>JAEIGQ010000262.1:0-395000 GCA_018904275.1 Lordiphosa clarofinis
AGGGTATAAAAATAGTCTAGGATATTTGGTTCTCCCCACACGCACTTAAAGTTCACTTTTCGAACTCGATTTCAAGGAATTCATAAAATAGGGCACTTTATTGTATATTCGCCATCGTTTTTCATGAATATAAAACTTTATGCGGATATGTGGCGATTGGAAGTATTACTTTTGATTATTCTTATTTCATTAGTATAAATACAATTTTCATAAAAAAATTTAATATATGTTTTTAATTTTTTGAAAAAGGTCCAAAAAAACTACATTTTTTGCTTATTGTTGGACATATAATAATAGCCGCGCGCGATCGCTCTTTGAAATAAATTTAAAAAAAAGTTTCAATATTAAACTTTATGTCCTGAAAAAGTTAGCGTGCCCTTTTTTTGCCCCTTTTCTGAGAAAATTGAATTTTAGTAAGTGAAGTCATTTTCAAAATTCAAATATTGCCAGCCCTGGAACACTCGCGCGCATGTTGAATAACATTAATCAGCTGTTCTAACATCTGTTTTGTTTGTTTACTTTCTTGATATAATATTTGGGAGTAGATTAAATTTAAAAATTATTTTCTATAAACTACCATGGAAAATGAAGCAGGCAGGGTTTAATTTAGTAATGTTATTGCCTGACGTGAAATGCCTATAAGAAGGTGGCAAGCCAGATCGGCAGAGGACAAGGAAATTGTTGGCCAGACAAAAAATCGGATTTAGAACGAATTCAAGGAAAAACTAGGCTTACTTATTGATCTGATGAAACCTGGATTTGGAAGTAGTAACTATGGTAGCACAGCATGGCGATTATTCCAAAGCGCAGAATTGCTGCAGAGAAACCTAAGATAGACATCGATTTGCTTAAAATATTGCACACTATATTAATAGTTGTTTCATGCAACTATGAATTAATATAGACAAATTAAAACATTATGCTTCGAAAACTGCTAGGCATTTCGTAAATTTGTACCCTTGGTACAATATGACGCCGACTTTGCATACATTTTTTATTCATGGCCCGGAAATAATTAAATTTGCATTGTTCCCCATTGGTCAATTAACCGAGGAGGCCCAGGAAGGACGAAACAAAGATGTCAAGCTTTACAGAGAACATTTTTCGAGAAAATGCAGTCGGGAAAAGTGCAACCTCGATGTTCTGAATAGAATGTTCATTACCTCGGATCCTCTAGTATCGATGCATTTCAAGAGACAGAAAAAAACACGTAAGTCAAATGCCAAATTCAGCTTTAGATCTGTTAGAAAATGTACCTTAAGTTCAAGAGGAGTACTCTAATTCAAGTGAAAGTAGCGATGAGGAATAAAGAAAATGGTTAAATATAATAAGAAATTGGTTATGTTGTTCTTTATTATAATTATCTCTAAAATATAAAAAGTTTTCCAACGAAAACTATAGGATAGACTCTTTCGACTGCGACAAAATAATTTCAAGTTAATAATATTAGAAAAGAATCGTATTGGCCAGTTTTTAGCTTCCTATGTTTCGAAAAAAAAATTTATTTCGCAAAAACAATTAAAAAATTTTTTATTTTTAATTCTTAAAAAAAAATTCCACTAAATATTTCTAACTTTTAACTTTTTATTCAATACTTTAATCCTCTTAAATAGGTGGCATCAACAGTTTTTTGCTGCAGGGCTCCGCTGAACTATGGCGCGATTTTGGCTTTTTCGCTCCATTGTGCGACGGCGAGAAGCATGGGCACCAGGAAAGCAGACCTCGAAACAAATGGTAAACAATGGGACCCCGATCCAGGTCGGAATCGGCCGCCAGGGGTCGATTAAGGTACAAAAAAAGGACTCGAGCTGGTAGAAGAGGGGAGAGTGCGCCGCCCCAGGAGCTCGCAAAAAATATATATATTCACCTAACTATACATCCTACCCTATATCTTACCTTACTTTATATCTTACCTTATATATATCTTATATTATTATTATTATTAACTTGAAATCTCATTTTTGTATAAGTTCCTTAAAATCAAAGAAATAAAAGATCCAAAACACGCGCCCACATTCAAACGCGCGCCACCTATCGATCACCCACAGCTGACGATAGACAGGGCGCTATTTATCGAAATCGCACGCTCTGCCACGGTCAGCTGTGATCGCTGCCGCCGTCGACTGCGCCCGGCTGCCTATAAAAGCTTCAGTCGAGTCAACATCTTGGAACACCAGAACCACCAGTAAGTATTGATCTCCCCAACCAAGGAATCTTGTGCGATTTACGAATCGGCTCGATTGGCTCCCGGTGTGCGATTTCCGCCTCAGGTTGTACGTTTTTGAATCGGCTCCCTGACCAAAATACTGGTGGTCCAACACCAGTAAACAAGTTTGAGCATAGCACGGCCACGACACACGCGGGTAGGCACCCTCCGACAGGCACGACTCGGAGCAATCCCCCGGTCCTTGGGTGGCCCCACGGAGCACGTCCAATAAGAACACGTAAATTTCGAGGCAAAAAAGTAACACTCACCCATTACGACTCTGACTATTTTTTTGGCAGGGGGAACGATTTCAGTAAAATAGAGGAACCAAGCGTCCCAGAATCAAATAATATCTGTGACAGACCCTGGCAGACGGCGAGCTATATCCGTGCGTTACAGTTGTATAGTTGCGTTATGATCCCATGGTTGTCTATGCAAGCAGTAAGGCCATGCGAGGGTTGACAATAGTCTTTATGGGGTCGAGTGTGCAGAGCCGGATCCGTTAATCAGGAATGCTACATCTGAACCTATACTGCCAACTAAATGGCGACGTATCAAAAAGCGTGCTTAGAGATTTGCCAGGTTTTAGCGGGACGGGGGCGATAATAGCATTAGCATAGCAGCCATTTCGGCAAGAATTCACTCCGCTCACTGAAGTGCTAGAATACTATTAACCGTCAGCCCAGGAGGGGTCCAGAATTGGTTACCTAAAGCATTACTGGTCTCTGCTTTAGTCGCTTTCTCGTGTTAATTGGTCGCCGCACGGGTGTTTGGGTGGCTGTTAGGGGTACCAGGCCCATGGCCGGAGGTCACGAGTTGCATCAGCAGCAGCTCTCCGCGCAGTGACATCCCCGTGTCATGTTAGTCGCCTCATACGACAAGCTATGACTTGCTGTGGTGGTATTCTATAGCCCGCTCACCACACGGGTGTGTGTGTGTGTGAGAGTTTTTGTGTTCACCCCGCAGACAATGTGTCGGGTTCAGGTCACACAAGTGCGGAGCTGATCGTGTCATCAGAGGGATGTTTTGAAAAGATCAACCACCCCACACCTGTGCATAAGAGTTAGGAGTTGGAATTTGCGGCACGTATCACAGCATGTGACTATTTTGAATGGGATGGAACTTGATTAGTTGTTGACCTTGTTTGCTATTAAAGGCCACGCACACCAAGTTTGTTTTTGCAGTCGTTGTTGGCCACTTCTACAAAAAATGGAAATACCAATGGAACTGCAGATGAACGAAAGGGAAATTGAGTTGCGACGGGAAATGGATTTCGAAATCGCAAAAAACATTTGGGCCTTGGGGGATTCATTGCTGTGGAACCAGGATGATGTCCCTACGCCTCTGCGCCCTGTTAAACAAACTCCTCAACACATCACACCCAACACTCCAGACGGCGATGAAGAAATGGGTGCGAATAGAGCGGCCATAAAAAGACGGAGGCTAAACTTTGATGAAATTGGAGCACCTTGAGACACCCCAAACAACCCAAAAAAAAAAATAAAAATAAAAATAAAAAACTATAAGGTTGAGTACGTAGCCCTGGTATAAGGTTGCTTGCTTAGCCCTGGTATATATCGATACACATACGAGAACCCTGTTATCGATCTATGGAAATCATTGGCATCGACCTCCGGTCACACTAATTGATGGCGTCCTCGATGGTTAAAGCGCGGAGAAATAAAAGTTGTACAAAAATAAAACTTAATCAACCCGAGTTTACAACATCAGAAGTGGGATTAGCTAACTTTTGTGCCTTTTAAATCGCAAATTTGCTCATTGTTCTGTTGTGCCACATATTGTGTTGATTGACTCCCAAAATTCTCCAAAAAAGTGTACACATTTTGTTGACGCCAAAATGGAAAACGAAAGACAAATTATGGAGAAAGAAAATTTAGTGAAATGGTTCATTGCCAATAACATTGACTTTCCGACCAATGGAACCTTAAGACATTTGACAAAAATTGCCGCGGAGTACAAATATGCTAAGTCACATAATTCCGACATTGAAGAAGAAGAAGAAGATGACAGCGACCTCTGCAACCAAAACGTAATACAGAAATCTTCAGATTCACGCAAGGTGAAGGATGAAGCTGCCATAGCAGGCCACGCGATTGGGGATTCAGCAAATCAAAAATTTTACAAACAGCAGCAGTTGAATACCTTGCAAGAAGAAGAGGACTTTTTGGACGCAGCAATTGGAGTGGCCCAGAAAAAACAAGCGCTAGCGGACATATAGAAAAACGAATCGAAAAACGAAGGAGGAGTAAAAGATGTTGTCAGTAAAGTTCCTCCATACGATGATTCAGTGTCGGGCGATGCAAATAAATGGATCCAAGGATTTGAACGTGTGTGCAATGCAATTGATAAAAACCACATGTTTAAGGTTCGCTGTGTGCGTCTATTAATGAAACCTGCAACAGATGCCGACATGTTTTTACGCGTCGATCAATCGAAAAATTAAGAGGATTTTAAGGCAAATTTTCTAAAAACTTTTGGTCGTGACTACTCGATGGCCGAAGTAATCATGCTATTGCGAGACACCCGACGTGTGCCCGGAAAAACTTCAATAATGGGATACATTCATCAAATGCAGGAGATTGCTTTACGTGCTGGCATTGACGAGCTGCAGACAGTTCAATTTATCATTGACGGGTTCTGTGATAATACTCCCAGTATTGCTATTTTGTACTCAACGAAAACGTTGGATCAACTTAAAGAGTTGTCGCGCAGATATGGTGACTTCACAAGGAGACAAAATGGCAGTGCGCTGTTATAACTGCTCTGGTCGTGAACATTATGCCTCATCATGCTCACAACCAAAACGTGAGAAGGGTTCGTGCTTCCGATGTGGCTCGCTTCAGCATATGATAAAAGATTGAGAGAGTTCCGAAGTTGGTTGGTGCGACAGACCATGCCGTGTTCGAACCTATTGAGCGTAATGATTTAAGCGTTCCCATCATAAATAAGGTAGGAGTACATTTTTGCAGAAAATCTGGCCAAAAATCTTATTTAAAATTTCTTTCCGCCATGCTTGATACCGGAAGCGCGATTAGTTTAATGCAAAGATCGGCATTGCCTTATGACAATTATAATAGAAGACTAGAACCAACAGGATATTGTGGTGTCAACGGATCAAAATTGTTCGCTTTGGGAAAATTTTATGTTAAAATTGAATTTCACAATATAATAAAAAATATTATGTTGTATGTTATTCCAGATAATTTTCTATCGTCTAAAATACTTCTTGGTCGAGATTTCTTAAATGCATATGAATTGGCATTACATTTTTGTGACATTTTTGTTAAAGAAGTTACGAGTTCAAAAGAAAAATCAAATTTCGGAAATGAATCAGAAAAATCTATTGTGTCAGTTAAATCAGACATTGACATTGCAACCTCAAATAAAGAATATAATTAAGACAAAACACAAGTCAACAATGAACCAGTGAATGAACTATCAGATAGAAAACCGTTAAGCCTTAGCGAAGCATTGAAAAAATAGTGAGACATCGAGCATCTTTGTACCTGTAAGAAACGAATCTGAATTTTTGGAATTTGAAAAACCATTGAATGAACTATCAGATAGAAAAACGTAAAGTGTTAGCGAACCATTGAAAAATAGTGAGATATCGAACACCGTTGAGCCAATGAGAAAACAATCTGACCATTTGGAATTTGAAAAACCATTTATTTATAATATAGATGACTGCTTTGAGACTGCCGACTACAATATTAACCCCAAGCTTACTAAGGAAAACAAGAAAACTATCTTAAGATTGATTAAATCCAATTATTTGGATTTACCCAACATTCCAGCTATTGATCATAACTAGAGATGAAGATTAAGCTTAAGTCAGAAGTGCCCGTATATTCTGCCCCAAGAAAAGATTCTTATCAGGAAAAAAAGGAAGTAGATAGTGTAATTGATGATCTTTTAAAAAAGGGATATATGTATAAGACCGAGTCATTCGCCATATGCCTCAGCAATTGTGCTTGCCAAAAAGAAATCGGGAGAAAAGAGAATGTGTCCAGACTACAGGGGAATTAATAAGAACACTGTTAGAGATGGGTACCCATTGTCACTTATAAACGACTGCCTAGAGCGATTGGAAGGTAATAACTATTTTTCAATACTTGACTTGAAAAATGGTTTTCATCAAGTAAAAGTTGCTGAAGAGTCAATTCAATATACTTCTTTTGTTACACCCAATGGCCAATATGAATACACGAGAATGCCATTCGGGCTTTCAAATGCGCCAGCAATCTTCCAGAGATTTATAAATTTTGTATTGCAACCATTGATCAGAGACGGCAATGTAGTAGTATATATGGACGACATTGCGATTGGGTCCAAAACAATTGAAGAGCACTTCGAATTATTAAGTAGAGTGTTAAGACGTCTTGCAGAATATCGACTGGAAATCAAGCTAAGCAAATGCCACATTTGTTTTGAAAGTATTAAATTTCTTGGTTATACAGTCAGTGGCACAGGAATATGTCCAAATAATGAACACATTTCAACTATCAAGCATCTGCCTGTACCAAAGAATCACATTAAAATGCAAATGTGTTTGGGGCTTTTCTTTTACTTCAGACGATTCATTCCGGCCTTTTCCAAAACTGCTAAGCCACTACAAGAACTGACAAGATCGGATGCTAAGTTTCCTTTAAGTACAAATTGCTTGGAGATTTTTGAATACCTTCGGCATAAACTAGTTTCATCCCCAATATTGGCTCTTTATAACCCAAACCGTGAGACAGAGCTACACTGCGATTCGAGTGGCAAGGGATTCCGTTCAGAATTATTACTGATTGTAACTCGCTCACATTGACCTTAAACCGCAAAAGTGTCAACGCCAGAATAGCCAGATGGGCCCTTGAACTTGGAAACTATAACTGTGTTATAGAACACCGCAGTGGCAAATACATAAAACATGTTGATACATTAAGCAGATATTATTCAGGCATTCAGGATCTCCAATATGAACCATTGCTATCAGTACAAGATACTAAGAAAAAAAATCAAGTAATTGCTACGATTGATAGTGATGATGTCAGCTTTCAACTCCAAATAACACAAAACAGAGACGAAGATATAGTCAAATCAAAAGATCAGTTAGAAAATGGACCAATCAAAAACTTTATTTTAGAAGATGGAGTAATATATAGACAGGGAGAAAGTGATTCGCTTTTGCTATACGTACCTTCTGAAATGGAAACCAATTTAATTCGATCAGTGCATGAGAAACTGTGTCATTTAGGAACTGAAAAATGTGTGAAGGAGCTAAAGAGACATTATTGGTTTCCCAATATGACTACAAAAGTAGATGCTTTTAAACAAAATTGCTTAAAGTGTATTATGTCAAGCGTCCCTACACATGCAAACAACCGTACTTTACATAGTATACCTAAGCGACCAATCCCATTTGACACACTACACATTGACCATTTCGGTCCTCTTCCATCTGTTGTATCAAATAAAAAATTTGTTTTAGTGGTCGTTGATGGATTCACAAAATTCGTTAAATTATATTCAGCAAACACAACTAGCACTAAGGAGGTCATTGCGTGTTTAACCAAGTTCTTTGAGAGTTACAGTCGTCCCCGTAGAATTGTGAGTGATAGAGGATCTTGTTTCACCTCATTGGAGTTCAGTGAATTTTTGCTAAAAAATAACATATCACATGTAAAAGTAGCGACTGCTTCGCCCCAAGCGAATGCGCAAGTTGAACGTGTCAACAGAATCATTAAGACAATGCTTGCGAAAATAACTGAACCAGTGCGTCATTCAGATTGGTGTAAGCTGCTTATTTAAGCCGAATATGCAATGAATAACTCGATTCACTCAACGACAGGAGAAATGCTAACTATTCTATTGTTTGGTGTTCAGCAAAGAGGTTGTAATGTGGATGCATTGACTGAATATCTAGATGAGAAATCGGATTTAGATGTTGCGTGTGATTTAAAATCTATTAGGCAGAAAGCATTAGATAAAATAGAATATAATCAGAAAAAATCTACTTAGTCTTATGAGAGAAAGCACAAAGAACATTTAAAATTTTCAGAAGGAGACTTCGTCGGTATGAGAAATGTTGATACCACAATTGGCACAAACAAGAAATTCGTCCCAAAATATAAAGGCCCATATTGTATAAAAAAGGTATTGCCTAACGATAAATATGTCACTGGTGATATTGAAAATTGTTAAATAAGCCAAATTCCTTATGAAGGTATTATTGAGGCATGTCTATTACGTAAATGGGTAGATTGGCGATATCAGTGTGAAAATGCTCCGACGTAACTTTGAACACTTTGAAAATGTAAAATGTATATAATTGTATTAAGTTCCTTATTTACATTATTAGTTTAAACTCCTAACGAAGAGAAAGTATATTAATGAATATTTAATGTAATGTAAATATGATGTATATATAGATTTAATAACTTTGTAAATAATTGTAAATACTTTAAGATCGAGGACGATCTTATGGTTAAGGCCCGTACGGACATCCGAAGTTCGTAATTTAGCTAACTTCACCTCATGTTTCGTCGCCGTGGAACGTAAGAGCAGTGTAACCAGACTTAAGAAAAAATTACGCCAAAAAATATGTTTTTGATATTTTTAAATAAATTGGCGGTGGGTCACACTGCTGGATCATTTGTATTTTGTTTTGATGCCAAGTTGATTTTTTGTAGAAGCTCGGCCACTTCTCCCCAAGCCTTGTTCACAAAATTAAAGGGCGAATGCGCAAAGATAAAAAATGACAACTCGCCCTTTCACCGCCAAATTATAAACATTTTTTTTTCATGCAAAAACAGTTTCAAACGATTCTTTCGTTCTTATTTTTTTGTCATGTTCTGTTTTTTATTTTTTTTTTAAATCACTTTAGCTAAAAGCAGTCCAGCTGATCGATGGAGGTAGAAGCAGAGTGGCTTAACATGGTGCATTCTCAATGCTGCTTCAGCTGGTCAAAGCACAATAAGGCCCACAGCCAATTTACATAGTATCCACAAATGTGCTGCTAAGTGCAACATTGTCTGTTAAGTGTAACCTTCAACTTCGCACCTCCGTACATGCAAGAAGTTCAAGAGGCGAAGTTGTAACTTCTGCTTCTTCTTCCCTTAAATTTTGTATGAAACTTCTAGCAACTTCTGATGTCCGTACGGGGCTTTAGGATGGCCGAGTTATAAGGTTGTGGACGTAGCCCTGGTATAAGGTTGGTTGCTTAGCCCTGGTATATATCGATACACATACGAGAACCCTGTTATCGATCTATGGAAATCATTGGCATCGACCTCCGGTCACACTAATTGATGGCGTCCTCGATGGTTAAAGCGCGGAGAAATAAAAGTTGTACAAAAATAAAACTTAATCAACCCGAGTTTACAAAATATCAATAAAAAAATCAATTTTTGAACAAATATTAACGATTGTAAACAATCATTCTGGAAAAATAAAAAAAAAACACAAAAAAAAACGCAGCACCACACACATTATTTGATTTTTAGTTAGTTTTATTGACAGCTGAAAAAAATATTAGGGTGTTCACTTTGTTGAGCACTTGGGGAAAAGTGTAAACATATCCAACAACAATTTACTCTGAACAAATTGTGCACAAGTAGATACTCAATACTGATTGAGAAACAGGAAGTAATTAATTAATTTGACAGGTGGGTTGATTTATGATGTCATTAATTAGTTAATTGGGGTTCCCAGGTGGGAGGTGGGGCGATCACTAGAATCGTGAATCAGAAACAGTTAAGCATGAGTGATTTTATAGCTTTTTCACAGGTGTGCACCTTTTTGAGAGGTGGGGTTGATTTACGGTGTCATTAATTAATAAGGTTTCCCAGGTGGCGATCACTAATTAACTAATTAGATTGTTTGTGATTTGGTGGTGGTGTGTGTGTGTTGTTGTTGTTGATCCGTTGTGGTAATTGGGTCATAGGATCGTTAGCAGGTTTAGTGAGTACCTAATTGTGTGGTGCGTGTTTGTGTGTACAGTCAAGTGTGCCAAAGGTTGTCTCATGTGTGCTGAGGATCTATTCAAGTGACCCATAAATATTAGAAAGTAAGTGGCAGTCTGCCATAAATATTAGAAAGTAAGTGGCAGTCTGGCCGCGGGTTGATAAATGTGTGTTTAACGGAGCGGTGTGTAAGTAGGCGTTTTGTTTTTTGTGATTTGGTGGTGTGTGTTGTTGTTGACCCGTGTGAGAATTGGGTCAAAGGTTCGTTAGCAGGTTGAGTGAGCGCCTAATTGTGGTGTGGTGTGATATCGAGGGTGGTTTAAAGCATTGAAAGCCTCCTCGGCACCAAGGACTGGTGACCGAAGTGTGGGACTTGCATTAGCTCACCCACTAAACATTCCACCCCCTTCCCGATTCCCGGCGGCACCACCGTTAGGTATTACTTCGCCGGGGGGAATGCCCATGGCTCTTCTAGGATTCTCTCCTTGTATGTATACAATTGCGCAGTCTTTCAGCGCTGCGCAGTCGTTTGAGTATTAGTGTGGCCATATTGCTTACCGCTGACCAATTTTGTTCTGACTCAAGCATGATGTCTACCAGATTACAAACGGCTGGCAACCTCCCCACCCTCATGCTTAGGTCGCTTCTTTCCTTTATGTACAACGGACAGACAAAGAATACATGTTCTGCGTCTTCAATTGCCCCCTGTACCCACACAGTGAGTACAGAAAGGGCTGTCTTCGTGCTTAAACCTATGCAAATAGGATCTAAAGCACCCATGTCCCGTTAGAAGTTGCGTCAAGTAATAGTCGATATGACCATGTCTTCTGTCCAGCCATCTTCTTAAGTCTGGAATCAGGCTAAAGGTCCAGCGTCCGTTTATGGTATTTGTCCAGCGGTTCTGCCATTGCCCTAATGTTTGCCTGCGCAGCTCGGCTCTATAGTCTGTCAATGGGCCAGTAATTGATCGGGTCCTGATCTCTGCTGCTTCCTGTGCCATGAGGTCCAGTGGAATGATGCCAGCTATGACCAATACTGCCTCGTGGGAGACGGTTCGAAATGCGCAGCTCACTCGGAGGGCACATAGTCGCCTTACAGTGTTGGCAGAGCGGATGTATGAGCTATGCACTGTTGCTTCTGCCCATATCGGCGCTGCGTAGAGTAGCGTGGAGCTTACTACGTTTGCTAGCAATTTTCTCCTCGGTTACTTTGGCCCTCTGGTGTTGGCCATAATTCTTGCCAGCGATGCTGCTGTCCTGCTTGCCTTGCTGCTCGCATCTATGAGGTGCTGTTTAAAGCTGAGCCTATGGTCAATGGTGACCCCTAGATACCTCAGGTGTGGTCGTGAGATTATGGTATCGTCTCCTATTCGAATGGTTGCTGTCTCTACCTTCTTCCTACTGCTGATCAATACAGCTTCTGTCTTGTGGGCTGCCAGTGATAGTCCTGCTGTGTTAAGCCATTGGCCGACTATATTAACCGCTAGATTGCAGGTCAGCTCAATATCACTGAGCGGTTTGCCCACGACGATTAAGGCGATATCGTCCGCGAAGCCAATGAGGCTCGCACCTTGTGGTAATTGCAGCTTTAGTACCCCATCGTACATTACGTTCCATAACAACGGCTCTAGTACGGATCCTTGGGGAACTCCTCCAGTTACTTTGTAAGTAACAGAGCCGAGGTCGGTATCGTAAAGCAGCATTCGGTCATTAAAGTAGTCGGTTACTATTTTGTTGAGATATGCTGGGACTCCGGCATTCTCAAGGGCACTCAGTATGCAGCTCCATTTAGCTGTGTTAAAGGCATTCTTCACATCGAGAGTCGCAAGTAGGCAGTATTCTTTTGTTCCGTTCCCCATCAATTGCATCGCTTGCCGTTTTGCACAGTTTGCTCACCGCATCTATGGTAGAACGTTTCTTCCGAAAGCCAAATTGCATCGGTGACAGGTAGCTCTCTACTGCTTCTTCGATTCTTGTGTGGATAATGTGCTCTAGAACTTTTCCAATGGTGTCCAGCATACAGAGCGGCCTGTAGGAGGCTGGCTCGTCTACCGGTTTATCTCCCTTTGGAATAAGCACCAGTCTCTGCGCCTTCCATCTTCTCGGGAAAGTTCTTTCTTTAAGGGGTTATATACAGTTAGGAGGTCGAAAAAAAGGCATTTTTCAAGAATTTCTTCTGAGCAAACTATTTGGTTTATTGACTTGAAACTTGGCAGGTATATTATGACAACCTTAAACTATATTCACATTTTTTTTATTGCCAAAAATAATCATCGGGAACGTTGATATTGCCAATTTTGCAGAGGTCCGCAAAAAAAAGGCCCCTTGCGGTGAGCACGATATCTCTGGTTTGGCTCAACTAAAATGCGAAAACCAAATAAATTTCATTAATATAATGAATAATCTAGTGATTAATCGAAGGAATTAGCAAAAAAAAAATTTTTTGACAAAATGGGGGCTACTCAAAGCAAAAGGTTCGATTTTCGACCAAAATTCGGCTCTTTAATTGCTTAGAAAAATTAGAAATTTTCATCGGATCGGGAAATCCTTCGATTAATTACTAAAAAATATAGTTAGGAAGCTTGTGTAAAAATCGCAGACCGATCGGTTTAGCCGTTTCTGAGAAATCTTGCTCACCGACTTTGAAAACACTGTTTCGAGAAAAACGCGATTAAAGTTTTGAAAGCACTTTACATGTAGTTAATTTTTTTTCACTAATGTGTCTATAACTTCGAAAATATTCGTCGGATCGACTTGAAATTTTGTGTGGTTATACTCAGATATATATATAACAAGAAAATGCAAAAAAAAAAAAATCGATTTTTTGAAAATCCTAACTGTATATAACCCCTTAAGGCATGTGTTGTATAGCATGGCAAAGGCATCTGGGTTTCTCTGTAAGGCTGCTTTTAGGATTTTGTTGGGTATTCCATCCGGTCCTGGCGCCTTTGTCTCCTTCACCCGTTTAGCAGCAGCTAGCACCTCTTCCACCGTTACAGGACTTGGTTCTGTCAGCAAGTGTGGAACGATTTGCCGCTGGATCAGATCTTGCTGTGGGAAGAGAGTATCCACAATATTTTTCATTTGCTGCGGGCAAGTTGGTGGTGGTGGCCCTAATGCATTCAGCTTTTTTGTGACGAGCTTGTATGCAAAGCCAAACGGAGTTTCGTCAACGTCGTCGCAGATTTTTGCAAAGCAATTTCGTTGTCTCTCTTTTTATGAGCCGTTTCAGCACCCGTCTTTTCTCTCTAAATATTTGGTGTAGCATGGCAAACTCTGGTGTGTTCCGTGATCGCTGGTAGCTCCGTCTGGCATGGTTGCATGCGGTCCTTGCTTTCGCTATACCTGTAGTCCACCAATAGGTAGGACTACGCCTGTAGGGTGATTTCGTCTTCCTGACCATAGAAGCATCGCAGACTTGCTCGATGTGGTTCGCCATTTGATCCGCCATATCATTTGCCGTTCCTTGTAGTGGGAGATCCTCTAGAAGCATCGTCACCATTGCCTCGTCTATAGTGTCTGTTTTATACAAGCATGTGGGGGCGCGGGGATCATTTTGGAGGTTCTACAGATTATTGCTCTGTGGTCGCTGGTGGTGTGATGTGAGTGTGTGTGTGTGTGTGTGTGTGTACACAGCCAAGTGTGTCAAAGGTTGTCTCGTTTTTGTGTTTGTCATTGTAACGGACAAATTTTGAAAGAGGGGTGAAGGTTGTGTCGTGTGTGCTGAGGATCTTGTCCAGTAACCACGTGTAGGCAATTTCATTGGTTTGGGGTGAAAGAATGAAGCTATATATAAATGTAAATGTAAATGTTGGCTATACAGCTCCTCCAACGGGGCCAGCCAAGCTTCTCTCAATCTCTCTGCGTGTGTGCCTTAAGTTTTTCGCACAAGAGAAAGGGACCTACAGTTTAACGCCGGATCCGAACGGCAAAGTTTGAGAATTTGCTTTTTCATGGCTAGTTACTTCACAGCTGGCGCCAATAGCTGGTGAAGGTGACCGTATGTGTAAAAGCTATTTTCTAAAGAAAGAAAAAACTTTTATTATTAGATGTTCAGAGGCGGGATCGAACCCACGACCTCCCGCCCAGCAGTCCAGCACACTAACCACTGGGCCACATACGGCCATACGGCTGAAGCTATATATGGTAGTACATATTAGTTTTGAATATCAGTCTCTCAGTCATTCTGTTTGCGTGAGTTTTTTTTTTGTGGAAAAGTAAAGAAAAGTTGATGCGAGTGTTAAACATTTTTATTTAAAAAAAACCAAAAGTAGTGCAATAAAAGTGCAAAAATTAAAAAAAAACAACAAGTGAAAAAAACTGAAAATTTTTAAAATGTGGTGTGTATCGTGTAAATGTGAGCTGCCTGCTAATCTATCGTGGAGCCACCATATCAGGACCGAGCGTCACAAGGAAAAGGCTGTGCAACCTCTGGATGGGCGCATCAAGTTCCTGACCAATGGATTCAGGGGGCGCATTCTGCACTATATGTACGAGAATGTATGTGATGGTGTGGTGATTCCTGAGGAATTCTTAAATGAGGCTGGATCGGTGCTATTACCACACATGCGGCAAATTATCGAGCTCCATACTTCATGCAAAGCTAATTTTGAGCTATTTGCAGAGTATAAACTTATGAAGGAGCAGGAAGAGCTATGTCGAAACGAAATCAAATCGTTTCAAAGTCCCATGATCATTGTAATGGTTGGAACGGATTTGGGGGAGATGTTCAAGGAGCACATGGATGTTATTCTGTCATCCATGAGTGAGTTCCAAGAGCGTGACAGTGGATGGACACTTGTCAAAATAAAAAAATTGGAAATGAGTGTAAATAAATACACCCCAATTAGAGGATCATCATGGATTCCAACTCCTATCGAATTGCTGAACAAAAAGGCGCTTGTTAATGTGCATAACATTAATGATGATATGTGTTTCAAATGGTCACTTTTGGCTGCATTTCTGCTCACGCTATTCTAGTGTGGGAGAAATTCTCATGTGTGACAATTCAAGATTATCTTGAATTGTACTTAAAAACGGACGTCTTGCTTCTGACTGATGTTTTTGAAAATTTCCGGCGGATATGTATGGATATCCACAAATTAGACCCCGCCCACTATTATACAATTCCTGGGTTATCTTGGGACGCCATGCTCAAGAGTACTCAAATTGAGCTTCAGCTTTTGACCGATATTGATATGTATCGGTTCATTCAGTGTGGAATTCGTGGAGGCTTGGTGCAATGCCCCAAACGCTATAGCCATGCGAACAATAAATATATGTCCGATTTTGATCCATCAAAAGAGAGTGAGTATCTAATTTATTTGGATGCCAACAATCTTTATGGTTTTGTAATGTCTCTGTCTCTGCCATATGGGGAATTTAAATGGCTCACTCAGGAGGAGATTAACTCTCTCGAAATTTTAAGCATACCAGCCGACTCAGAGTATGGGTATATATTTGAAGTGGATTTGAAATATCCCTTCAATATTCATGATCGGCATAATGACCTTCCCTTTTGTCCGTCAAACAAAAAACCCCCACATGGTGGTAAAAGCAAAAAAACTAATTGCAGATCTATGTGATAAAGTAGAGTATGTATGTAAACATAAATTTGCAGCAGTGTCTGCGAAATGGATTGGAGCTCACAAAGGTGCATCGGTTTACGGTTTGCCCAGAAACCTTGGCTCAAGCCATACATCGATTTGAATACGCAGCACCGAACAAATGCAAAAAATGCATTTGAAAAAGATTTTTTCAAATTGCTAAATAATAGCATTTTTGGTAAAGCGTTAGAAAATATTGAAAAGCGTGTAGACTTGAAGCTCATCAGTGAATGGGAGCCTCAACAGCGGCATACTGCAGGGCGGTACAAATTGTGTGGTCGAGAGCTTGTCGCAAGAGCAAGTTTTCATAGCTCTGTGCAATTTTCTGATAATTTATTCGCATTTCAAATGAAGCGATTAAACATCTGCTACAACAAACCCATTTACATTGGGTTTGCTGTATTGGATTTGTCCAAGTGGAAAATGTATGATTTCCACTACAGCTACATGTTGCCTAAATTCGAAGATGCCTTGAGTCTGAACTACATGGATACTGACTCTTTCATCTACACCATTAAAACAAATGATTTGTATGAAGATATCAGAGAAGATATTGAGCAGACATTTGATACGTCCGAGTATTCTGAACAGGCGCCTCTATGTTCAATTTTAAGCGAACAAATAAAAAGAGATTGGGTTTTTTTAAGGATGAGTCCAATGGGAAAATAATGCGGGAATTCGTTGGGCTGAGATCTAAAAGAATGCTTACACTATTGATGGTGTACATTAAAAAATCAAAGGGTGTGAAAAGTGTGCTGTTGAGAAACTTACACTGCAAAACTACCGCGACTGTTTGCTTAAACAGCAATGATGACAAGCGTATGATTCAAGCTGATCGGATTCATTCATATGCTTGGGGTCATTATCGGGTCCAAGAAAGTGACCTGAAAACAAGCATTGGTTTGCTAGAAGCGAATGCAGTTGTGTATGGTGAGGAGATTGCCACCCTAGAAGCAAATATTTTTCGGTCGCAACATCAAAACAATACCCTCAATGCTCTCAAAAAAAAGGTGGAGGGAAATGATGAAGAGATGACAATTGCAGAAATCAATTTAGAGTTGCTATACAATGACACTGAAATGTTGTAAAATAAAGAAAATCAAAAGAAAAAAATACAAGAAAATTTTTTATTTAAAGATTATTGTTAGTGATTATAAAAATTTTAAATGTGAAAATACAATATTAATATTTTTTATTTTGAGATATGCCAGTATTGAAGTAAGTGAGCGAAATGATTATTAATACTAACAAAAAAAAATCAATTCTATCAACAAAAAAACAATTTGCATAAATTTTTTTTAAAAATACTATTACTAACAAAAAAATTATTTTCATATATAAATATTTACTACTTTTTGTACTTTTCCATTTTGAAAAAAACGCGTTTAAAGTTCTCAAAGGCTTAACACCGAAAAAATGGTTCTCTTAGTTTCAAGTTAATCTAGTTAAATAAAATAAATTTTAAATGCTCATTAATGAAACTTGAAAATATGATGTTTTCACTAAAAGCCGAGGTATGATTGTGTCATATCGACTGCAGGACAACTGAGATATGGCGCTCTTGCATGAACATGAAAATGAACCTGTAAAATTATATTTCGACAAATTTTGATCTCACGTGAAAAGTATCAGAGATATCAATATGAAAATTTTACACAAAATAGTACACAATACAGCGAATATTTCTGCATCATTAAGTTAAAAATCGTATTTTTTGAGTATGCCAGTATTGAAGTGAGAGAGCGATATAATAAAAAAAGAACTGAATAAAATTGTTTTGCTTATGCTGCAATAAAAGTGCTGTTTAAAAGATTTTGGAAATTATTTATATGGGTATTGAGAATTACTTCTTCATCCTCATCCTCATTACTCCACCCCTGATCACCACCTCTATCTTTCCTATTCAAACTTGGCATATCTTTAAGCATGATTTCATGCAAATTTATTAGCTCTCTATTTCCTTTAGCAGATGATGATGTCAAAACTTCCTCCTTACGCTAACCACCTTTTTTCAGCCGATGCTGAATATGTACACTTAATATCAATTTGATAATTAGTGTATCATATTCTGAAATATCTATAAAAATCCTCCTTGCTCTTACTCTAACTTTATTAGGTTATCCCTAAAGGCTTGAATCACCAATTTTTTTGTTGATGATAAAAGGTTTTCTCCTCCTATTTTTGATACATCACCTCCTTTGCCATTATTTGCATGGTGTGTGGCATTTGCATGCACATCATTCCCCAACTTTATTTCTATACCTGTGACGTTCCCATCATTAGAACCACCATTCACCTCTTCCTCATAGTAATCCTCATCATCAAAATCGTCACCCATAGCTTCATCGTCTGTCCTGTTATTACTTAAATATCTAACAGTAACAAAAGGTATTTTAAAACTATCCCTAGGTCTTACACCACTCACATTGTCAAAAGAGTCCTCACCATCTCCATCCTCATCATCGAAGTGGTGTGGTGTCAGTGGTGTCAACATTGTAGTCGTCCCCATCGTCGTTGCTGTGGTTGTTGTAGCGGCTAAATGAGTAATTGGGTGTGTACGTGTATGAGGGAAGAGAGAGAAAAGTAAGATTTAGATAGGGAAAAGTTGAAAATTTAAGAGTTTGGGGAGATAGAGAAGTGGGTTAAAGAGGGGGTGTCGAGTCCCCTCGGTACAGTCCCAGGAAGGCTGCACATTCGATGGGGTGGGTCCATAAGTGTGTGGGTGTTAGCGTGGTGGGGGCTCTTGTGCAGTTAAAGAGGTGGCGCGTGTCATGTTGGCTTCCTTTACATTTCGGGCATTCGTCTGCAACCTCCGTGTATATTTATTATTCTAGGAATAACCCGATCTGAGTTGGGCAAGAGTGGTTCTGGTGGTTCTGGGCAGCTGGGTTTCGGCATGGCTGAGAGGTGGAGGGCGACCACCGAGAACAACGTTGCTCTTGAGCCCGTGTATGGCGCGCTCCACAGTGAGTTTGTGGATTTCCTCCCTCGCATTCAGGGCTTCAAGGACTGACAGGTTGTTGGCGTGGTTTGTCAGTCGCTTGATTTCAGGCATAAAGATCCTTATGTCTTGTCTGCTCGTGCGTGGGGGGAGGGGGACCTGGAGCGAGATGTGGTTTGCATGGTCCTCCACAAAACTGCTGGCGAGGAACTGTTTGTCGAGCATGGTGCAGTGGTCTCTGACTCCAAGGATTTGTGCCTCTTCATGGAGGTGGTCTTCGTGGGTCATGGAATGGCATCCGGTGACCGTCCTTAGAGCAGCAGTTTTGCGCTCGTTGTAGGTTACCCCACTGAGTATCACTGACTGCTGGGGACCATGCTGGTGCGGCGTAGTCAGCGAGTGTACGGCCTATGGATTTGTAGGTGATGAGGAGGGTCTCCTTGTCCTGAGATCGCTTTTAGTGCCCTGTTCCTCTCTCTAATCTTGCGAGCGGTGTTTTCAGTGTGCTTCGCGAAGAAAAAGAGGTGATCGAATGTCACCCCCAAGATTTTTGGGTATTTTGAAGTGGGTATTGTTTTTCCATCCACGGTGACATCGAGCAGGGTGTTGACGATTTTCGTCCACGTTGTGAAAATGGTGGCGGTGGACTTCTCAGGGGAGATGGTGAGGTTACGGCTCGCAAAGAAGGCGGTGAGAGTAGGTAGGTAGGAGTTCAAACTCGCAACTACCTTGTGATGGTCCCTATCTGCTCCGAGAACCGTGCAGTCATCTGCATAGCTTACGAGTTTAAGCTCAGGAGGCGGTTGTGGTATGGTGGAAATGTAAAAGTTAAAGAGGAGGGGTGAGAGTACTTCTCCTTGCGGAACTCCCTGCTTTAACTTTCTGTATGTTGATTTCCCATCACGGAATTCAACATACGATTGCATGCCTGTAAGATAATTCGCCAGCCATCGCTTAAGAGTGTTGGTAAGCGACGTGTTCTCAATGTCCTGGAGTAGCATGGAGTGGCTGACCGTGTCGAAAGCCTTCGAAAGGTCAAGGGCTGTGAGCACGGTGCGCTTATGTGGGCTGGGGGAGTTAAGCCCATCTGCGATGGTGGAGGTTATTTCGCATAAGGCCGTGCTGGTGCTTCTGCGCTTCCTGAAACCATGCTGGTGGTTTGCGAGTGGGAGAGCCTCTTGTAGGGTGGGGAGGATCAACGCCTCTAGGATCTTTATGGCAGGGGCCAGAAGAGTAATTGGTCGATAGGAGGTGCCTAGCTCGATCGGCTTGCCTGGTTTTGGGCACAGGGATGACCTTGCCTGTTTTCCAAATGTCTGGAATGACAAGGGAGGTGAGGCATAGGTTAAAAAGTGCCGTAAGGTAGCCAATTCCCAGGGGCCCCAGCTTCTTTAGCATAATGGTGGCGATACCATCAGGACAAAGGGCTTTGGAGTTCTTGGCTTCTTTGATGGCGGCTTCGACCTCCTCGCTGGTGAAGTTTAGATCTTCGGGGTCGTGGTTTAGATTGCGCAAACGGCGTAGGACTGCTCTGTGGCTCTTGTCTGTGTCCTTCGGGTGTTCAAAGAACTGCCTATTGAAACCCGTGGCGCAGCGTTTGGCATCACTCCTAGGCACACCGGAGAAGGAAATGTTGGTGTTATCCTGCCTTTTTGGGCCGCCTGTGAGGCTTTTGATGGTCTTCCAAAGCCTGGCAGACCCTTTTTCACATTCTTCCAAGTGTGTGAGCCAGTGGTTTCTCCTATGTTCGTTCACCATCTTGGTGATGTCGCGATTCAGCTCGTCGATGCAAGGGTCGGCAGGATTTGCAGCTCTGAGATCATCTCTCAGTCGAACCTTTCCCGCTGCTTCGGTTGGGAAGCAGGGGCGAATCTTGTGGATTCTTCCTACGGGTATGTGTCGCCGCACTGATAAGGATTTTTCGGAAAATGACTTCTCCTGATCTGACATCAGTGGGCGCTTTTTGTTGGGCGAACTGCTCTTCCGTGAACCCGGTGTAGGCGGTCCAATCTGCCTTGGAAAAGTTGACAAATGTCTTCTTTTCCGCCACTATGAAGTCCGATTGGGCGCTGATAGAGACAGTGATGGGCAGATGGTCTGAGTTCAGGGCGATGTTGGTGTGCCACTCTGTGGCAGCGAGCAGGTTGGCGCTGATGATGGTGATGTCTGGCGAACTACTGCAATTTGGGGTGATCCTAGTGGGTTGATCTGAGTTAATGCAGTCGAAGGTTGAGTTCTCCACCTGCTCGGCGATGTTGTTTCCTCTGGTATCGTTGCTGAGGAGGGAGAACCAGTTTTCATGGTGGGCGTTGAGGTCCCCCATGATAATGCGGTTACCTCCTATGAGCAGGTGGGAGATGTCAGAATGGTATCCAGAAGTGCAGGCTGCAGTGGGGGGGAATGTAAATATTTATCAGCTCAATCTCTGAGCATCCGGAGCGAACAGCTATGCCCTGTACCTCCATGTGGTCATCAGGGGTGGGATTTAGAGGCAATCTCCTGTAGCTGACTGATTGGTGGACTACAAACGCTAGTCCTCCACCAGTGTTCCTGCTCATGTCCTGTCTGATAATATTATAGCCTCCTGACGTGACTAGTTGGGCCCTGGGTGTAAGTTTGGTCTCCTGAACCGCTGCTATACAGGTGCTTTTCCGGGTCATGAAGTCAGTCAGTTCGGCTATCTTTCCCCTGAGTCCATTGCAGTTCCAATGGATGACATTAAACTCTTCTTCTGGGGCATGTATGAGGATTTGTCGAGTGTGCGGGCCAGTCGTCTGCACCAGGTGTCCTCGTGATGGTGATGGGAGCTGCCGCTGACAGACAGCCGGAACCGCGATGGGCTGCCTCGTTGAAGGCGGCGTTGTGGCCGTTGGTGTTGGCTGCGGTTGTTGTTGTTGTAGCGGCTGCATAGAGTGTGACAGGGGCACTGGTGAGGGGTGTGATGGGCTGCCACTTGGTGTGGGTTGACTGCAGCAGGGCCCATTAAACGGTCTGCTGTAGTCTCGTGGCTTTTTAAGGCCAGAGCATTTGAGATGTAGCCACTGCAAGCAGTTAGTACACTCAAAAAAATAGCCTCTGGTGGTTATTTTGGCCTTGCAGATAGGACACCACCAAGTTTGGGGCCCAGGGTTTGGTTCGACGTCTTCGGCGCGGAGAAGTAGGGTACTGAGCAGACAGGCCGGAGTTGTCTGCTCAGTCACATAAAAAACATAGGCAGGGAAAGAAAAGAGGGAAGGGGAGAGAAAGATGGGAGGGCGTACATACCCGATTCCACGATTCCGTGGGTTGACAATCCTTGGCCGGGACTGAGAGGCCCGGGGCGGCTCCGGAGCGTAGATCCGATTGTCGGGAGAGCCGTCGTTGCTGTGGTTGTTGTTTTTGCTTCTGTCGCCGATAATGGGGGCGATGCTGTTGTCGCCTGATAGCCCTCAGTTGTAGCACCTTTGGATTGGGTCCCATTTATTACCCCATCATTAATCAGCATGCTGTTGTTGTTGACGAGAAACTTCATTGATACAACAATTTTATCATTCGATGGCAAGCGTATGAGAAAGTCGCTTTCACTGACTGCGTTCAGTGAAATTGTAGGTAAACTTGCCAAGTTTGTGATGGGAATGGGATTCGCCACCCCACATAACCATTTGAACAAGATCAAAATGGTAAGTGAGTAAATAGTTTTAGCCCCCATCATCATGCGTATGCGCGTAAAACTTTTGTTTGCTTTTGGGAATTGTGACGCTGAAAGACTGTCAGCATCGAGCTTGTGGCTCTACCCATTTTATATTCAAATTTGCTTTGCTCACGACACCACTCCAAAAAAGAATGAAAATGCAAAAAACAAAAAATCCAATTAAAAATAAAATGTAAAAAATAATATGCCCTCAGTGTAAACACACCCAACACACAAAAAAACAAAAACATAAAAATGTATTAGAGTGCCAAAGATTGTTCTTCAAGTGGTCAAGCGTGATCTCCAAACATCATTCCAACAATGCTAATAATAACATATAGGCTAAATTTATGACCAACCCCCACCCCAACCCAAGTCAAATAAAAAATGCGAAATTTATTGAGTCTTCATACAAACATCATATATGTGTGTGCGCGAGTGTGCGCTCGAGTGTATTTTTTTTGGTTTTTTATTTATTCTCAAATACAAAAGCAATAACAAAAAAAAAAACATTTTCACAATAAATACATTTACAAAATATCATTTTTATTCACCCAGCTGTCGGAACTTTTGGGGAAGCCTAGCCATCGGACAAATGCTCTGTCGCCGCTCCTTTTCAGAATTTTTTCAACGAGATATGTGTCGGGAAATTTACTCTTTGTCAACTCTTCTTGGTAGAAGCAGCCCTTGATCGGTTCACCATTTAAATCATTCAACATAAATGTTGTTGGGAATGTGTTTCTTACTTTACTTACTCTACAAAATTCAGTTGTCCATTTGGGGGTATACCCCTTTTCAAAGACATGCTTGTATTTACTGAAACGCACTCAATGACCCACCTTCAATTTGCTTCCAGTGAACATCTTTAGATGATTGTATGCTGTTGATAAAATGTGATTCTCATTCGAAGCATCAACATCAATGGGGGCCATTTTAATAGTTTCATGCCACCTCTTGTTGTATCCGTCAATTAAATTTACGCCACATTAGCTCTTTCAAGCTTCTATTGAATCGCTCCACAATAGAAGCCTTTAGGGTGCTGTATGTTGAATAATGATTGATTTTATATCGCTGCATTGTGCCTTAAAATTACTATTGTAGAATTCGGTTCCATCGTCGGTTTGCAGGTTAATCGGTGTACCGCGACCAGATTTGAAAATTTTCTCCATGGCCATGGTGACTTCCTTGCCAGTTTTAGTTTTTAGGGCTGCGCCCCAGGCAAACTTGGAAAATGTATCGATCATTGTTCAAAGTTGCGTATGCTCCCATCTCGACTAAATCAGCCTGCCACAAATCGTTTATTCCCTTTGTCACAACTCTACGACGCTTAAAGTTCTTGCGAAAAGGTGCATGCAATTCATTTACCAACCCTCGCTTGTTAAATTTGTTGCTGTTGCTGCCACTCATTTTGTTGTTGTTTAGTTACTTTTTGTATTCATTAATTTGGGTTCGTCAATGCACTGACCATTTGTGTTTACATTTTAATTCGAGTCGGAATAATGGGCACCTCTTCCACGTGTATTTTCATATTTTTTACATGTGCAGAGGTTGGTGTGATTATAAATTGTAAAATGTCCTCCTCTATACTCTCCAATTTGATATTACAATTATGGAGAGTTTTCTCAAATCCCTCTACTCTTGCTATTGCAGTTTTAATACTCTTTTCCACTGCGGCTATTTTGGGATTTCGCTGTTTAAACTCATTCGATATTATGTTCTCCATCTGAGTAAATTTAGCATCAACATATTCTTTCATCACCAGGTCATCACCATCGATGGGTGTTGCAAAATTTTTGATTCGCTTCTTTTGAGCATTTAGATCACCATTACCATCAATGAATAAGCCCACCAAGCTTTGAACATCCCGCTTCAACTCTGCTGAATATTCTTGATTATTGGTCGCATAATGACCAAACTTGTCAACGGTCATAATGAATATAATTTGTGTGCGATCAACGCACAGTATATTTATTAACTTTTCGCAAATGGACTTTTCCGATAGAGACCCACATCTGTGGCAATACTCTGAGTCTTTACAATTGGTTGTTTTTGATGATTATTACAGTGTTCGCTCACAAAACTATTTGTGCTCTTTATTTTCTCAACCAGTTCATTAATGATATTATTAACGTTTTCCACCATCTTAACCAATCCAACCATTGAGTTTTCCAATTTATTCACGCGATCATTGCGTTGTTTAAGCCCATTGGATATGCTGTTCTCTAATGCATTTACACCCTCATCCACATATGCTTTCACGACCAAATCATCGCTATTGATGGGTTTTACGGAATTCCGAATTCGTTTTTTCTGAGCATTAAGATTACCATCCAAATCAACAAAAAGCCCCGACACATTTCGTACCTCCCTTATCAAATGCTCAGATCGCTCCTTATCATTGGAGAAATGACCAAACTTGTCAACTGACATTTTGCTTATAAGTTTAAATGCCATTCGCATGCTTTATTTATTAAAATATGATTTCAGCTTCACGTAATTCTTCATAGATTGATGTGATTTCATTCTGTAGATTAGTAGTAGTAGTATTAGTAGTTTATTTAATTTGTTCTGAGAATTTTCAGAACACTTTGTTGACATTGGCAGTTTGCCGTCAGTCATATTTACATGGAAAGGTTTTCTTACATATATTTAGTTTAGTTTTTGTTTAATTTAGGTCTAAAATAATTCGGTTGTGATTTGCTGTCTATATCTTAACGCTTTGAAAATATAACTTGCCAGTGTGATCCAACTGCGCCCATTCAAAATTTCAATTACTTTTGTAGTGTTCAACGAAGTTTGCTGCCAATACACAAGTCGTAATTCTCCTAGGATTGGACATTCGGCCAGGAAATGAAAGGCATCCTCTTTTTCGTGTCTATTGCAAAGCGTGCATTCATTTTGTATACCATCTCTATATGTCTTGAAGTTCAGTGCCATCACATTAAATCGAGCGCGGAATATTTGCGAAATTACTTTTATTTTATAACGGTCGTTAAAATAATTTCGTTCGCTTAGAGAGAGATTAAGTTGTTTATACAGCACCCTGCTTGTGCTTCTCTGGGCCTGTTCAATATATTTTTCACGAGTGCGTTCCGCTAAACGCTCCAGTATGTTGTTGTGTGTCGCTGTCCATGATCGATGGTTTTGGAGGTCTAGAGGGACGTTATGCTCAGCAGCTAGAAGACGCCATTCATTGAAACATTGAGCTTCATTTGTTAATAGCAGTTTTGCAGTTTTATTCACCAGTCGTGTTGCTGGTTTTTCCATAACCTGCCTCATGTATGCAAAATGCGTGCCCAAGGTGTAGCTGTATAGCTCGGGAAGTCCGGTCTCAATATAAATTGCATAGTTTGGAGAGTTTCGTGGCAGCTGAAATATTTTCTTGATAAAAAAACGCAGCAACTTCTTCACATATTCATAGCGGAAAATTCCCCATACCTGTGAGGCGGAGCACAGAACGGATCGGGCGGTTGCTTCATACATCTTATATTTAACACTCGGTAGTACGTTCTTGTTACTCATTAGTTTGTTCCAAGAGCTGTTTAGAGCCATGATGGATTCCTTTAGCTTTAGACGGAGGTGCGTTGAAAATTTTCCATTTGAGGTCATAGTAACTCCTAGATACTTGTAAGATGTCTCTATATTCGCACCGTTTAAGCTCCATGATTCCCCTTGAGCTGCACGTCCTCTGCCATCCCTAAACACGAGCACTTTTGACTTGTCAGTGTTTATTTTCAGATTCCAAGTTTTGCAGTACTCGCTTAGTTGGTTTAGCATTTTTTTGAGCTGGGGTGCTGAATCCGCTAAGAGCACCATATCATCCGCGTACAATATAGTTTTTATATTCATGCTGCCAAATGAAATTCCTGCTGGTTATGCTTCCGAAATATCGTTTATGTAGAGTGAGAATAACAGCGGACTTAGCAGGCAGCCCTGCTTTACTCCTGTGTTACTTTGGAACCAGTCTGATAGTTTTGAACCATCCCATACAGCTGCTATATTTTCCTCATACATTTTCTGTATGACTCTCAGAAACTTCGTCGATATGCCCATATTGCTGAGTTTGTAAATAAGGCTCTTCCGGTCGATTGTGTCAAAAGCAGCCTTGAAATCGATAAAGCCTGCGTAAAGTTTCCTTTTCTCTTTAAGATGGCTTGTAACTATTGAAGACAGTATAAAGATGGAATCGACTGTTGAAAAATCCTTTCCAAACCCAAACTGGTTTTCGCCCAAAAAATTTTGTTCCAATACCCAACTTTCCAATCGCATGAGAAGCGTTGACGCAAACAGCTTCATGGTCGAATTGAGGAAGGATATGCCTCTATAGTTGCTCGCCTCTGTTTGTGAACCTTTTTTGTGTATGGGGAATATTACGGACTTTTTGAAGTTATCAGGTATATCAGCAGAGTCAAAGATGGCATTAAAGGTGCGTGTAAACTCTTCAACGAACGTTGGGGTTGCATGCTTGAAAAATTCAACAGGTATTCGATCTTCGCCAGGAGCTTTATTGACTTTAGCCTTTCTTATAGCTGCCTCCACCTCCGATACATTGATGTCCAAGAGTCGGTGTTCTATGTACGGCAGTCCAAACTGGAATTGTATCTCATTTTGGCTGTCAGATAAAAGTTTTTCAAAATGCAGTGCGAGTAGTTCATTTTTAGCTTTTATCGGTTTGTAGGACGCCGTACCGTTGAGTTTTCTAATCATATTCCAGAAAGATTTGCTGTCTTCAATGTTAGTGATTTCTAATTCCAAACTTCGGAAATATTGCTGTTGCTTTTTTGTACATAAGTCCTTATACAGTCGGTTTGCATTTTGACACTCCAATTTTACTCTATCTCAGACAGAAAATTCGTCTTCACCCGTCGTAGGAGCAGAAAAGAGTTTTTTTCTCGCCAATTCGCATTGCTGATCAAACCATGGCTGGTTATACTTCGGTTTTCCTAGAGGTTTCATGCAGCGAGCAGCATTTCTAAAACATTTTGTGAGCTCATTTATTTCAGCTGGATTGTTTAAGCCCTGACTTTGGGCAACCTGGTTATTTAAATGTCTTCTGTATGTAGCTTCCGATCTCTGTCGCCATACTAGCTTTGGGAGGAGGTTTTTGGTTTCCTGGGGTTGTGTAGGTTCCTCTGCACTTATATACGCTGTGACTGGTAAGTGGTCCGAGTACTCAAGCGCTCCAATTTCCATATCAGTTACATATTTTCCCAGCCTTCCCCAATTGCGCAGTAGTCGATGGTTGAACAGGCCTTTCCCCTGATAAAAGTGAAGTCCCCTTCTGCATCACTTTTCGTTCTTCCGTTTAGAATGGTAAGGTTCAAGCATTCACACATATCCTCAAAAAGGCGCCCTTTTCGGTCCAACTTACCATCCTTGGCTTTCCTTTCAACTGATGCGTATTTGCTCACCTCACATTTCATCGAAGTCTGCTCTGAGCCAATCCTAGCGTTGCAATCTCCTATAAGCATAAGGTTTCTATTGTCCAGTTCCATTAGTTGGTCGTACAGCTGTTCGTAATTTGCATCCCAGTTGTTGCAGTTTAGGTAGACCGGCACAATTACCAGTGTTTCTGAATTTAGTTTGAGTTTTATAATCGTTTGACCGCTTACTGTGTCGAAATCCATGTTGATGTTGTGGGGTGCAGTTTTGCGGATACCAAAGAGGCATCCGCCAGATGCTCTTCCACGCGTAAATACACGTGTAGCCATTTCTCAGTGTAGGTTATAATCAGCGAAATAATTTTCGTAATTTGCCTCATTTTTCTCAATAAAAGTTTCGTAGAATAGAAATATATCATGGCCTTGAACAAAATTAAAGAATGTGGTATGTATGCGCTTACTTGGTAGACCTGATATGTTGTATGACAAAATTTTTAGACTTACTGTGCTATTTTGTATGATATTAATATGACTGACGGCATTAATATTAAAAATTACAATTTTCTTTCGAAATTAAGTGGCTACTTTTGGAGAAGTCGTTGCCAGTTGTTGCTCCAGTGCCGTGTTTCGCTCCTCCATTTTTCCCAGTCGACTCTCTAGCTCCTCGTTTTTCTGCTGAAGTTCTAAAAAGTTTTTGTTTATTCCCTCGATGTCCGATTTGGTGGGAAGATCCTTCAGCTCGGCGTCTAAAAGGTTTGACATTAGGGAAGAGAGTGCTTCGATTGACATAGATCCTACAGCCGTAGTGGGCATTGTCGGCATCTGCATATTTCCTATGAGGGCGGCTGCGGAAGGCATGTTTTACGCTTTTAATTGGGGGCTAGGTTGAGTTTCTTCTGGAGATGTGTTGATCGACTTAGTGAAGGCGGTGCGCCAAAAGCTCAGCTCAATTAGAGCGCCCTCTGTAGGCTCTGTACTGCACGTTTCGAAAGCTCGCGTTGATCGACTTAATTGCTCAGCTGATGCCGCTCACCTCTAGTTTTTTTTTCCCCCTCTGTCTGTCTCCACACAATACTCCAGTTTCCGCGGATTTCCACGATTTCGCCGAAAATTAAAGTGTCCAGAAAAAAAAAACTCCAGACCACCAGGCCAAACAGGAAAAGTGTGTTATTATGGTGCAGCGTCCCAGTTTGTGTGCAAATAAACAGTCTCTCCAAATGGCAAGCACCAGGCCAGCGCTTCGTCAAACAGCTGTTTTATTGTGTAGGCTGCAGGGGTCTCAAAAACAATTGGTAAACACGGAGCTCGATGTAAACACGACTTCACAGCTTCAACTCTCTCTTCTTCTCCTAGAGATTAGTATTACCTGCCGATTGGGAAGCCAATAATAGGCGCAAGCGATCAACTATTTCATTAGGATCATCCCAGTAAATGTAATTGGGTTTTGATGTTGTGTTGAGTTTCATCATTGTGAGTAGTCCTGACCCATCAATTTTCTTTCTTCTTCGGCTTCTGGTATAAATTGGTGTTGATACTGCAGACGGTAGTCCTGTCTTTGATACTGGTGGTTGTGTTGAAGCATGCGTCAAAAGTGGTTTTATAATTTGTGTATATTTCTTAGCTCGACTGCCTTTTACTTGGCCATCTAATTGAAAATTTCTTTTATGTGCATTGGTTTTCAATAGTATCCCCTTGTATGCGTTTAAATCATAAGTATCATACCCCATTGGGTCTTTATGGAAAATTAGCGAGTATAGTCCTAATGAAGCGGTAAACTTTCACCATCAGGAAACTCAAGGTGCTGATGCGCTACATTTATTTGTGAATTGACCAGGGTTCGTAAAATAACACACATTTGTTTTTTTCACGCCGTATATTCACACAAAAAAAAATTCAGTCTGTAAAAAATTTTAATTTTCACACGTGTTACTAACAATTTTTTTCAGAAGAAAATAAAAATTTTTTTCATGATATTATCACGAGAATTTTTTTCACGCGTGTTACTAACACGAGTGAAAAAAATTTTTGCTAACATCTGTGAAAAAAAAATCCAGAAAATTTTTCACACAATATTTTTCTCGCGCGTGTGAAAAATTTTCAGAAATTTTTTTCATTGCAATAGTATTGGTGTGTATGTGAGACGCGTCGGCTAGCCTGTGCTCAGGCCGACTACAAACGGGGGTGGGTAAAAGGCACACACTCTTTGTGCGATCGAGTAGATTTGGGTTCATTACGAATTTCGTAATGACCTGCTGCAGCTGTGACCGCAAATATCCAGAATGAAGCAAAACATTCGACCTTTAACTCTGTCAGCAATGGTGACGCATGAGAGGGAATATCCCTTTTTATGAGGGCCATAAAAATTGGCGTACCTCAGTTTTCGCAGCTACCTGTTAACCGTCAATGGGTAAGGTAAGAGTTAACCATTTTAATAAGACAAATGCATATTGCAAATGAAATTGATTTTTTGTCTTGCCAAACCTGGTATTTTCATTTAGAGTACATTAAAAAATGGTTTCAAATAATTTGTTTTGAATTTTATTCGCAATTAATACAATTTCTTTTTACTATTACTATTTAATAGTCGAATGTTTGGACTCAATATGGATATTTGCGGTCACAGCTCCATAGTTCTGCTGTGGGCAGGTCATTAAACAAATCTACTCGATCACACAAAGAGTGTGTGCCTTTTACCCACCCCCGTTTGTAGTCGGCCTGAGCACAGGCTAGCCGACGCGTCTCACATACACACCAATACTATTGCAATGAAAAAAATTTCTGAAAATTTTTCACACGCGCGAGAAAAATATTGTGTGAAAAATTTTCTGGATTTTTTTTTCACAGATGTTAGCAAAAATTTTTTTCACTCGTGTTAGTAACACGCGTGAAAAAAATTCTCGTGATAATATCATGAAAAAAATTTTTATTTTCTTCTGAAAAAAATTGTTAGTAACACGTGTGAAAATTAAAATTTTTTTTCATTGATGTTAATTATCATGGCAGAAAAATATCTTTTGAGCATTTTACGAACCCTGGAATTGACCAGCCATAAGGTTTTAGTGGCCCCCTTCTTATATGGCCCATAACATTTATCCAGAAGCTTTGTCCTTGCTAGTTCGCTGATGTTGAGATTATATTGATTATCATCACCCCCGGCTGAAGCATTGGCATCAATGTGGCTAGCAGTCTGAGAGTGGAAAATGTCATCATCATCATCATCATCATCGTCATCATCATCTTCAGCACGGGGGTTTTCAAAAGAATACATATTCTTCGTCATGCTTTCTGCTGCTGCTGCTGCTGAAGCATATGAATGATCTCTAAAAGACTTTTCCTTCTTAAAGTTATCATCATCATCCCCCATCTCAACTTCATGATGACCATCATCATCATCATCATCCTCAATGTCTTTGAATGGTAACGATTGATGAGACTTTGGTGCTAGTGCTAGGTTATGATGTCGCCGCCTCCGATTAAGCTGATATGTGTGTGGAATGTATGTCCGCTTTCGTGGCTTTTTAATCTTCTCAATTTTAGGCTTTAGTAGTTCTGTCTTAATGTCTTGGTCACTGGATTTTATAAATTTGTTTCGCCTATTCTCATTTACGAGCTCTTGTAATGGTTGTGTTATGGGCTTAAATGCTTCCTCCAATTCATGAGTATTCTGCGGTTTAACCAATTTGAGTGACTCAAATTTCCTCTTCAAGGCTTTTCGGACCTTTGTCAATTTGCTTAAAACATTGCGGTTCATTTTTATTAATGTGGGCACAAAGCCAGCAGTTTAAACCGCTACAACAACAAAAACAGCAACAACAACAACAACAGCGAAAACAAATACTGCATCTGCTACAATTGTTCCTGTTGATGCCCCCTAGCCTATTCCAACACCTAAGCGTCGTGAAAAGAATCCAAAATAAGAAAAGAGCTAAACAGAAAAGGGCTGTTGGTTCAAGAATTTTTTTACAGATTTTGTGCAACAACCAGATTGCTGCTGCAGTGATTTTTTTTTTTTTTTTTTTGCTGATTACACTGTGCAACAGTCAAAAAAACTACCAAACTGCACTATGCGGAATCGATAGTGCTACCCGAACTGAGTAAAACCATTTCAGCGTTTGGCTAGATTGGTAGCACTTTTCTTTTTATGGACCCTCAAAGTTTTTGAAATTGGGTGTGATAACAAAAAAAAGGTGTCATCAGATTTGGGAATACAGCTCATTCAGTTTTAGTGATAGCTGCAAACAGTCTTCGGCAAAGTTGTAGCTGACAGTCCGCAGAATAAATTTTTCTTACAAAGATTTTCAAAAAATTATATTTTCCGGGAGTTTTTCTAAAAACTTTTTTGAAAAATCTATTTTTTTACTTTTTCGAGTATAACTTTTAAAAAATCAAAATTTTTGTCATACATTCTTTGGGAAAAATGAAGCTTTTGAGATAACAAACATCTGTTCTGAACAAGGTTTTACAATCTGAACACTTCCACATCCTCTAAATCGGCCCCAAAAGTGTGTATATCCAATAAAAATCACTTTTTTGTTATCATTCTTCAATATGTTCTCAAGTTTTTTTTACCAAAATAGCAGCTAATTAATTTTTTTCAAGCTGTTAGAGCAAAACAATACGTGTTTTACTTGTTGTAGTCCATGAATAAAGAAAAAATAATTTTTTGACGGTATTTTGAAAATTCTCCAATTTATTATTATTTTATTACATTATTATGTTATTGTTATTGTTGTTATTATAATTTTGTTATTATTTTAACAAGCTTATACATTTTTAACAAACTGAGATCATGTTAGAGTTAATCTTTTTTATTTTATTTTAATTTTTTTTATTTAATTATAATTATTATTATTATTTTATTTTAATTTATTGTATTTTATTATAAATTATTATTAAAAATATTAAATATTAACTCTAATATGATCTCAGCTTGTTAAAAAATGTATTAGCTTGTTAAAATATTTTTTACAGTATTAAATTGGCAACATTTTTGCTGATAAATTGGAGAATTTCCAAAAAACCGTCCAAAAATTATTTTTTTCTATATTCATCGACTACAACAAGTAAAACACGTAGTGTTTTGCTCTAAAAAGCTTAAAAAATTAATTAGCTGCTATTTTGGTAAAAAAAAACTTGAGAACATAATGAAGAATGATAACAAAAAGTGATTTTTATTGGAAATACACACTTTTGAGGCCGATTTAGAGGATGTGGAAGTGTTCAGATTGTAAAACCTTGTTCAGAACAGATGTTTGTTATCTCAAAAGCTTAATTTTTCCCAAAGAATGTATGCCAAAAATTTTGATTTTTTAAAAGTTATACTGAAAAAGTAAAAAAAATAGATTTTTCAAAAAAAGTTTTTTAAGAAAAACTCCCGGAAAATATAATTTTTTGAAAATCTTTGTAAGAAAAATTTATTCTGCGGACTGTCAGCTACAACTTTGCCGAAGACTGTTTGCAGCTATCACTAAAACTGAATGAGCTGTATTCCCAAATCTGATGACACCTTTTTTTGTTATCACACCCAATTTCAAAAACTTTGAGGGTCCATAAAAAAAAAGTGCTACCAATCTAGCCAAACGCTGAAATGGTTTTACTCAGTTCGGGTAGCACTATCGATTCCGCATAGTGTTGCATGGTAGTTTTTAAAAAAGTTGAAATTTGTTGCACTGTGTTACCGATGCTGATTATGTTACCATTGTTACTCCCCAAGATATCGATCATAAAGTGTTGAGAAATTTATCCAAACACCTTGTATTTATATTAAAGCTGAAAAGATAAATACCAAAAACCACCCAGAAATTGCAAAAAATTATGTTTGTATTTTTTTGTTTTGTTTAATAATATTTAAATGAGAATTACATTTTTTTATTTTTGAATTGATACAACAAAATTACATTTTTTTGATTTGCTCTACATAAAGATTATCATCTTCAGATTTTTTTATTATGGAGTGGTGTCCAGCATTTAGAGCTCTAATGGATGTGTCGGCCAATGAATTATACCTTTCGGGTAGGTATAGAATATGCTCAGCCAGCTCCAGAGCAACCGAATCACCAACTCTGGTCATCCTCCGTTCAGCCTTGAGGATTGGGAATGCCACGTTGACTGGCATCTTCATCTTTGACAGGGTCTGCTTCTGCTGATACTTGTTAAAGTCAGCTATGAGATTGTCTGAAGAAGCAATCACTTCACCATTCCCAAATACTGATTGGGGCATCATGTTGTTGTATTTGTTGTTGTTGAAGTTGTTGTTGTTCATGTTGTTCATGTTCTTTATATACTTCGCTTTGAAGGCTTGGGTGGACTGGATGATGATGATTGGTGATGGAGCCAATTGTGTACCTTTCAAGGTGAATATTCCTGATTGAATTAAGGTCTCTGATTTTTACACCAGCTTTTAAAGGGTTAAGAGTGATCACACCCTCATTTGCTTGCTGCAACGCGATTGGTTGAGACCTACATCCATCAAAAAGTAGAAAAAACATCCACCATTGCACAGTGTTTTGTGTAGAACAAGCTAGCTGGACAAAATTATTTTCTTAGCTTTTTGCATTAATTGGCTTTAGACTAAATAAAAAATGTTCTAGAGTTGGGGTCGGAAATGTCCCGTTAAGTTCTTATGGGTTCATTTATGCTAACTAGATAGTCTTTCCATGATTCAATGCATAACTTTTTAAGTACTAAAGCTGCACACACAAATGAATACATTCTAAAAAGAGAATTTAACGCCAAATAAAAATGTATTTCGGATTTTAAGACCTTGCGAAGGAGATAAAAGTCATAAGCCCCCAAAATAGGAAAACTTACGACTTTTACACTCTTTTGGTAGAAAGTGTACTTATTCTCGAAATCTATAAACAACATTTTAAATTAAGATTGAAACTTTTATTTGTTTGTTCATTCTTTAAAATTTTTGCATACAAAGTTTTCACAAGAACTAAACAATTAGTTTAATAAAATACATTTTCGTTAAAATATATGTGTATTTTAAAAATAAAATAAAAATAGTTGAACACTGTTGAACACCACCAAATTTATAACACACAATGTCAACGAACAGCATTAACATATACCTAAAATTTGGGCGGTTCATATGAGTTCATAAAAAGTTATACTCTTTCAAAGTTTTAATTCACTTAGAACTTGCATAAATAAAAACAGACAACTTTAAAATGGTCAAAAAAAACTTTACATATATATATTGACAAATTGTATCTCCATCAGAAGTACTGACCTTTAACTGAATTAATCATATTTACTTCAAATCAATCTATTTGTATTTAGTCCAAATATACTCCTTCTTTTAGCACGTGTGAAACTTAAATGTTAGATGCATTAAGCAGCAACAAAACAAGTTTGCACTTTGGGAGGCTATATTAAGAAATTAACGGTTCTTTTCCATCAAACTTTTTTTGTTTTGCTCTTTCCACATATTTGTTTACGATGTTGCATTATTGTTTTTTCCAATTGTGAGAATCACTTTTGTCCAGCTAGCTTGTACTAGACGAAACACTGTGGCATTGGTAACTAAGCCTACAACGCATGCGTGGGTGCGGCACCCTATGGCTTGAACCAAAACAAAAGAAACAAAAAACACACATTCATTGTGGGTGGGTGTGAGTACCATAAAAAAAAATTCTATGCATTTATTTTAGCTGGGCTATACATTCGGTTTCTTAGCCTATAGTAGCGACACATGATGTTGATTGCATGCTCCTTAAAACGATGAAGTGAGTGACAATTGCACGTATCAGGTCCTTCATGGGCATCATCATCGCTCCATGGACAGTTCTTGAAGTGTCTCCCGAACCGGGTAGTTTTTTGCTCAACTCCATCAAATTCAAGCATTTCCGACCTTAAGTATTTGATTTCCACAACATGTTCATCAAAGATCATGCCATCAAACTGCTCCAGGAAAAGATTAATCTGCTTAATTAGCATTTTGATGCGGTTATTTTTTTTTTTTTTTTTTTTTTTTTTTTTTTTTTTTTTTTTTTTTTTTTTTTTTTTTTTTTTTTTTTAGCTGTTTGCTGTTTGCTGTTGTTTAGCCGTTTGCGAAAAGTGCACCTGTTTTAGCCAACACTCTTGATGGTACTGTAATTACGCGAGGGAGTCGCAGTTTACGTCGCACCCAAAAAACTCAAGACGGCAACGATTTAGTTGGTAAACGTTTTAATTTTTATTGTAAATCATTTGTATATATGACAGACCGTACGTGTAACGTACGTCTCGCCGTATCGGCTGTATTTCTCGGACTGTTTGGCTACATTTTATTTGCCATTTAATTCTTTTGAGTTAGCAGCGCGCGCATGCATTGGTATGTGTGCGTGTGTAGCTTATCGCTTATCCACAGCGTGGGATATGCTGACACAGCGCCCTAGTCAGCGACTGAAGTGGTCGCTCAGATTTCCTTATGGGATATGCAACAAAGTGTTACATAGTTGTGATTGAATTGTATTTACTTTGACTCAAAGCATGTGCACGCTACACCTCCCCTTTTAAGAAGAATAACGTATATTTATGAAGTTATTCTAAAATAGTGTAGTGGTGTATATAAAAATTGTATGCTTAATATTTATTGATGTATAATGATTATGGAAATTGTAATCAAAAGAAAAGTATTAATAATTTTTTTTTTTTTTGTTTCATATTTTGTATAGATAAAAAAAATTGGTAATTAATAAAGTTTTGTTGTTTTTTTTTTTTTTTTTTTTTTTTAATTTCTTTGTTTATTTTTATTTTTTTTTTTTTTTTTTCATTCATTCATTCATTCATTCATATTGTAATGATAATATTCTTTATATATGTATATTTTTTTTTTTTTTTTTTATGCGTTATATATTTTTAGTCTATCTTTATGTACTATTTGCTGTTTCTTTCCTATTCTAATTGTAATATTATCTCTATCATCTATTTTTTCAACTTTATAAGGGCCAACATAGTTGTTATCTAATTTATGCCCAGTTTCGTTTCTTAATAATACAAAATCTCCTACTTCTAAGAGAAAATCGTTTGATTTCTTATCATAAAGCGTTTTTCGCTTTTGCTTTTCCTTATCTAACATAATTCTAGCTCTTTTATAGGCTACTTCTAATCTAAATTTTACTTCTTTAGCATAATCATCTATATTATATAGAGGATCTATCATATCTTTGTTTTTAAAGTTAATGAATTGTCTCGGTGGCCTTCCGAAAACAAGTTCATATGGACAGTAGTCGTGTGCTACTGACGGGGTTGTATTGAAACAGTAGGTGAAATAATTCAACCATATGTCCCAGTCATTTTTGTCGATCGAAATATATGAACGTATATATTCGTTAAATGTTCGATGACTGCGCTCGATTGTTCCAAGAGTTTGGTGATGGTGAGCTGTTGAATGTATGTTGTTTATTTTCATGTATTTACATAAGTCTGTGATTAATGAATTTTTATATTCAGTACCCATGTCCGTAATGAATGATTTCATTGGACCATACTTGAGTATGAAAGATTCAAAAATTGCTTTAGCAACTGTTTTAGCACTTTTGTTTGGTACTGGTATAGTGACTAAATATTTTGTTAAGTCACATATAATGGTAACTGCGTACTCATTGCCATCCTCAGTTTTTGGAAGTGGACCAATGGTATCAATTAGTACAGTATCAAATGCTGTTGCTGGAGTTGGGGTTAAAGTCATAGGTGTCTTTGTATGGGTAGTTGTTTTTGCTTTTTGGCATTTCAAACAAGATTTTACATACTGTCTTATTGTCTTAGTCATGAAGGGCCAATAAAAATATTTTCGTATTTTTGACAGGGTTCGCGACGTCCCTGAGTGGCCTCCTTCAATTGGTTCGTCATGGTATTTTGACAGAATTGCGTTTATTTGAGCTGTGTCGTTTTTGTCTATAATGGTCACCTTTGGGAGTATGCATACTCGTACTTTCTTTAAGATACTATTGCCCATTTTTTTAAATATACTTAGTGATACAGATTCGAAAATTTGATCACTTGGTGACATTTTCAATTGGTTTATTTTAAGTATTCCGGCTTCTGTTTCAAGCCTTTGGAAAAGCTGACCTAAATCGAGTTTTCCATTGGAGTACAAATCATTAATTGTAAAGCGTGAAATCACTCGTTTTCCCATTTTGAACAAACACTTGTGCTTGTCGAGTTTTAGTTTCACACATTTTTTGACATCGTTGTTGTTGATTACTTCATAGACATTGGGCTTTTCATTTTCATTTTGCTCGTGCAATTTTTTAGCAGTGCTACTAATAGCTGAACTGCTTTCTTGGCCTGCGCAGGCGTTTTTCTGTCTTGTTGAAGACCTCGTAGAGACCTTCAATATTTGTCTATTCATTTCTTTGAGCTCTCCAATTGTTATTCTGGATAAAGCATCTGCAATATGGTTATCTTTCCCTTGAGATATTCCACAGTGAAATCATATTCTTCCAAATCAAGTCTCATTCTTGTTAGTTTGGAACTTGGGTTTTTCATTGAAAACAGATATGTTAACGGTCTGTGATCAGTTTTTACGAAGAAATGCCTTCCATAAACGTAAGGTCTGAAGTGTTTTATTGCCCAGTGTATAGCAGCTAATTCCTGCTCTGTAGTTGATTTGTTACTTTCACCTTGTGTAAATGATCTGAGGCATATGCAACTGGAAGTTGCATTCCATTATGCTCCTGAGTTAATACTGCTCCGCAAGCGTGTTTGCTAGCGTCTGTGATTATGCAAAAATCTTTTCTGAAGTCTGGGTACTGCAGTAATGTTGGTTTCATTAATGCTTCTTTTAAGTACTCAAATGCATTATCGCATTCTGTAGTCCATTGAAATTTAACGTTCTTTTTGCAAAGCCTCGTTAAGTGGCGTGAATGTTCTGCAAAATTTTGGATAAATCTCCGATAATAGTTACAGAAGGCTACGAATCTACGTGCACTATCTGCATCATTAGGTTTTGGATAGTTTTTGATGACGTCATATTTTTTGTCATCTGGGAGAATTCCTTTATCGGTACATTTGTGACCAAGATAAGTAACTTCGTGCATGAAGAATGAACATTTTTCTGGATGTAGTTTTAAATTAAATTTGCGACATAGTTCGAAGACGTTTGTCAAATTTTTGAACATATGTTGTTCGGAACATCCAATGACTACTAGGTCATCCATATAGAGAAATGCTTGCGATGGTTCTAGACCTGAAAATGCAAGTGTCATCATGCGCATAAAAGAATTTGGTGCGATTTTAAGTCCATATGGTAATCGCGTGTAGCGATAAGAGCCTGTGCTCGTTGAAAATGATGTCATATTCCTTGATTTCTCATCAAGTTCTATCTGGTGAAATCCGGACATTAGGTCGAGACATGAAAAGTATTTCGCTCGCCCTAGTTGATCTAGAATATCTTCTATTCTTGGGAGTGGGAACTTGTCCGCTAGTAACTTTTTGTTAATTTGGCGATAATCAACTACTAAACGCCATCTTTTTTCCGTTGAATTTGGAAGTGATTTCTTGGGTACCAAGAGAAGTGGGCTGTTATATTCAGAGATGGATGGTTCGACAATGCCATCTTTAATTAATTTTTTGTACCTGATCGTTTATTTCTTGCTTTTCCGACTCAGCATTTCTGTAGTTTTTAATGTATACAGGTGTTTTATCATTCAATCTAAGCTTTTGTTTATAGAAATTGTTGGCGGATATAGGTTCTGTTTCTAAACCAAATATATCACTGTATTCAGTGCAAAGTTCGGTTAGTTTAGATTTGAACTGTTTAGGAAATCTTAATTTCTTCAATATTTCCCTTGTTCTTGACTTTTCTTTGTTTAATTGGATTATATCATAGTCATTAAGTGACTCAAACTGTATGTTTTGACTGTCAATTTCTGTATTTTTCGAAGTAGTATTTACTATGCGAATGTATGCATTATTACTTGTTACTATTGAACTTGCTATTATTATTCCCGGCTGTATCTCCTGATTGGGTACTAAAACCGTTTTTTCGCTAGTCTTTAATCTTACTTGTCGTATGACTTCAGATCTAGCAGGTAATAATAATGAGTCATTCTCGAGTGAGTGTTTTATTGGGATTTGGATGTGTGTATGGAAATTTTTTGGGCGCAAAATTAGTGTATTTTGCTCTTCTTGATAATCTAACAGACAATTAAATTTTTTTGATGAAATCATAGCCTAATATACCATCTGTTGGTATTGAAAAATTTTCTGGTACTACGTGGAAATCATGTGGTACGATGTATTTGTCTTTTTTCATTTCATTTTTTGTTCACATCACTTGTCACGGTCGCCATGTAATTACGCGAGGGAGTCGCAGTTTACGTCGCACCCAAAAAACTCAAGACGGCAACGATTTAGTTGGTAAACGTTTTAATTTTTATTGTAAATCATTTGTATATATGACAGACCGTACGTGTAACGTACGTCTCGCCGTATCGGCTGTATTTCTCGGACTGTTTGGCTACATTTTATTTGCCATTTAATTCTTTTGAGTTAGCAGCGCGCGCATGCATTGGTATGTGTGCGTGTGTAGCTTATCGCTTATCCACAGCGTGGGATATGCTGACACAGCGCCCTAGTCAGCGACTGAAGTGGTCGCTCAGATTTCCTTATGGGATATGCAACAAAGTGTTACATAGTTGTGATTGAATTGTATTTACTTTGACTCAAAGCATGTGCACGCTACAGTACTAAACTCTGATTGTTAATAAAAACTCTAGACACAAGTGACCACAGTTGAATGTATTAAAGTTTTGAAAGCGGTCATAGTTATATCTTAAATTTTCACCGCTACCCAAATATTTCACAACTTCTTTTGGTGGCTGTAAATTTCCAAAACTATCAAAATAATTGCAAATTTTACCCTTCTTGTGGTAAGCTACCCAGTGTGTACCCATGGAAGATGAGTCACCCAAGTTGATTACACCGCACTCATTTGTGTGAGGACATTTCGGTAGTGTATCCCGCATGAATACACCCCTGAAATGTGATATGTGTTTACATGCAAATTGCATTATATCAACATTGGATAATGGTTTTTTGGGTAGCTCGTCCATTAGTTTTTTTGCTTTGCTGCTGCTGCTGCTTTACATATCCCATTACCATGCGCATAAGGTTTAAGATGCAATCCACGTCCTTTGGATATACCATAGCCCTTCTTATATGGATGGAGATATAATCCTTGACCCACGGCTATGGCTTCCATTTTTCAATTGTGTCTAGCACCCTCATCAAGTTGTTGTTTTGCAGCCTTTGCGTTATTAATTGTCTTGGCAATTGCAGCACTTCCTGAGTCTAGGCTTCCGATTGCACTGAGTGCCGTCAATATTGGGATGAGTGGTAAAAAACCACCAACTTTTGGTACTGGGATTATACGAGGAATTTTCATTCTCTTTTTCCGACGAGACCCACCCATTGATTTATTTATCACTTTTCGGGCAATCTTTATTGAACTCATAATGTTGAGTGGTTTTTTAATTTTCAATTCTTTAGTGGCTTTTTTTATTGCACCCGATAGGGTGGTGCCGCTGACTCTAGTTTTGCGGTTGCGACGTTTCTTTCCGCGACGCTTTGATTTTTTCCTAGTCACACCCATACCGAATTTTCGCTTAGCTTTCATCATGTTGGTCACAATGTAGGCTGCAGATCGCTCTCCAAAACTGCTATCTGGCGCCAAAACTCGCTCCCAAGCTCTGTTTGATAATACGTGATCGGCTTTGTGTCGTGAGGTCAAGTCCTTATCCTGGGAATAGGCGATATCGTGCACCCTACAAGCCTCGTCCAAAGCGTTAATACCACGATCCCCGCGTGCCAATCGTTCCTTTAATCGCGTACCTGGCCCACAAAAGTTATAGCCAGGAATATGAGCCTCAAAGGGTAGAGAATTAATTAATTTATTAACAAGACCACTACCCTGTTTGCGGTTTAATTTACTACTGCTTAAGTTATATAAACGTTTCTCCATTTTATGCAATGTTTAATCATGGAGCTTTTCTCATTGAATGAACTACTTGAGGTATTAGTATGCGTTTTTAAAAGCAAAAGAAAAACAATGGTCGATTTGGAAAGAATCCGCCACCACCACCACCAAGACACAGCACTCTTTTACCCAACACAATAAGGGGGATAATTGTGGGCCCGTCAAATTGTGGCAAAACCAACGTAATGCTCAGTTTAATTGAGAGCCCAAACGGGTTGAAATTCGAGAACATTTACTTATTCTCAAAGAGTTTATACCAGCCAAAGTATGAATATTTGAAGGAGCTGATCAAACCAATAAAAGGAATGGGTTATCATACGTTTAGCGACAATGAGGCAGTCCTACCACCCAATGAGGCTAAGAACAATTCAATTATGATTTTCGATGATGTTGCCTGCGAAAAACCAGATAATATTCGAGCATATTTTTGTATGGGGCGACACAAGAATATTGGCTCATTTTACTTGTGTCAAACGTATACTCGCATACCGAAACACCTTGTGCGCGACAATGCAAACGTAATTATAATGTTCAAACAGGATGATTTGAATATGCGTCATGTGTACAAAGATCATGTAAACAGCGACATGAGCTATGATTCATTCATGGAAATTTGCCGCAAATGTTGGCTGGATAGATTTGGATTCCTATTGATAAGCAAAGATGATGACATGAATAGTGGGCGATACAGGAAGGGCTTCGATCAGTTTATTCTTCTCTGAGATTGAGCATGAGAATTGAAAAAATAAATAAATATACACGTTGGGTGGTTGAGGTGGTGTAGTCACACTTTACCACGGCAAGTGAACACAATGGCTAGAACACTATCATCGAATGGTGACACATCGGTATTAGAGGCAAATTTTTTCCCACCTATCGAATTGAGGGGTGATTATGAATGCGCTCTGGTTGACTTTTCCATGTACAATTCAATCCCAAATGTTGATGAAAACAACAACTTGTTCCATATTGATGACAAAATTATCAAAATACCACTCGGATCGTATGAACTGGATGATATTGTCAAAATTATTCACAGTGAATTGAAAAAGTATTCATTTGAGAATACACTGACAATCAAGAGCAATAGCAATACTCTGCAGGTGGAAATTACCACAACAAAATTCAATATTTATTTCAATAAGAGCAATTCAATTGGTGGGTTGTTTGGTTTCGCTAAGAGTGCTATACTTGCAGCCAAACCAAACCACACTTACATCTCAGAGTTACCGGTGAATATTATGAAAATTAACACAATACGCTTGGAGTGTAACATTATAAGCGGGTCATATGTAAATAATACACCATCCCATTCATTGTATGAGTTTGGCATCAATGTGCCGCCCGGTTATAAAATGAATGTACATCCACACAATCTCATTTATTTGCCAATCAACACTGAAGAGATAAGCAACCTAACTGATCAGAACGGAGAGTTGTTGAACTTGCGCGGAGAGAACGTGACACTCCACATTCACTTGAGACCGATAATAATAATACAATGATTTTATATAATATAAAGGGGGTGAACACACCCATTCATCACACTTTAACTTGCAAAGCTAAGCGAAGAGGATCCACACTGAGGAAAAAGCAGCAGCAGCAGCAAAGACTTGGTCAACATAAATCACTAACAAGAGAAAATAAATTGTTTTTAAAAAGTTTAGGTGTTAAGATTAGGTCCTCGACTGTAAGTCAATAAAATAAACAAAACTCAACAAAATGAGCGATGTATTGAATGTGCGTGAGAGGCCGCTGACGGATGAGGGCATTTCAAAGAAGGAATATCACACTTATTCCCCATATCAACAGACATTCAAGTCAAACGATGAAATTCGCATTACAATCCAGAATCAAGACCTGTATGTATTGCCGAGTGAAAGCTTTCTCGACAAACAGGGAACAATTGGCAAGATTACTAATGTTACGACTGGTGAAACAACCACCCACAATGTTGTTGTAAAACTCAAGAACAATTGTATTGCCGGAATATTTGATGAAATTAAATATGAACTGAATGGTAGTGAGATTGATAAAACAAGATTTGTTGGCATTACAACACTGCTCAAGAACTATCTTTCTCTGAACAGGTATGAGAGTCAGAAGCTGCAGAACGCTGGCTGGCACCACAATAGCAAAGAGTTCTTTGAATCTGGGGCACATTTCAACTTTTCATTGCCATTGAAATGTTTACTGGGGTTTGCAGAGGATCACAAGAAGGTGCTGCTAAACTGCAAACATGAACTTGTGCTATTGCTTTCCAAGGATATTGAGGATATATATTATGATGCTGCCACAAAGGGTGCACATAAAGTGATGATAACGAGTATTGGCTGGAAAATACCACATGTTGCACCCAATGATGTTAGAAAAATTGAAATGTTTGATTTGATAAAGAGTGGAGCTTCGCTACCGATTGCATTTCGCAGTTGGGACTGCTATGTCAATCCAACACTGGTGCAAGGAACTCAGCATGTATGGAATGTGAAACTGGCCGCCAATCGAGAACGCCCCAGATTTGCGATCATAGCGTTCACTTTGAATGGGAAACTAATTACAAATAGCTTATCAAATTTGAAAGTGCACCTCAACTCTGAAACTTACCCCTATGATGATTTGAACATAGATTTCACTAAAGAACGCTATGCTCATTTGTATAATATGTATGCAAAATTTCAAGAGAGCTACTATAATCGCGATCCACTACCACTACTATCACCCAATGAATTTAAGAATAGGGCACCGATTGTTGTTATTGACCTATCATATCAGAATGAAATGGTTAAAACCGGACCAATTGATGTTCGAGTTTCCACTGAGCTCATGAATGCGAGTGCTGCAGACACCAAAGTCTATTGCCTATTAATGCATGACCGATTAGTTGAATACAGCCCATTGAGAGGGTTAGTTCAACGTGTGGTCTAAATTTAAACTATACTCAAAATGATTGCTGACAATGAGGAGCTGGTGTCTATTGATGTTCAAGGATTTTATGAAAACAATAATGAGTTTATTTAAAAGGAAATAGCCATTGTGTTTAATAATGATGAGAAATCAAATCATTGTTTTTTTATACGCCCACCATATGATTTTCTTAAATTGAATATTAAATCACGCAAGACTGTGGGTTGGCTAACAAAAAATCATCATAAAATTTACTGGAACGATGGCACCAATTCTCTCATTTTAATAAGAAACTTTCTAAGACATATTACTAGAGGAAAGAACATCATTCTATGCAAGGGTGCTGCTAAGAAACATTTCCTAAGAGGTTATCTGGGTGCAGATGCCGCTGAATCAGCTCTATATGATATTGAAGAGTACTTTATTTGTCCTAAAATGGCCGCATGGAATGTGACACCAACCCACTCTTTTGCGTTTTTCATCAGCAGTGTGAGATTGAGCAGCGACAACAACAACAACAACAACAACAACATCGAATGAGGGAGACTGTTTGCGCCCTGAATAATGTTAAGAACATTTTACATTTCTATCTTGCTAACCCCCAACTAAATTAAAAGATGAATTTTTTGCAATTGTATTTTTATTTATTAATTCACAAAATCTTCAATTGGATAGCTGAAAAATAAAACACTGAAAAATAAAAAACGACTAAAATAAAAAGAAAGTGGTTTTGTTGTTTTGCTTTTTAGTTTTTTATTTCATAAATTTTTTTTACATAAATTCTGAAATTAGATCATTCAGTGAATCATCAAGAAGATCCAAATGCTCCTTTTTCCCACGTTCCGCCAGCTCATCCAGTCCATTGTTGAGAAAATCATCCCCTCTGCTAGACAAATGGGCTCACATCGGATGGTCGATGCGGCACATGACTCAGTCACACCAGCCACATTCCGCAATACAATGTGGTTGAGCATAACAAGCCAGCAGCTCTGCCCAATCCACTGCGTTATCCATTGTGGTGATGGAGATGTCCTTAAATGCCATGGTTTCCTCACCCATGAATGGTCGAGTCACATTATCCTCATCCAATAATTCCGTTCGGGTAGATGACAGCATCGGGTTGAAGGATTCATCCCGCATGGTTGATTCAGGCACTTCACTTCAGTAGGCTGAAATATATCCGATGCCTAAGAATCGGTGTCGGAGGTTGATTCAGGCACTTCAGTAGGCTGAAAGATAACCGATGCCTCAGACTCGGTGTCGGAGTCAATGAATACGATGGACATTGTTGACATTGTTTGTATGACTATTAAACTTTCTAGATTCACAGTTTGCTTTTATAGCGAACGAAAGAATGAAAGTGGACATAAAAGTTGGGCTAGGTGAAAAAACTACCCTAACTAACCCTAACTACTAAATTTTCGATGACACCACTTGGCAGCGAATTGACGCCCATTAGAATGTTTTGAAATAGACGAAAGGGAAAGAAAAAAATGCTCACACACTCAAAAGAAAAAATATGTTGCGAGCCCACTTGAGCCTATAATCATGTATATTCCGTTTTAAAAGGAAAGATACTTTGTTTAGATTTAATTTCGTAATAGTTGGTAGGGTTTTATTCAATATTTATAGTCCTTATAGTTTTAACGATTAATATAATAGGTTTTATTGATGTATGGATGTTTTATTAATAATTTGTCTGACTTAACGACGCGTCTTTTTCGACAGTTCAATCGGTAGTGAAGCAGCTTGCCAGAGAAAGAAAAAGGGAGAAGTAGAGAGCGAAGGAGGAGTGTGCCAAAAACGTGGTTATGCAGTTATTGCGACGAATGTACAATGGGACATTCGTGAAAAAGACTGTGATAAAATACAGTGGCACAAATCATACTTCACTCCCCCATCGTTGAATTTACATTACTCCTGAAATGTCATTTCAATTATACTAAATTTAATATGTAGGGGGTTTTTTCCAATAAATCTTGCTTAAAAAATAATTTTTACATGTTAAATTTAAATTCAGCGGTTTTGTTTGTTTCGTCCTTTTACTTTCCTGTCGAAATGAACATCTTTTATTTCATTCTGATGTTTGAATTTTCTTTTCACAATAGCTTGATCTCTTTTACAACCTTTTTCGTCAATAAATCCAGATTTATATTTTTCTTTAACAGTTTTGATAATATATTTTGGTTTTTGTTTTATGTTTTGAAAACCCAAATTTTGCACGAACGTGAAGTTCACGAAATTCCTGATGTTCGACCCGATTATCATTGATTTTGTTAATATGTTTTTCTTTTTTGTTGTGCAGAAACTCTTGTAAATTTTTCCATACTGATTTATCGACATGATTATGAAGTAAGTCATTCGGTTTTTGGTTTGTACTAGAGTGTATCGTGTCGTTATAAATTTGCACTGACTTGAAAGCAATGGTCTTATTATCCAAATCTTTGGTTTTTTTATCTAACTTGAAAGCCCTAATGTGCTCATTTAATGTAAGGTGAAACCTTTCTATATCAGAGTTTCCCGTATGAGTGTTAGGTGAAGTGAAATGATACTCTACTTCTTCTGAACTAAGAAAATTTTTAATATATGCAGTACGAAGTTCGTTATCTGCTATAATTTTATGTGGCTTACCCAGAATCGCAAATCGTTCTTTTAATGCATTAGAAATCGTTATTGAATTTCGATCAGAAATACAATGAATCGAAACATGCTTTGTGAGTTTGTCTATACATGTCAAAAACATTAATGTCTTATTTAAAAACCATATATCTACATGCACAATTTGATTTGATTTTGAAGGGGTCTCTGTAATAGCCATTTTTAACTTAGAAGGTTGCCTGTCATATTTACACATATTACATGTTATGCAGTTATTGATAAATTTATGAATTTCTAACATAAGGTTAGGAAAGTATATTTTATCCTTTAACTCAAGGTAAGTTTCCTGTATACCCCTATGGTTTTTCTTAGCATGATGTTTTTCGATTTCCTCTAAAAGACGATATTTTTCCAAAATACCTCTGAGGAACTTCGAACACTTTAAGAAACGCAATTTTTTTATGTTGGAAAAGTATCTTACGATTGTCCTCTGAAGTGATACAAACAATTTTAAGTCATCACAAAATATGCCTACTGTTCTTTTTATTGAAAGAAAATCGCTTAAACACTTCAGAGTAAATTCTTCATTGTATTGGTCAAGTGAAATGGAATAACGAATTTTTTTCTGGTATAGTATTTTCTTTGAGAAGTTGTTATTTTTGCCTTTTGTCACGATAACTTGGTGTTTGTATATGTTAATGGGCGATTCTGTGATATAGATATGATCGTTAAGATCCTCTTGTGCGCTATGTATTGTAGCTATATCGGATCCAAAGTCGTCCTCATGGTCTATAGCATTAATTTCAACTCTACTTAGAAAATCTGCGACATTGTTGGATTTCCCTTTTATGAATTCAATATCGAAGTCGTACTCGTTCAACCTGATTTTCCAGCGTTGCATTTTCATATTGGGTTCTTTCAGTGAATTCAGCCATACCAAAGGGCGATGGTCTGTTTGGATATGGAATTTCCTTCCATAAAGAAAAGGTCTAAAATACTTAGTTGCCCAGACTATACTCAACAACTCCTTTTCTATAGTGCTATAATTTAGCTCATGATTATTTAGTGTGCGAGAAGCGAATGCGATAGGATGATCAGCCTGAGACAAGACGGCTCCCAGAGCAGCATTGCTAGCATCAGTAGTGAGCGTAAAAGGTTTACTAAAGTTGGGATATGCTAGTACCGGACTCGAACATATAAGTTCCTTAAGCTTGGAAAACGATTCTATGAATGTTGGGTCATTTACAGCAATTTTGGATACCTTCTTTAAACCCGCAATTAGCGGCAGTGCAACTCTACTATAGTCTTTTATAAATTTTCTATAAAAGCCAGTGAGTCCGAGAAAAGAACGAATTTGTTTCACAGTAGTTGGAAGTGGTTTTCTTTGTATAATATCAACTTTAACTGGGTTTGGTCTGATTCCATCAGTCGAAATAATATGACCTAGATATTCCGATTGCCTCTTGAAGAAGCTACATTTGTGAATTTGGACTTTCATATTGAACTCAGATAGTCTTTTAAATATCTTAGCAAGCGAGTCCACATGTTCATCTAAAGAGGTGGAAAATATGAGTATATCGTCCAGATATACCACGCATATTGTATTGATGTAGTCATGAAGTATTTCATTCATCATGCGCTGAAACGATGCCGGAGCGTTTTTTAAGCCGAACGGCATTCGTGTAAATTCATAGTGACCAGTTGCTGTAGAAAATGCAGTCTTATGTCGGTCTTCCGGTTTAATAAGAATTTGATGAAATCCCTTGGCCAAGTCTAAGGTCGTGAAATACTGGGAGTTTCCTAGCTTTGAAAATAGGTCCTCCATGATTGGGATTGGGAATTTATCTTCTATTGTGTTGGCGTTTAGGTTTCTCAAATCGATTACTACTCGCCACTTATCGATCAGAGAATGATCTGCTTTTTTGGGGACAACCCATACTGGAGCGTTGTAGGGGCTAGAAGACTTTACGATAATTCCCGAATCCAACATTTCTTTAATTTGGCGTTCGACTTCCTCTTTGTGGGCTTCTGCCACTCTATAAGTTCTTGAATAAATCGGTATATCATCAACTGTGGGAATTTTATGTTGGTATTTACTAATTGTGGTCAGTCTGTCGCCTTCCTTATAAAACACCGAACTAAATTCTTTCAAAAGAGTTGTTAATCTCTGAATTTCTTCCGAGTTCAAGTCATCAATTTCGAGTTTATTGGTTATGTCTTCAATATCTGGTTTCACAAAGTCAATAACTATCAACTGTGAACTGAAATTTATTGCTTCGTCAGGCGAAAGATTTTTAATTTCGCTATCTGACTCAGAAAAATTCAGCTTACACGTGGCGTTCCTTGTAATGAGTAGTTCTTTATTAAAGTCGATACATGCTTTCAAAGGTTTTAATACATTACAGCCAATTATACCGTCAAAATCAGACATCAAATCTGCTTCTAGCATTTCCATTTTTGCATTTGGCATATTAAATTCCTTGAATAGTGGTATCGTTATTTTTGTGAAAGCTATTGATTTTGAATTAAGTGTTCTCATTGTTATAGGTTCTTGTAAATTTGAGGCAAATGATCGATGAAAAAGATTTTTTTGAATTAGAAGTTCCCGCGCCAGAGTCTATAAGAAGCTTAATGGGAACCGATTGAGTTCTAACAATTATAAAGGGAAGAGCTCTGACGCTGCTGACTGAAAATTCGAAGACGCCTCAGTTTGAATTGCATCAACTTCCATGTCTGAGCCTCCGTTAGTTCTAACTGTTTGTCTAGTCACATTACTTGTAGTATTATTTCGCGTGCTGCTTTTTTCAAGGGGTTTATTGAAAACAGGATTTAGTTGCGGAACATTTTGCAAAGTTCGTTCAAAATTAGGGGTTTTAGCATTAGATTTTGATACGGTCTCTGTATTATTAGACGAAAAAGGTTGGGATTGGTAATTCATATTTCTCTGCTTAAAATTGTAATTTTTATGAAGATAATCAGTCTCAATTAACATTTCTTTAGCCTTATGCATGGTACTAGGGTTTCTGGCTTGAAGGACTAGCTTTGGTTCGTTTGGCAACTTGCCGATAAACAATTTTAGAACCATACTCTCGTTTGACTCACACGTATACCATTTATTGCTTTCCATTTGAGATTTAAGGTTTAGTTTTGTTAATAGACTTGTAAGATATTCATATAGATCATTAATGTTAGATCTCAACTCAGATATTTTAATTTTGTTTATAATATTTTCAAAACTTTCGTTCACGTTAAAGTTAGTGTTCAATACGTGTTTAATATTATCCCAATCTAATGGGTTATTGTTGTTAATTAACACAATATTAGCCTTATCTTTGATTTTGCATCTTACTCTTAGATCAAAAAGACTAATTAGGTTTCGGTCAACCGCAACAGCTACTTCCCGCAAAGAATCCACGTGTTTGATAAAAATGAAGAGCTCATCAGTTTTTCCGCCGAAATCCTGAACGTCCGCCAGGAGTTCCCAAATGCTCATGGTTGTCATAATGTATGTTTTCCTCTGCCCCGGTACAGCTGCACGATTACTTTTTGTCGTCACTGTCTTTTGTAGAGTTATGCGCAAGCAGCTTATATACAAAGCAGTTGGTGAAGCAGAACTGAAGTGTCAAGGGCGCAAGCAGTTTTAATTTAAAGCAGTTGAGCAAGCACCGTTATTGTATTTTTCTTCCAGCCTCTTTTTGCTTCCAAGCAACGTGCGCATCAGTTTTGACTTGCGTTTTACGCTCACAAATGTGTGTGTATATGTAACTCGCTATGTACATACATGGATTTGCATGCTTTAAAAAATGCATTAAACCGCACATTTATATATTTTGTCTCTGCATGAAAAAGCACTTTTTATAACTTTTCACAAATTGTTTTGCAATCAATGGTCGATTTTTTTATTTAAACTTTTGCCGACTGCGCCAATCAAGTATATTCCGTTTTAAAAGGAAAGTTACTTTGTTTAGATTTAATTTCGTAATAGTTGGTAGGGTTTTATTCAATATTTATAGTCCTTATAGTTTTAACGATTAATATAATAGGTTTTATTGATGTATGGATGTTTTATTAATAATTTGTCTGACTTAACGACGCGTCTTTTTCGACAGTTCAATCGGTAGTGAAGCAGCTTGCCAGAGAAAGAAAAAGGGAGAAGTAGAGAGCGAAGGAGGAGTGTGCCAAAAACGTGGTTATGCAGTTATTGCGACGAATGTACAATGGGACATTCGTGAAAAAAACTGTGATAAAATACAGTGGCACAAATCATACTTCACTCTATGCTACATACTTTGTTTTAAATTGCTACAATTTTTGAGGCGAGTGCGAGGTTTCAAGCTTCGCTTCAAATGCTGGAGCATTCAAAAATCTTTCGACATTTCAAAACAACGGCAGCAAACAGTACATCTGCTGCAAACAACCAAAATACAAAAAAAGAGCAATTTTTTTGATCGAAAAAGACCAAGAAGATGGATGACTCAAAGCGCCTTCCAACTGGAGAGAGGGATAACAAAAAGAGCAGCAATATGGTGTGCATGAACCACCCAAGCCGGATAAGCAGGAAGAGCGGGAGCAGCAGAAATATGCAACATCCAAGCAGCCCTACCAGCGATTCTGAAATTCAATAATTTTTTTAAATTTTTTCACATCATTAATAAAAACTCCAAAGAAAAATACAAAAACAAATTTTCATGTTTAAAATTTATTTAGAAAATTCATATTCTCGTTTTCAATATTTATATTTTTTGTAGCGTTTCCATCGTTTTTCTCTCCTCGAATCATTTTGCGGTCAGGTGCTTCACAGTCTTCAAAGTCCAGACGCCTCCTTTATATTATGCCCGTATACCTGACTCTATATTCAGCGTTGTACTGGGTTGTGGGCTGAGAAATTACCTCAAAATATTTGATCCGGTCAGATAGACTCAGTGGTGTGGTGGTTATCATGGGAGTTCTTGGAGACATTTTAACTTTGGCGAGACTTGCAACGACTGAATAACAAATTTGGTGTGCAAGGTATTTTTATACTCAACAAAGTAAAGGCACTTAACCAGCATCAAACCAAAACACATGATCCAATGAAATTGCCTACACGTGGTTACTGGACAAGATCCTCAGCACACACGACACAACCTTCACCCCTCTTTCAAAATTTGTCCGTTACGATGACAATCACAAAAACGAGACAACCTTTGACACACTTGGCTGTACACACACACACACACACACCCACACCACACCACAACTAGGCGCTCACTTAACCTGCTAACCAACCTTTGACCCAATTCTCACACAGATCAACAACAACACACACCACCAAATCACAAAAAACAAAACGCCTACTTACACACCGCTCCGTTAAACACACATTTATCAACCCTCGGCCAGACTGCCACTTACTTTCTAATATTTATGGCAGACTGCCACTTACTTTCTAATATTTATGGGTCACTTGAATAGATCCTCAGCACACACGAGACAACCTTTGACACACTTGACTGCACACACACACACTCACACCACAATTAGGCGCTCACTCAACCTGCTAACGAACCTATGACCCAATTACCACAACAGATCAACAACAACAACACACACACACACCACCAAATCACAAACAATCTAATTAGTTAATTATTGATCGCCACCTGGGAACCCTTATTAATTAATGACACCGTAAATCAACCCCACCTCTCAAAAAGGTCCACACCTATGAAAAAGCTATAAAATCACTCATGCTTAGCTGTTTCTGATTCACGATTCTAGTGATCGCCCCACCTCCCACCTGGGAACCCTAATTAACTAATTAATGACATCATAAATCCACCCACCTGTCAAATTAATTAATTACTTCCTGTTTCTCAATCAGTATTGAGTATCTACTTGCACAGCTTGCTCGACCCAGACCCTGACTACGAAAAGTCGGGCACTTGTACCTTAGTGCTATAAGTGTTATATGTACAAGCTAAAATCAAATGTGTGATCAAACATTCATATAAATTGCATGGAAAAAGCGCCAACTTTGAATGAACCATGGATTACTGCCGAATCATATCTCAAACGTAGTTGTGCACAAATTTCGTGCACAGAGGGCTGCTCACAATACTAGTCAGGCAAAACTGCTCAAGTGCTCAAGTGCTCAACAAAGTGAATACCCCATATATTTGAGCAATATAATAATATTTTCGATCTTTTTTTAATTTGGCAGTTTTTGGTTTTTATTTTAAAGAAAAAATAATGTTGCGTGTTAAGTTTACTTTAACTTTTTGTATGGCACTTTGGAAGTGGCGTACTTCTCTCTTTCACGCAGCCTTTTCCCGCTCATCCTTTGGGTTGTTCGACACACCGTACTGACCGCTAAGAAGGCGCTTCGAGTCTTCCATTTTTTAAGCGTTTCCTCAAGTAAGGTCAGTCATCAAGTAAATCAAACTTTGTCATGTGATTGGAAATTTGACCAACAAAAGCTCACATGGGAAAAAAAATTTTTAATAGGAGGCTAGCGTGTGACAGAATTTTCCTTTTGTCTCATTCAGACTGCTTTTTTTTGTGGTTTTTTTGTAGTTTTGCGTCCCATCCACTTCAGATTGTGTGTGTGTGTGTGTGAGTGGTGTGAAGCGCATTCTTTTTTGTTTTTGTTTATTGAATTGGGTTATCATTTCACATTTCGGCACAGCACATAACTTTGATTGATAAACTGCGACAAGTGAGCAAAAACTGCGTGACTTAGGAAGTTAACCTTTTTTTAGTTATCGTGGGAGTATTTTCTTCTCATCATCCCGCACATTTGTTCGCTGTAAAAGCAAACAGTGAATTCAGTATGTTATCCAGTAGCATTCTTTCCATATTTCATTAAATGAAATGAATTAAATAAATTCGAGTTCAACTCTCGTCGTTACCGGTCGTGCTTTTTACAAGCTCCACCCTTTCTACGCCAGTTTTGTTTTAGTTAAACAGATTTCGGGCCTTATTGGTGTACTTTGCATTTGTTGGCGGTTTACCAAACCCCTCCGGTTGTTATGCTTATCAATTAAGTTCCTGCTTTCGTTTATTTAAATAAAACCAGCCGCATTGGCCCCTTACATCGTTGTTGTTGTGGTCAATTGTGCTCTGTAGCTGTGCCTAATTACTCTCTGCTACACTCAATTTGTGTTGTTGCAATTTCTCTTGTGCTCCCGCGCCAACACTCCCCCTAGCAATCTAGACTTTTGCTCTAACGGTGCATGTAAATTCGCCGTGAGACTTTCTTTAATGCTGTTATTGCTGTTGTAGAGCGCGTCAACCTTAACAACAAGAGATTCACTTGCCTGCGTCATTCTCTTTCTTGGACTGCTCTTTCCCTTCTCCCCCCTATACACGTCGTTAAGAGAAACGGCTTTCTTAAACTATTTCTGTTGCTGTCATCTTTTTTAATATTTTATATATTATATGTGTGATATATGATGACGACTCGACAACCTTTAACATTCGCGCCGCTCCGTATAAATTTTCAAATAAATTTGTTAAAAACAATTTACAAAACGTGTAAAACAGTGCCAAGTCGATTAAGTTCAAGTAAAACTCCGCGAGTGATCTTTGCGCAGAGTGGTCATTCCGTGTGATTGTGGTTACACAGATAACTTCCTGGCCAAAATACAGCTGTGGCGTGGAGTAGGTTGCCGGCAACCTGTTGCTGTGTGCATCCACTGCTGTGTGGACAAGTCCCAGCTGAGCTGGGCTGATATCCTAGATATCTCCAAGTGAAGTGCGGTTTCTGTTTATTGTGCTTCAACAAATTACCAAACGTTTGCATTGTTTGTTAAAATAATTGCATTTGTTTACATTTTGTAATTTTACAACAACAACAAACGTCTGGTGTCAGTGTTGTGGAGGGGTGTCAGTGCTGTCCATCTAGCTACCACTTCTAGCCGTTTTCCGGCTGGTTGTAGTAGATTGGGGCAATAAATAATTAAATTATTTTATATAAATTTTTTGGTTATTTGCTGCTCTAGATGAATGGTACGGCCTCTAAGGAGCCTGGAGCTCCTCAAGAAAATTCTGGGAGTAAAATAAACTCTCAAAACGCTAGAGCTACGACACAATCGAGCTCGAATAACAAATCTCAAGCTGGAACCAACCGCACAAGGGGGTCCAGTAAGACCCAGTCTACAAACGTGGGACGGCCTCTGCCCCAAATCAACACTAAGACTGGCAGCCAGCCACCAGCGACTGCCAGATCAGTTGATAAAAGGGTAGGCGCAGCTCCCATCGTAAGTAGCAGGTCCGCAGACTTCAGCAGACCAGATCCATCAAAGGCTGCCGCAAGCGACAGACGTACGGCAATCCGTATATTAAGAAGGAACGCGGTGTCCCCAATAAGCGAGAGTCAAGCCTCAAAGGAAGACTTCGCAAAAATCCAACAGGATCTAAATTGGGCAAAACCATTGTTCCGGATTTCCGAGTCGACTATGTAAATCCTGCTAAGAAAGTTACCAGCGCTAAGCGGGATAGATCCTTGGAGGAAGGCCAAACTGAGGCCCCAAAGAGGCCAAAAACACACGGCGCCCTGCTCTCAATTTCCTTTGCTGAGGTAGCAAAAGGAAAAAAGATTCTGGGTGTAATCGATGCCAGTAGAAATGACGGTAAAATCCCTCTACACCAGTGGAAATGGGTAGAGGCTGAGCTGGGAGGTGTTGCCATGGAGGTGCTGAGAGCGAACCCTGGCCCACCCCCTAAATGCAATAACGCAGGCTGGTTTCAAGGAAACGTTAAGCTTATCGCGTGCGAGGACGAAAGGTCCGCGGAGCTGTATAAGGCAGCGATCGGGAAAGTGGGGGGAAGTGTACCCAGGGGCTCAACTAAGGGCGGTTGACGCCAAAGACATCCCCTCTTGCCCTAGAGCACGAGTCTGGCTGCCCAAAAGCCTAGCGACCCATCGGAGATTTTAGAGATGATGGCTGTGTTCAACCCGCATGTACCAACAGCGAACTGGAAGATTATGAAAGTGGAAGAGTCCAACGATGCGAACATCCACGTAATCTTCCAGATAAATAATGAGGCAGTGGATCACCTAACTAAAACGAATGGCCTTCTTGACTACGCGTTCAAGAAGGTTAAAATGACTGTTTATAAGACAGATACGACGGCGCTAGCTAACCTGGCAGCGAGTGTAGAGGCAGAAGAGCCCAGCGAGGTCGATATGGAGACTGACGACACTCCTCTCATAGAGGAATCGGGAGGCTACTTATCGTCCGGTTCAGATTATGGCTCGAGTCTAGGAAGACTCTACACTGAGCAAGAGCTTCTGCAGGATGACGATGATGCAGAAGGCGACGCTACCTTGACGGCGGTGGAAGCTCTTTCTGATGATGCAGATCCTCCAAATAAATCTGCATCACAGTAAAGCAGCTTCCGCTGCACTTCTGCTTCGCCTAGCAAAAGGCGAAGCAGATATTATTTTAGTCCAAGAGCCGTGGATCACTGGTGACAGGATCTGTGGCTTGAGGACGCCAAAATACAACCTGTATCACACCAAGGGTAAGGGTAAACCACGCACATGCATATTAGTAAAACAAACTCTTAACGCATTTCTACTTCCCCAATTCAGTGATGGAGACATCACAGCAGTCAGCCTTGAATTGGGGAGTACCACCTACAGGCTGACTTCCTTCTATTTGGCTCACGATTCAACGGAGCCAGTACCATCCCAACAATTTAAAGACTTAGTGCGCAACAGTCAAGACAGCAGAACCAGACTAATATTGGGTGGAGACGCAAACGCACACCATACAGAATGGTCCAGCACAGACACTAATGATCGCGGTGAGTTACTCTACGATTATCTTTTAAATACAAATCTTATCATATGCAACAAAGGTAATGACCCAACTTTTGTCACTAGAACTCGGAGGGAGGTACTAGATATCACCCTCATATCAGAGTTTTTAATAGAAAATATTATTTCATGGAAAGTTTTACCAGACCATTCTTTCTCTGATCATAGATATATTGAGCTAAAGCTAATAGAATCATGCCCCGAGCCTAAAAAAACACAAAACTTAAAAAAAACGAACTGGAAACAGTATAAGAGACTTATAGTTAAAAATCTAGATGCAGTCCCACAATTCACACCTGTGAATGCGGATCAATTAGATGAAATAGTCAACACATTTACGACGACATGTACAAAAGCACTTGACAAATCATGTCCTCATACTAAATACAAAAATTCACCACAAGCCCCCCTGGTGGTCTAAAGACCTAGAGATACAACGCAAAGAGTGTAGGAAAACCTTTAACTTAGCCAAGAACACTAACCAGAACTCTTCCTGGGAGATGTACAAAGCCAAGCTAAGGGACTATAAAAGTTCAATGCGGAAAGCAAAACGACGCTCGTGGGCAAACTTCTGCAACGGTATTGAATCGACATCGGAAGCATCAAGACTTCGAAAAATTTTAGCGAGTTCACCAACCCCTCCGGGACTCCTACAAAATCCTGACGGAACTTGGGCTGACTCCAGCTCCGAATCCCTTAATTTACTCCTAGAATCACATTTTCCTGGATGTTCAACTTCTATGGAGCCCATAGAGGAACCAAGAAGCGACACGCTAAGTCACATAAGTGATATAGTAACTGAACAGCGCATTAAATGGGCTGTTAACTCTTTCAGCCCTACAAATCACCCGGGCCAGATAGAATATTTCCTGCCCAACTTCAACAAACACTACCGCATATAATTGCATGGCTACAGACAATATTTGTCAGCTGCCTTCGATTACAGTATATACCCACTCTGTGGAAAAACATAAAAGTGGTTTTCATACCAAAGGCAGGAAAAGCCTCGCATGTCAGACCCAATGACTTTAGGCCGATTAGCCTATCATCTTTTCTCCTCAAGACACTGGAGAGACTGATAGATGCCCACCTAAGACAGTCAATAGACCCATCCACTCTGTCATCAGCGCAGCACGCATACAGCAAGGGCAGGTCAACAGAAACAGCACTCCACTATCTTGTCTCAAAAATTGAGAAATCACTTGAGGCTAAAGAGTATGCACTCACGGCATTCCTTGACATCGAGGGTGCCTTTAACAATGTTCTCCCCAACGCTATCACCTCTGCCCTGACAAATCTGAATGTGGAGGCACCCCTGGTGGAGTTCATCCGACTCATGCTTACCAGCAGGGTGGTTAACTCACAACTAGGAGATGCCTGCGCCCGAAGATATGTAAGTAGAGGCACTCCTCAAGGAGGTGTTCTTTCGCCATTTCTTTGGGTGGTAACAGTCAACGAATTGTTACGACTCATGGAATCGCGTGGACATACGGTGGTAGCGTATGCAGATGACGTTGCCATAATTACAAGAGGCAAATTTCCTCAGACTCTCTGCGATCTGATGCAGGATGCACTCTCAACACTATCAAGTTGGACGGTACAAAGTGGCCTTGGAGTTAATCCAACCAAAACTGAACTCGTCCTCTTCACCCGCAAGTATAAGATACCAAATTTAACCCCCCCACTATTAAACAGTATACACCTTAAATTTAGCGATTCAGCTAAATATCTGGGTGTACTATTGGACAAAAACTAAATTGGAACGAAAATATAACTGAACGCATCAAAAAAGCAAATACTGCACTTTTCTCGTGCAAACGTGCGATTGGTCGTAGATGGGGATTCTCCCCTGAAATAGTTCACTGGCTGTACACAGCCGTTGTACGTCCAATACTACTATACGGAATCATCGTATGGTGGCCGGCTCTGGGGAAACCATCCGTCCTTAGGACCATAACTAAAGTTCAGCGCAGTGCTGCACTATGTATGACTGGTGCATTGCGTACAACCCCAACAGATGCACTTAACATAATGTTACACCTTATGCCTCTAGATCTTCTGGGAAGAGAAATCGCTAGTAATACTGCTCTCAGGCTGAGAGAAAGTGGTACCTGGGAAGATAGTGGCTCTGGCCACTCTTCTATACTACTGCATCAAGTGGCGATACCGCCAAAACTTGACTACTGCACCCCAACAATTACGTTCACCACTATGTATAAAGTCACCATACCAAGTCGGATGAACTGGAACTCAATGACACACTCAAAACCGAATGCCATCAATTTCTACACTGATGGCTCCAAACTGGATGGACAGGTGGGAGGAGGAGTATTCAGTCCAGAACTTGGGATAAAAACTTCATTTAGACTTCCTGATCACTGTAGTGTTTTCCAGGCAGAGGTTGTGGCCATCCAGGAGGCTTCCAACCTTCTGGAAACCACTGCAATCCCAGGAAGTAAAGTATTTATTTTCTCAGACAGTCAAGCTGCATTAAAAGCCCTTGACGGCTTTGTTAACAACACCAAAACTCTCACAGAGTGCCGCAGATCTCTTAATGAGATGGCTCAGCACTTTGAAATTAATCTCGTTTGGGTGCCTGGACATTCCAACATAGAAGGCAACGAGATGGCCGATCACCTCGCTAGACTTGGCACCATCACGCAGCTCCTACCGGATAAGAGCAACATAGGCGTGCCTCTTGCGACCTTTAAGCTACAAACAAAGGAAACTACCCATCGAATAACAATGGATCGATGGCAAACAATTCACACATGTGAAATATCTAGGCTTACATGGCCTACCCTTAATACTAAAAAATCTAGGGCTTTACTCCGTCAAGATAGAGTGAATATCTCTTTACTAGTAGGGGCCCTTACTGGACACTGCCTAATAGGAAGACACGCCGCTAGGCTTGGCATCAGACACAATGACTACTGTAGAAGCTGCAGCTCAGTGGATGAAGAGGAGAGTGTACAACACCTCTTCTGTCATTGTCCAGCTCTTAGTAGAAGACGACTTACAGTTCTGGGTCGTCCTTTTCTAAACGATCTGTCGGACATCTCTGAAATAGATATAGCCTCGCTGCTCAAATTTCTACTATTTTCTAAATGGTTTAACGGGGAAGACCCTCCCCTCTACGTGGACAGCGTAGAAAGGGTTATATGGTAGCACAACGGGCCTTCATTGGCCTAAGTGAAGAAATAGGATCTCTATCTCCTATTTTAACCATTTTAACCCAAACCAAACCAAACTTTTTTGTGTTTTATTTTTTTTTTTATTGGGAAGTTGGGGGGCTGAACATTGTACTAACAATAGAAAGATTACCTTGCGTCAATCGTTTTTTTTGGTTGCGCTTACTTGTTTCGCCCATACTAAGTGTATTCCGTTTGGAACATATGGTGGCCGGATTGCTGACCTTCTTAAATACGGAATTGGCCTCTTTTGGACTTGTTGGAAATGTATGGTCATCGCAGCGAAAATGAGGACATTTATGCGGCAAACTGATTTGGAGTTCCAGGACGCCTACACTACAGTCCGCGATCTTCAAACTAAGTTTGGTACCATGGTATCGCATTTTCGTAATCTGAAAATTGTTGACGATTCCCCAACAAACAAAGAATGCGGACAGTCTATGCTTAATTCCGAATCTTTGCTTTTTATTCCAGAGTCGAATGAATGCTCCAATAACGACTTATCGTCTGCCGTTAATGCACCTACTGTTGTTGTGGATGAAGCTCTCACATTGGCTGCTTCTTCCAGTGCAACCTCGGCCAACAGGCTGTCCTCCTCGTCCCGATGAGTCTACTGTTGTGCCTCTAGTTGATGAAACTGCTATGGGAAACCGTCCTACAACACAGTCTTCTATGGATCTACAAGCTGGTAGTCAACCAGAAAAGGCTGGCTATATTAAGCCCCTGGTGGCCAAACCAAAGGTTTCACCAATTAGGCGTCCTCTTGCAGCTCGAGCTCCACGGAAAACTATTTTTGTGTCTAGGCTTACTTCATCAGCAACAGTGGACGACGTTAAATACCACATTCTATCTAAACTTTTCTATCCCAATCCTAATGACATCTACATTATCAAATGCAATTCAAAGCAGAAGCGTGATATATGTTCTTTTAAAATTCTCGTTCCTGAAGAAATTTTTACTGATGTTATGCACCCCTGGTGGAGTTTATCCGACTCATGCTTACCAGCAGAGTGGTTAACTCGCAACTAGGAGATGCCTGCGCCCGAAGATATGTAAATAGAGGCACTCCTCAAGGAGGTGTTCTTTCGCCATTTCTTTGGGTGGTAACAGTCAACGAATTGTTGCGACTCATGGAATCGCGAGGACATACAGTGATAGCGTACGCGGATGACGTTACCATAATCACAAGAGGCCAATTTCCTTACAGTCTCTGCAATCTAATGTAGGATGCACTCTCAACACTTTCAAAATGGACGACTCAGAGTGGCCTTGGAGTCAATCCAACCAAAACTGAACTCGTTCTTTTCACTCGCAGGTATAAGATACCAAATTTAACACCCCCACGACTAAACAATATACACCTAAAATTAAGCGACTCTGCAAGATACCTTGGTGTAGTGTTGGATAAAAAATTATATTGGAACGAAAATATAACTGAACGAATCAAAAAAGCAAATACTGCACTTTTCTCGTGCAAACGCGCAATTGGTCGTAAATGGGGATTTTCCCCTGAAATAGTACACTGGCTGTACACTGCCGTTGTACGTCCAATACTACTATACGGTATTATTGTATGGTGGCCGGCTTTGGGGAAACCATCCGTAATGAGAACCATAACAAAAGTTCAACGTAGTGCTGCATTATGTATGACTGGTGCATTGCGTACAACCCCAACTGATGCACTTAACATAATGTTACACCTTATGCCACTAGATCTTCTGGGAAGAGAAATCGCCAGTAACACCGCTCTCAGGCTAAGAGAAAGTTTTACCTGGAAAGATAACAAATCTGGCCATTCGTCTATACTACTACATCGAGGTGCGGTACTGGCCAAGCTTGACTACTGCATCCCAACAATCACGTTTACCACTATGTATAAAGTCACTATACCGAGCCGGCTGGACTGGAACTCAATGCCTCACTCCAAACCGAATGCCATCAATTTCTACACTGATTGCTCCAAACTGGATGGACAGGTAGGAGGAGGAGTATTCAGTCCAGAGCTCGGGATTAAAACTTCATTTAGACTTCCTGATCATTGTAGTGTGTACCAAGCAGAGGTTGTAGCCATCCAGGAGGCTACCAAACTTCTGGTAAACCTTGCAATTCAAGGACGCAAAGTATTTATTTTCTCAGATAGTCAAGCTGCATTAAAAGCCCTTGACGGTCATGTTAACAATACAAAAACTCTTACGGAGTGCCGCAGATCTCTTAATGAGATGGCTCAGCACTTTGAAATGAATCTTATTTGGGTGCCTGGACACTGTAACATTGAAGGCAACGAGATGGCTGACCACCTCGCCAGGCTTGGCACCACCACTCAGCTCTTACCGGAGAAGAGCAACATAGGGGTGCCTCTTGCGACCTTTAAGCTGAAAACAAAGGAGACTACATATCAAATAACCATGAATCGATGGCAAACCACTCACACATGTGAAGTATCCAAGCTTACATGGCCTACTCTTAACTTTAAAAAATCTAGGGAGTTGCTCCGCCTAAAAAGAGCAAACATTTCCCTTTTATAAGGGGCCCTTACTGGACACTGCCTTATAGGAAGACACGCCGCTAGGCTCGGAGTCATGCACAATGACTTCTGTAGAAGTTGCAATTCAGTGGATGAGGAGGAGAGTGTACAACACCTCTTCTGTTATTGTCCAGCTCTCAGCAGAAGACGGCTTAGAACTTTGGGTCGTCCTTTCTTAACCGATCTGTCAGAAATTTCTGAAATAGAGATTAACTCACTGCTTAAATTCTTGGGGGAAGACCCTCCCTCGACGATCACAGCGTAGAAAGGGTTATATGGTACCACAATGGGCCTTCACTGGCCTAAGTGAAGAAATGGGAACCTCCCATTTCAACCATTGCAACCTAACCTATGCAGCCTAATCTTTGGCCTGTACATACCGTAGTGTGTGAATTCGAACAAAGAGATAATAATCTTACAGGCAAAAAGTCGCTAGCAGCAACTGTTCTTCCAAAAAACTTAGTTTAAAAATGCATTACCAGAATGTCCGAGGCCTCCTTAGTAAGCTTTCCAAACTCTATACGGATAGTGCAGTGTTTGATGCCAGTCTCATTGCTTTTACTGAAACTTGGCTCAATAATTCGGTCTCAGATAATTAAATATTTTCCAATAATTATGTTGTTTACAGACGTGACCGCCCTTGTCGTCGTGGAGGTGGGGTCCTTATCGCTGTTCGTTCTGATCTTCCTTCTCAATTAATACATTATCATGCCTCTTCTAGCATTGAATTTTTAGTTGTGAAAGTTTCTTTTCCTGGTTATAACCTTTTGGTGACCTGCTCGTATATACCCCCAGGGTCTGACGCAGATACTTACTTTCAGCATTTGTCTGTTATCCGATACATTTCTTCATCAGTCAGTGAAAACGTTCAATTTATAATATTAGGAGATTTTAATCTGCCTGCTCTCTCTTGTTCAGCTTGCGATGATTCAGCTGCTTTAGTTTCGTGCACCCAGAATGATTTTGTTGATGGCCTTTTCGAGCTATCATTTAAGCAAGTTAATTCCATCCCTAATCACAACGGCCAATTTCTTGACTTGGTATTTGTATGTGACATGTGTGATGTTGGACTATTGACCGAACTGCCCCCTTAACAGTTCCAGAAGATCTTCATCACCCAACAATCCAAGTTTCGATTAATGGCCTGGGTCCCTGCTTCTCCTCGCCGTAGGCGTTGTTTTAAAAAAGCCAATTTTTAGGTCCAACGGAGTCTTTATCACTCATTGACTGGTCTTGTCTTGATGACCTAAGTCTCAATAATGACATAGATTTATTTTATAACACACTGCACAATTTATTCGATGAGCATGTGCCAGTCTTTACTGTTAACTCTTCTAATAACCCCCCATGGTTTTCTCGTAGATTGACATATCTAAAGAACGTCAGAAACAGACGATATGAGCGTTTTAAGCGGTCAGGCTTACAAACTGATTTCGCCAAATACTCTATAGCAAAGTCAAATTTTTTCCAACAGAACTCTGAGTGTTATAGAAATTACCTCATACGCTGTAAAGAACAAGAACTTTCGACGCAACCCAAAGCTATTTTTATACCCTTGGAGAGGGTATATTAAAATTGTCCGGATGTTTGTAACGCATAGAAGGAAGCATCTCCGACCACATAAAGTATACATATTCCTGATCAGCATGGCGAGCTAAGTTTATATAGCCATGTCCGTCTGTCCGTCCGTCCGTCTGTCCGTCTATTTTTATGCTATCTCCTCCGTCAGTTTTAAAGCTATCGTAACCGAACTTTGCACGAAGTCTTTTAGTACAAATACGCTGCACATTTGTCGGAACCGGCCGGATCGGATGACTATAGCATATAGCTGCCATAGGAACGATCGGTCGAAAAACTAGTTTTAGTAAGAAAAACTTTTTTGTTTTCAAAGCTATCGCTCTTAACGCTCTTATTTATAAGTTTTCAATGATTTCACATAATTTCACTAAGGCTTGTCGAAATCGGATAAGTATATAGTATAGCTGCCATACAAAAGTTAGGTCTGAAAAAAAGTCTTAGTGAGAAAAACTTTTTTGTTTTCAATGTTATCGCTCCCAACGCTCGTATTTATAAGTTTTCAATGATTGTACATAAGTTCAGCAAGGCTTGTCGAAATCGGACCACTATATAGTATAGCTGCCATACAAACTGTCAGGCATATATCAAGCCCCAAGGGTATATAAACTTCGGTCGAGCCGAAGTTAGCCTGCCTCTATTTTTTTAAGTAATAGTACAGCATCTGATGACTTGGGCATAGCAAACTTATTTGCCGAGTTTTTTCAGTCTACCTACACAGCCCAACAGTGATTTTGGTGCAGGTCTATTTTTAACAGATTATGTTAATATAGACTTCACTGAACAAAACTGTATCATTGGTTTTGTTCAATCAGCTCTTGTTTCCAAGATATCGCGAAAAAACCAAAAAGTCGACTTTTTGTCACTCTAGGATTTATGGAGGCCACACTAGGCATATTTATCTGAATTTATGAACTAATTGCGATAAAGTACATATCAATGCAAATTTAAAAAATCATAGCCGCTATGTTAGTACAGCGGAAAGTGTCTAAATTGGCCTCTAAAGACAGACATTTTTCGATTTATAGCATTTTTAGCATTTTTTATAGCCCGTTAAAGCTAGCGCAGTTATTGAATTAATATTTTCGCCATCTGAGCCTATAGACAAACATATGATCTAATTTTGTGATTTTTTGTGATGATTCACGAAAAGCACATTTCACACTAAGGCAGAATGTCAATGGATTGGATTGGAGTGAAGGCGATATTCCGTATTTAAGTTTAATTGAAATACTTACACCTCTCAATAGTTTTTCCTCAGTAATTGTTCGAGGTGAAGCAAAAAGGCGCTTTTTATAAAAATATTTATCTAATAACATAATTTATACTGGACAAATTGGACAAAGCTTAAGTTCTTTACCTTATTACTTCACTAAATGTCGAATTCATAAAAAGTTACCCATTCGTTGTGCTGTAAATAATTTATTCAAGCTTTTTGTAATATTAGAAAATTCCAAATAAGAAATATATTTTAATGGTGAATCGTATGTTTAATATATTAGTAATCATTAGAAGCTCTTTATGAGAAGACGACTATTCAACTATAGAGCAAGGAAGAAGCAATTTAAACGTCTTATTGGATCGACTCCTAGAAAAAATGGATTCACCAAACTAGTATATTGCAATTACTGTGGATCTGATACACACTTAGAATCTGCTTGCTCAAAAAAGCGCGAGCAAGAAAAACAATAATAAACGTATTGAAATTTAACAAGTAAGACCATTGCAGTCGAGTTAGATCGACTTCAAAATACCCTGTACAATTGACAAACACACACATACACAAACAAACACACACGCACACATACACACAAACGCGCCCTCACACACGCGGGCGCAAGCAGCAAACGTCATGCGTAATAAGCAAAGCGTGGGGGGAGGGGGGGTGGAAAAATTGTTTCGTTAATAACTTCTGTGTTTTTGCTCAGATCTCAATGTGCTTTTCAGAATAGATAGATTATAGGCCTAAGATAATATATATTAAGCGACGAGGTTGTAACTTTAAAATTGTGGCTCTGACAGTTTTTTGCGGTTTAAGGGGGGGGGGGGAAATTTTGCAAATCTGAAACAAACTTGATCTGCGTACGGTATACACCTATCTACATGCAAAAATTTGTATCTCTATCTCTTATAGTCTCGGAGATCTACGCGTTCATACAGACAGACGGACAGACGGACAGACGGACGGACGGACAGACGGACAGACGGACAGACGGACAGACGGACAGACGGACAGACGGACATGGCTAAATCAACTCGGCTGTTGATGCTGATCAAGAATATATATACTTTATAGGGTCGGAAATGTTTCCTTCTGCCTGTTACATACATTTGCACAACTTCATGATCCCCTTTTACCCATTTTCAATGGGTACAGGGTATAAAAAGAAAAAAATACAATAAAAATGAATTAAAACAAATATTTGACTCAAGGGTTGTAATTTAAACATACAATTTGTTCAATTCTTCTTTGATAGTTTTTACTCTTTAGTAAAGAGCTATAAAGTGTTGGGCAAATTTAATTCAACTACGTGTATTTTTATACCCAACCACCCATCCCAACACCCAGAAATTGAAAATATTAAATTTAATAGTTTTCAAGTATTTTTTATATTTAATTATTAGGTATTAATTTTTTTTTTAAATACAAGAAAATTAAAATTTTTAAATGGGCTCTAAATATAAATTATCATCTTCGGATTTGTATTACGTTCAGCTTTCAAGATGAGGAATGTCACGTTAACTGACATCCTCCTCTTGGACAGGATCTGCTTCTGCTGTCACTTATTGAAGTCCTCAATGATGTTGACATCGTTGACTTCATAGCTTAGTCAAGACATCAGATCAGCATTTCGAAAGATTGGTTGGGGCATCATGCGGTTGCCGTTGTTGCTGTTGTTGTTGTTGTTGCTCATTTTGGAGTGAAGTTGCTGCTGCTGCTGCTGCTTGAAGTGTTCATGCTTATGATGATGATGATGATGCTGCTTGGAGAGTTGTGCCGGCTTAATACTTATCAAGGTGAATATTTTGATTGAACTGTCGTCTCTGAATTTTACACCGGCTTATAAAGGGTTACCAACCGCTAATAAACACAAACACATACACACTCACATTTGAGACCACACATTTTCATACTGTCACGCAATTGGTAGATACTTACCAAATAAAAAACAACCACCCTTGGTAGCTGAGCCCACAACGCATGCGTGACCGCTCGCCATTGGTTCGACTAAAAAATAAAAAAACAAGATTTGCATTTCGGGGTGAGCTGAACATGCGCACCCGCAGCCAATCTATTAATTTATTTTAATCATTTTGGCTGGAGAAATTAATCGGCTTCTTTGTTCATAGTAGCGTAACATGATGTTCAAAACATGCTCCCTTAGGTGACTCCGATGAAGCGAGTGGCAATTACACGAATCCGGTCCTTCTTGGCCATTATCGTCGCTCCATGGACAGTTCATAAAGTGGCATCTGAACCTTGATGATTTTTGCTCCAACCCTTCTATTTAAGTCTGGTCACACTATTGTTTAAAAATGGGCACACTAATTTTGGTATTTTTATTTTATCGCAAGCTGGCCACACTAATTGTTGGCGGTTTTTGGAATTTCGGCAGTTATTTTTGAATTTTAGCCGTTATTTACCGGTATTTTTAAATTACAACCGCTATTTAAAACCGAATATCGCAGTCTGGCCACACTAATTCTTCGTCCATTAAATTTTCAATTTTAGTTGTAATATGCCGATATTTGAAAATAAAACCCGCTATTTGCCGCAATTTTCCTCCGCTATTTTTTCTGCCTGCCGTCTGGAGGCTATTTTCCCCATGTCGTACTGTGGGCACACTACGAATTCTAAGCTTTAAATCAGCGGTGGGCAGCAGAAATAACGGAAAGGGTACAACAACATTATTATTTTTGTCATTTGCTTTCGTTCCACGTGATGCAGCGTGTGTTTGTTGTAGTATTTATTGCGTCTTAAAATTAGAAAAATAACGGGCCGGGCTGCGCGGGTAAGAAGGGCTATAAGGCTGCCCACCGCTGCTTTAAATGGTTGGTTTCGTCTTGGGAAAAAGCTTCTCGGAAATACCAGATAAGTGAAGAGAGGAAGGGTTTTCGTCTGTGCCAGCTGATACGTCCATTGGACGAGCAGAAGACTTAGACACAACGGAGCGGGACCCTTTAAACCATAGCTCATGACGGTAGTGGGGTGGGTTTTGCTATGCCTAAGACTCGACGTACATAATTTTATTATTATAGAGTCCCTTCTGAAACTACAAGATGGAGCTAAACTCCAAAAAAAAACAAATCACGGCCAAAGCCTCATTCCTAATCCTAAAACAAAAACGGCGGACTTCTCAACATGGCGAAACTTCTCCATAGATGCGAGGTCTAGGGTGTTGGTTGACACTCGCGATCTTTACCCTCCCAACCAATGATTCGCAATCGAGCGGTTTCTGCGAATCCCAATAACAACATTTCTACACGTTTATGTCACCATGTCAACAGGAACCCACAAAAATTTAATAATTCATTTTAATAAAATTGATTATTTATCAACAATAATTATCGGCAGCATGATTAACTTCCAAAAAACTTCAAAACAAAATCTAAATAAATTCAATAATAATTCTTCCAGTGTTTTTTTTTTTCGAATAAATTTTCAATCCAATTTTTGTTACTGTCTAAATTTGTTTTTACTTTAAATTCTATTATAATTGTCCATTTGCTTAATTCCCTACCAGTTACTCTAAATTTAAATGTTTTTCATAATAAGAATTCATTTCATATCTGTACCTTACGTTATATGAGCCTATACCAAAACTAAATACAAAATTTTTACTTGGCAAAGGAAATAATATTAGGGCAGTTCAGTCTTTATTAATATAAAGTATGTTCAAATCAATCAATCAAAATAATAATGTTAAGTGCGCTCATTGGTATATATTCATGTTTTTAATTTACTTTAATTTAGTTTACTTTACTTTTACTTTTATTTTACTTTACTTTTTTTTTTTTTTTACAACTTTACTTTAATTTTCTCACACGGCCGAGCTGGCCAAATAACCAAACGTTCTGGGTGCATTAATTGCAACAAACAAAAGAAATAACCAAAACAGCTGCTAAGCTGGGAGGCACGCTTAACAGCGGCGAAGAGAGTGGTCTTATCACTCTTGCTTAGACAAGGGCAAGAGTCATATTTACCGTTCAAAGAATTGTTATGACCCAACTTTAAATTGGGCCCTGCGGTGCTTTAAAGTGGACAACCCCGGCTCAGCTCAGCGTTCAGGGAGGGATTCTCCAACCCGGTCCACGCACACACGCAAAACAACAAATTTAAACATGCGATCCACATTCACCAACATAGACCACACATTTAACAACACTAACGCTGCCTCACAATTCAAAGGGCATGGCAGAATAAGCATACACAAACTGCCCCCACTCCGATCAGCACCAAAATTTAATATGTTGTTACCATCAATGAGAAACTCACTCTCCTAAATTTGCAGTCTTCTAATCGCTATTGGAGTAGAGTTATGAGGGCGGAAAAGTAAAACATAAAACTCGTTTATCTTAAGAACCGCTTAACCGATTTGAATGCGTTTAAAATATGTTAAAAGTGTCCACCATAGAATTCAGAAAATTATTTTTGCACATTTTTATTACCAATTCTTAGGCAAAAAAATATTATTAATATTTTCAAATAATTTTTTCGAGGTGTTAATCGATTTCAACCTTCATAGTATTTTGCTGGTTTTTTCAATAAGAAATCCTTAACAATGTAAAATTTTTGCAGGGACATCGGGAATCATCTTCATAGTGAATACCAATAAAACATGTGAATAGTTTTACAAATATATTTTATAATACTGAGCACACTGTAACTACTCACACAGAATTGACAGAAAATTTCCCCTTTTTCCCCTTTTAAGTTGATTTACAGTGTGCCTAATGTGTATAAAATATTCATGAATAATACTAATTTAACGTTTAATTATATTTCACCATGAGGTACACTTGGGATGTGTTTGCAAAAATTATATGTTATTAGGGACCTCTTGATGAAAAAACCAGCAAACAAACTGTCGGTGTCGCAAAAGGCTAACACCGTAAAAGAATTATTTGAAAATTTTAACTATTTTTTTTGGGCCAAAGAATTGGCAATAAAAATGTGCAAAAAGTATTTTTTGAATTCTTCTGTGGGTACTTACAACATAAATTAAACCCATCAAAATTGGATAAGCGGTTCTTAAGATAAACGACTTTTTTGATTTATTTTTCCGCCCTCATAACTCCACTCCAATAGCGATTAGAAGACTACAAATTTAGGAGAGTGAGTTTCTCATTGATGGTAACAACATATTTAAATTTGGTTCTGATCGGAGTGGGGGCAGTTTTTGTATGCTTATTCTGCTATGCCCTTTACATTCAAACGTCCACGTCCGTCCCCGTACAAACAAAAACAAACTACAAAAAAAAACACTTAACGCTCCTTCCTAGCACGACTTTTGCTTCCCTCCGGATTCTCGCTGGTCTTTGGTGTTCTGACCAGTGACGCCCCCACCCATCCTTGCAGCCTGACGTGTTGCTTTTCGTGCTGCCCCTATAGCAGACGCCACCACCCTCGAGTTAGCTCAGGTAGCACACCCCTCTCCTCCCATGTTCAAAATCACACACAGACCATATTTCTTTCTTTTATCGAAATTCACTTAAAAGTTAGATTTATTATAATCTCTTGACACATTATATTCTAAAGAATTGGGTTTCTTTTGCCCGTGCGCATATCAGGTCGGCTTTTGGGGGGGTTTCAATAGATTTTTACCAAAGAGGATATTTGTATGGCTTAGCCCTACCTATGAGCTCATAAGACGGATTGAATTGCCTTTCTCTTTTCTAATTTCAGAGTCTTACAACCTGGGTGACCCGCCTAATGTCCACGCGCAAGAGAAAGCCTCCTCCTAGACAAATTTTCGTTTAGATTTATGACATAAATTATTTTTACCCTTTGAAGTGAAATTAGGGCATAGCAAAAAAAAACAAATAAAATAAAAACTTAGATATGAATTAAATGGACAACAAAAAAAATGGAATAAGTAAGCGTGTGGATTCAATAAATAGATAAATAAATAAATAATTAAAAATGGTATAAGAATAAAATAAATAAATAAATAAATATTGGAATAAATAATTTTTTACAAACTAAGAACGGACTACAAAGTAAAATAAAAAGTAATTAAATTAAAGACGGCAAATAAAATGGCGCGAGCAGTGGCCAAAAAAAATCCAAGGAAAAATAGGAATGCAGAAAACGGCCCCAGGCCAGGCAATTATTGTTACCGCCCTTGAGTGGGCGTGCCGGGTGTTCACGATCCTGGGAGGATTAGGACGTCTTGGACGCCTTTATCAGCTTCTTTGGTGGAACTCCGCCACGAAAAGATGGTTTGGGTATGGAGGCGCCAAATCCGCCTCGGCGCGCCTAGATGGCTTTCACCCCTGTTGGTCCGGTTGGCCTACGAAGACTAATTTTAGCCCAATATCTAGGGCCGGCAAACAATAGACTCACCCTCTGTTGCCACTAATCTGGCTTCCAGCTCGGGTTTGAGTCCGACTAGATCCCGGGTGTTCGTCACTAGTCCCGACCGATATAGGCACACCACTTCCCGCAAACAGCAGTTATTTTTTTATATTTGTTGTAAAAAAAATCCCAAATTTGCGTTTCCTTTTAGTTTTACTTTAACACAATTTTAGTTTGCTAATTTAAAAGTCGGCACGTCTGCGTATCGCAATTCACCTTTTCCTTCTGGTGCCATATTTTTCTTCCCTGCCTTATTTACCCCTATTCCGGATCCATGACCTTCAATTGACCGTTGGCATCCTCTCCCCCCCTGATCCTCAAACCTCATTCTTCTCTTACTCCACACTACTCCTTTCCCCGCCATCAGTGCTGTCTTCGTGGGTCATTTTTAAATAATTTCCCCCTCTACCTATCGATACCCGCCCTTACTCCTATACCTATCGATAATTATTTAATGGGCCATAACAGAATTTAAATTTCAATAGATAAGTGCATGTTAGTTTTAAGAGAAAATTAATAAGAGCGTTGGTTAATATACGACCAAATAATCGTAGATTAAGCGGACACTCAAAGAGAGAAAGAGATAGTTAAGCTTGTTGGTCACTTACATACAGCATCCAGCGATGAAGAGCTCTCCAGGGTGGTTGTTGTTTTTGTTGTAATAGGTGTTTGTTGTTTTGGTTTGGATATGTTTGTTGTGTTAGATATGGGTGGTTGTTGTTGTCTAATTGGTTTCTATTTTACACTTTATTAGGTATGCTTTAGGTGTTGCTGCTGGGCGATGATTTCTTCTCTTTGATTTCAGCATACATAATAATTTGTAGAATAAACCCAATCTACGACCATGCACTTGGTATTCTATTAATTTAAATTACTTGAATATGTCTTTTGCTTTGGGTCACTAAACACTTTCGAACGGCCTGTAAGCATCAGCAATTCGCATATACACTTGTACGAATGTATGCCTGAATTATTTATGAATTATTAATTTTCAAACGAAAGACAATTTGCTTGCAGATTACGGCCGTTCGATCGAGCTCGATCACATAAAAAAAATGAATATTTGGCACTGCACTTTGCAAATTATTTGATTGATTGACTGACTGGGGGGTTTGCTCTGACCCTTTTTGGGTACTTTTCACTGGGTTTTCTATGATTTTTGGGCACTAGAGTTCTACTCTCACTGTCACTAATTAAAGCTGCTGCTTGCAATGATGACGATGACGAAACTGACGATGGCAACGAAGCGGGCTGGAGAGCTGGGCCACTGGTCAACTTTAGGCGGCTTCGGCCGAAATCGATGATGAGGAGATAAAGGTGACAAAAATAGCGATCTGCAGGCGTCTTGAATAAATTCGCACCCACACCAGAACTGCAAGCGTTCGTTTGGCTCTTTGAGCGAGCTATTGCTGCCAGTGGGTGTGGGTGTTGGTTGAAAAAGGCCAGAAAGAGAACTTCTGCCTGCGCTGTAGGCAAAAATAAAGACATTGGATTTCATCTGGTTTTTTAGCAGAAACCATGGCACATACCTTTGAATATTCAGCGGAGCGCCAAAGGGTGATCTTTGCTGCTCTGCCGGGGGGAAAAACGATTTGCCACAACTGACACCAAAAGTTATGCCAGTACAAATGCTCGATTGGGTGGATTGATTAATTTTTAGTCCACCAAGAACAAAGTAAATACCGTAAAGGCAGAAATATCCGGCTCTTGGCTTTCGACCCTCCAATAGAGGGAGCAGCCGAATATCAGTCTGTGCGTGATGACACGTTTAGCAGCAAAGAGGCGGATATGAGTGCAATCGGGTCTTATATAGCTGCAAAGGCAGGCGGAAGAAAAGGGTTTCACGAAAGGTAGCTGCGCTTAATGTCAAAGTAAAGCTTTGCGCGCAGTTGCAATGATCTTTATCGTTGGCATGTAATCGGGCAGTGAATCTAAAACTGTAATGCGCGCAAAATTCAAATATCGTAAAACAAAAATTTGTTTTCTGTAGCGACCACTACACGTCATGGGAAATAAAAGCTTTGAAAGTTGTGTGCGTATGTGCGGGTATCCGTGTGGAGATTTGATTTCTATAAAAAGTTTCCATGAGTAAATAACTAAAATCAAAGTCAAATTGCAGTAAATGGTTTATTTTTTTACTCATTCATTCTTTCTTTAAACAGTCTATCAGCTAGCTTACGATAACACAGGCCAACAAAATGACCACTTTTGTGAGGTCCAGCCCAATTTGTATTAAATTCTGATCCAGTTTTGTGCACTGATTCCAAAACTGGTCTCGGTTTTTTTCCATCAGCTCTTGTTTTCAAGACATCGTGGAAAATGCCTTTTGCAGTATTTTTGGCTTTAAAAAAATTATGGAGGTTACACCGTGCAACAATATCTGTATTTATGAGCTCTATGCGACAGTAAACATATTAAGGTCGCCTAAAAACATCAATGGAGCAGCATAAGCAAACCCAAAAGCGCCTAAATTGGCCTTTGAAGAGAAATATTCATCAAATTATAGCTAATTTTTCAAACTTAATCGCCGTGTACCAGCCATTTGGGGTGCTTGCATTTTAATGAAAACCACATTAGCATGTAGGCCAATGGTTCTTCTAATTTCACAAATTTTGTTGCATTTAAATCTTCTTGATGGACAAAGTTACTAGCGGTTAATCCCGAAAAAATGAATTAAAATTTATGGCAGGATAACTAGATTGATACACAAAATCTGTATAGGAAATATTAAAAGACTACTTGCTCTAAAATAGTCCTTACATTAATTGTCAGGCAAATGTACAATAACATTCAATTAGTACTAGATTCAAACAATTTTCAAACAAATTCATATTTGCTGAACCTTGCGAGAACAACATTAAAATTAAATGAATTGGGCTACAAATGAGCCAAATGTGTTCCGCACTCACTATAATCTACGGATTAAGCCCCTTGTGACTATTATGATTTAACAAGTTTCAACAAATGCCTGGCGAAAAGAGATTGTAGTAAGGACTCTATCTGTGAAACGAATGTATATGTCGAGGAAGTTGACCATTCTTATTATTTAGAGGAATGCTCATTCATGCAAGGTAGTGCAAAAACTCGTTCCATTTCGCAAGCGAATAAGTTTGTGAACTTTCACGTCACTTAACGAATTTTTCATAGAAAGACACAAATTAAGGTAATTTTTTTATTTTTTACTATTTTTTTCTACAGTGGACTGAAAAAAAAAAAAAAAAATTACAAAAAATTGTTTCATGATTCTGCTTCTGGACATTAAGGCATTTAAACTAACCATTTTTTCTTTTTACGTTTGCCCTTGACATAACGGTGACTCCCGGAAAGCTGCGAACCATCAATACACCATTTTTCAAAAGAACTTTTTCAACACCCCAAGCTGTCACACATTTTTAATTTTGTATTTTTTTAATGAATTGTGCAACCAAATACAAAAAACACAATATGCAGTTCTTATGCAGATGTTTCTTGGCAATAAATAAAAAGCAAGTTGTTGGAAAATGAGATGGAACACATTTGGCTCAGTTGTAGCCCAATTTATTTAATTTTAATGTTATTCTCGCATGTTAAGCAAATATGGATTTGGGGAAAATTGTTTGAATCTAGTACTGATTCAATGTTAATGTACATTTGCCTGACAATTAATGTAAGGACTATGTTAGATCAAGTAGTCTTTTAATATTTCCTATACAGATTTTGTGTATCAATCTAGTTATCCTGCCATAAATTTTAATTCATTTTTTCAGGATTAACCGCTAGTAACTTTGTCCATCGAGAAGATTTAAATGCAACAAAATTTGTGAAATTAGAAGAACCATTGGGCTGCATGCTAAAGTGGTTTTCATTAAAATGCGAGCACCCCAAATGGCTGTTACACGGCGATTAAGTTTGAAAAATTTGCTATAATTTATGAATATTTCTCTTCAAAGGCCAAATTAGGCGCTTTTGGGTTTGCTGATAATACTCCATTGATTTTTTTGGGCGACCTTAATATGTATACTGTCGCATAGAGCTCATAAATACAGATATTGTTGCTCGGTGTAACCTCCATAATTCTTTAAACGCCAAAAATACTGCAAAATGCATTTTCCACGATATCTTGAAAACAAGAGCTGATGGAGAAATACCGTGAGCAGTTTTGGAATCAGTGCACAAAACTGGATCAGAATTTGCCATCAATAAGGCTGGACCAAAATGGCTGTTGGCCAGTGTAATTTAAGATAAGATTCATAAGCTTATTTTTCCGCCAGATATAAAAGTGGCACGCACATGTTCCGTTATACATGCTGATAGATTATTTGATAACCAGTAGCATGATGATAAATGTTGACCGCTGTAGTTGCAAATTTTGAGACGACTCCACCCATTGTCATGGTGATCTTCTTTACTTTTCAAACGTCAAAGAGGAATTAAAGAGCATTTTAGCAATGACTGGGACGCTTGGCAAGTCCCTATGGCTCGCGTGAATTCGTATATAATGTACTTAGCGAACAGGAGGCCCACAATAAAAATACAGCAATCCCGCTTATGGAATTTATTTTACACATGGAGAAGAAAATGGACAGCGATTCGATCTATGACGGAGACAGAATGCAGACCAACTTTCATTTGTCAAAAGAGGATGAATATGCGTGGATCATTTACTTAAAAACAATAGCCGACATTGATATTCACGTTGTACAGTTAAACTAGTACATAAGCGATTGTTATTTTTCCATTTTTGTATCATACTAGCAAAAAGCCCGTCGCGCTTCGCTGCGCTTGAACAGTATAGAACCCATATCACAGTCAGTTTAAAGTCAATCGTGAGAGTCAAATATTTATCAAATTTGAAAACATTCTATAAATTTGTTTCCTCTGTAAAGCCCAGAAATCGAATCATACATACATAGGCTTGAAATCAACGTTTTACTACTTTGCTTTTTCACCGTTACGACTTTGCTGCTGCGTTCTTACCACCGCTCTCTGCTCTCGCAACTGTAAAGCAAAGTGTGCCTTTCGAAATGAACTGGGAGCAAATGGCTGACAACCTTGACCACCATCTTTCCACCCAGAGGTGGTTGATTTTGCGGAAGATTGGTATGCAGTTAATTTTGAATTATTTTTATTGATTTTTGAAAAAAGTTTGAACTTGATCGGATGAAAAACAAAGAAGTTGCATACAAAAGTTTTCCGCATTTCCCGGCAGAATTTTCCAAAATCCTTTCTTAGTACAGTATAATTTGGATTATTGCACCTACACTTAATTGCACATTTAAGATAATTACTCCAAAATCTCTGTCAATAGTAGTTAAAACTGATTTTACTCTAAATGCTTTAGTTTAATTGCATTGCATATAAATGCATTTTTACGATTATTACACCTTTCTTTGGTAATAAGGTTTGGTTTTTCAACCAAAAAAATTTATTTAAATGCGCGCCATATTTGTGGAAAAACAAAATATAACGCTTCTTTAACTGTGAAGCAAAAATGAGATTATTGACGAGGTTAAAAATAAGACAAGGAAATGTGATCTTTTTATAAAATACAAATGTGACAGATAGACAATTTACCGCGCTTATAAAAAAGACGAGCTCAGACATGTCGCTATTATCGCGGGCTCACAGCAGACACTTCTGACATGGTTTGAGCAGCAGCGTTCCACCAATGCGATGTTGGACCGGCAGGTTATTCTCGGCAAATATAAGAAATTTTGCCTAAAGTTCGTTACCTAGTTAAAACCTGATGATAACTGACTCCATATTTTTAAATTTTTAAAGCTGCACGCAGAATCTGCTGAGAGCTATGCTTGAGGAGCAAATGATTATGATATCTATATATTGCCCAAACTGCTTAAAGATTACGATGAGAAAAATATATTTAACGCAGATAAAACTGGGTTTTATTATAAAGCACTGACATTTTTATACAGGGTAAGCAACATAAGGGGCAAAGAAATCAGAACACGCGTTTGATTTTTATGACTCCTAAAAAAAAAGTCGTTGCTATATGTAATGTCAAAGCTCCACGTTGATAAAAAAAAAGTTCCTATGCCCATATTATGCAAACCAAAAAGCATGGGGCATATGTATAATATCCTTTTTACACTGAGCACATCTAACATCCAACATTCTGAGTCATAAATATTTACCATGGCGGAATTTTCTATCTTAGTAGCATTTACCCAAGAAATGGTTAAATAAGCATTTAAACTCAGGTTGTTGGATGTTAGATGTGCTCAGTGTGAAAAGCCTATAAGAAAAAATCATTTCAAAAATGGTTCATTGATAACGCGGCTTGTCATAAAGATGTGCAATCTATCAAGAACTTCCAAATGAAATTTATACCTCAAGGATCCAGGAATTATTCACTTATTGACATTGGAATACCGACGAGCTTTGGTTAAAAAACTATTGGTCGTTTTGAATCGCTGTGAAACTTCAGTCGAAATTGTCAAAAAAAAACTTTCGCTATTGGATGCGCTTTTCTTATATAGAAGGCAACGCATGTAAATTGGTTATGCTGACAACAATTTATAATTGTTTTAAAAGTGTAAGTAACGTTGCTAGAATCTAAAACAAAACTCTTAGTTTATGTTATTGTTTGTTTTGTCGACTTTGATTAGCTGAGAATGATCTTGTTTGAGAATCCACAAAAATTCGAATAACCGAAGATTTTGCATCATACTCCAACTGTACGGATTGTGTGAACGTGGATGAGAATCTTGACTGTCATAGGGTGGACATAGGGACTGGTGACGAATTTGTTCCCTCCATATTAGACGAAAAAATTTTAGCAAATAAGTGCAGTAGTGAGGTTGAATCGGATGATTCACAGTTACCATCAACTAAAGCTGGTTATTGCACTTGTAAACCATTGGAAATGATGTATAGAGAATATAAATGGGATAAGGGCTCCACACTTTCTCGTGTAGAAGAAAATTTAGTCCAAAAAAATATTTTCGAAAGAAAGTTACGGATTATATTAAAAAAATAATGCATCTATGTACTAGCCAATGTATAAATAACAATTTTACCCTAAACTGAGACGAATTTTTGACTTAAATGCACATTGATGATAATTGCATCATTTGTGGTGTTAACGATGGATGTGCATTTAAAAGCATTATACTGTACTCACTTTCAGCATAAGATAAAACTACTGTTAAAAGCTCAGTTTCCAATCTTTTATGGTTTAGGCTGTACGACGGTCACCAGTCAGTGAGTCAATGAGTCAGACAGGTTGAACAGTTTTATATATATAGATAAATAAATAAAAAGCATTTTTGGCGCACTCATAATTATTTAAATGCAATCCACACAAAAGTTGTAATCATGTAATTGTATTTGAATTTTGTTTAGGTCTTCTTCTTCTTCTCTGCCAAGTCTTTTACAGCAACTTCAAGAAATTGTTCGAAAAAATCTTTTTTCTTGCTCCCATTTGTGATTACGTAGCTATCGCGTACTATACCGCAGATAATTTCGAACTTGCACGAAATTCGAGGCTCCATCGTTCCAACAAAGCCCATGACAGTATTTAGTCATCCAGAGTGCTCTTCCTCTAGCGTTTGTAGTCAATTGAAGATAATCATGTGGGGGTAGAATAATGTAATGTTTATCCGGAAAGCACTTATATTTAAATACGACAGCAATTTCTTTTAATATATATTCATGTTTGTTGCCATAGAATCCTTTTATATCAACAGAAACTACATTCTCATCCATTTTTATCAGAGTTTTATTGTAGTCCGCCTTTGTTGTTACTGCTTCTAAATAATGCGTTGAACTAATCCACTTAACGGCGAATATTCCACTAAGCGGTCATGTATTAGCAGACTATAAGCTTCTGTGGTAGCAGCGCTTGGACTGGATAAATTTATAGACAGTCTCACATCAATTGCTCCACTCTTAACTGCTTCATTTTGATACTGAAGGTCGATAACAGCTATAAGAGCTTTCACCAAAAATAATTTTGGTGATAACAGCGGTTGAGGTTCTCTCATATAATAGCTTTCTTGGAATTTCGCATACATATCATATAATGTTGCGATTCGTGAGCGATCAAACCTTATATTTAGATCATCATAGGGGTACGATTCTGAGTTCAAGTGTACCTTCAAATTTGTTAAGTCATTTGAAATAAATTTTCCATCCGACATGAAAGCGACTATTGCAAATCGCGGTCTCTCCCGGTTAGCAGCTAGTTTCACACTCCATGTATGCTGAGTACTATCAACAAGCGATGGATTGATATAACAATCTCAACTGCGGAAAGCGAGTGGTAGAGTACATCCACTTTTCACCACATTAAACATATGTAGTTTGACTTGATCGTTTAGAGCAGTGTCCGGCACCGTTCAATGTTTTGTGTATAGAAGTAGCGACGTCCATCCTCTGTAGCAGCGGCGTCGATACACAGACACTATACGAGCGTACACTGCTCTCTTTTGCACTAACAAACATTTGCTAACTGAGAGCGCTCTCGCGTGTCTGAACGCACACATTCAAAGGCAAAATAAGCATGAGTGTTTTGCCGGACACTGGTTTAGAGTTACATGTGGTATTTTCCAAGTTATTTTCAATATGTTTAATTAATATTCAATATTTTAAATTTTTTGCTCATACACCTTACTCATATTCTTCGCCATGAGTAGTATGAGTTCGTGCTTGCAGTTTAACAAGATTTTATTATAGTCTTCGGCAAACCCAAGTAAAAATTTCAAAGGAAGAGAAAAATTAAACATTCCAGTCGATGATAGTGGCAGCTCATCCTCTTTCTCAAGAAACCAGCCTCCATTTCGAAGCATTTCACTCTCAAGCTTATTTAAGGAAAAATAATTTTTCAAAGTTGATGTAGTACCCACGAATCGTGTGCGATCAATTTCAATTCCGTTTATATCATATCGAATTTCATCAAAAAGATGTGCTACGCAATTGTTTTTCACTTTCCCCACATGAGCTGCTGTATTATCTGATGAGCTAATCGACCCCTCAACATTAATGAAACTTTCTGGGGTAAGACATATAAATCTAGATTCTGGATGCTTATTCGTTCTTCATCGTTGGGTTTAAATGATTGCAGATAAGATGAGTAGGTGTGGTATTCTCTTTTGCTTATACTCTCATCCGACTGAGGTTTCTCACGAACATTTAATATATTGCTCATGGTTGACAGATTTTCAGATTCAAAGATTTCAAAAACAATTTATTTTCCGTCGTAAGAGCTTTCTGTTCTGATCTTCCTTGTTGGTCCGACCTATAACCGAGAGTGAATGGTGAAGGAGATCTCCAGTCGCTTATATTTATACCACGGCTATAAATTATTATTGTCGCAGTCTTAGGTGTAACCGAAGTTTAATTTCCTCTCCACGCAAGTTTATGAAGTCTCCGTTTTGATCAGTGACGAGTACTGTTAATGTGCTTATCTCACAAGTGTTAACCGGTAAATAGATTAGGTTTCGCGGTTTCTCATCCATTTTATATCCTGGAGGAACGTTAATGGCAAATTCATGAAGGGTATGCGATGGCATGTTATTCACATATGAGCCGTTTATAATGTCACACTCCAAACGAATCGCATTCACCTTCAGAATGTTCATAGGCAGATCTGAGATGTGATCAACAGCCGGCTCGAGTATTCTTCGCTTAAATCCAAACAATGAACCAATTGATATACAAATCTACATTTGGAATGGCGTTGTACATATGAAAATCAACAAGACAACACTCGTATTCCCCCTTCAATTCAATGGGAGGAAAGTAGTTTGCCGTTAATGTTGAGCTGTTTCCAGTTAGAGTTAACGTTGTTGACATTTTGAGTTCGTATTCATATATGAAATTCAAAACAAGTTTCACTCGACTTTTATTAAATTCGGTTGTGCTTATGAAATTTAAATTATAATAAAATCATCAAAGCCCCTTATATAGCGTCCGTTGTCTATAGGATAGTCTTTGCTTATCATCAGGAAACCATAGCTATCTCTCCCACATAGGTGACAAATATTTATAAATGCTTCAAAACTCATATCCACACCCACATGATCCAGGTATATGTGTTTCATATTCAGTTGATCTTGTTTAAACATTAAAATGACGTTTGCGTTATCACGCACAAGGTGCTTGGGAATGCGTGTATACGTCTGACACAAATAGAACGAATCCACATCCTTATGTCTTCCCATACAGAAGTATGCCCGAATATTGTTTTTTTTTCGCATGCCACATCATCATTGAATTGATTTTCGCCTTATCCGTTACAATCACTGAATCATTTTCAGAAAACGCATAAAATCCCATTCCCTTTACTGGAGACACAAGTTTTTTGAGATATTCATATTTCGGTTGATACAACGACTTTGAGTACAAGTAGATATTTTCGAATTTCAACCCATTTGGACTTTCAATAAGGCTGATCATCACATTGGTTTTCCCACAATTGGATGGTCCAACAATTAGGGCTCTTATTGAGTTGGGCAAAAGAGTGCTGTGTCGGTTTTAATTTTGTAGATAATCAAAAACAACTGATTATCTACAAAATCAAAATTTTTAACCTCAATATTTTTCTTCTGCTTTATTAATCGCATATTAAATCTCAAAGCACATCAGTCGTTAAGATATCTTCAACGAATAACCACCTAATAAAATAGGAATGCGTTTATAAACTTCGAATATTTCAAAGTCAACCGTTCATCGTGGAGGTGAACTTGTGGATAAAATAATTAACGCCCTCCCTGTTGAACTGCACTTGCCTGGCTATCAGTTCTGTGGTTCAGGAACCAAACTTGAGAAGCGCTTATCGAACGGTGATAAGGGGATAAATCCATTGGTTTCCGCTTGCCGGGAGCATGATATAGCATATTTAGACAAAGACTTAAACAAACGACATATAGCAGATTCAATTTTGGCTGATAAAGCTTGGGCGCTTGTGAAAGCACCTGACAGCACCATTGCTGAAAAAGCATCAGCGTATTTCGTCACCAACGCCATGAAAGTAAAGAAAAAATTTGGAATGGGGTTTACTCAAACTGAGAAGAAGAAATCAAAAGCAAAAACGAAAACAAAACGATCTGCTTGCACCAAAAAGAAAATATTTATGAAGGCTGTCAAGGTGGCCACTAATGTCTTGAAAAAAATAAAAGCCTCAAGATTTAATTGCGCGCAAAGTGATAAACAAATCCCTTGGGCGGGGAAAAAACGATATTATTGTTCCTAGAGTGATAAGCGTACCAAAAGTTGGGGGCTTTTTGCCGTTGGTGCCAATTCTAACTGCACTCGGAGCTATAGGTGGAATTGCCTCGGGCACAGCAGCCGTGGCCAAGACAATAAACACTGCGAAAAATGCCCACCAGCAGCTCGAAGAAAGTAAAAGGCATAATAAGAAAATGGAAGCCATTGCATTGGGACATGGGCTCCATCTGATGCCATATCGGTTGGGGTATGGTCTTACCACATCAGCACACTCAAAAAACTTTTAAGCCAGCTACCCAATAGACTGCTTTCCAACCTTGATTTAATGGACTTTGCCCGCAAACATATTCGTTTTTTCAGAGGTGTTTTTATGAGAGATGCACTACCAAAGCGTTCATGGAATAGGGAGTGCGGTATTGTCAATTTAGCAAATTCAGAATCAATTGGTACACATTGTGTGGCTTACTATGAGACAAGTGGAGAAAATCAATATTTCGATAGCTTCGGTAATTTGCAACCCCCAAAGGAACTCATTAGATATTTGGGAAAGAATATGACCTACAACTATGAGCAGGAGCAACGATTTAATTCCTATAACTGTGGACACTTGGCTCTCAAATTTAAACTAATCTTTAAACTAATTCAAAGAATCTTCAATAAAAATTTTTAAATAAAACTAGAACATGAATTCTTTTTCTTGTTTTCAGAAAAACAAATATATATATTACAGGGCGCATTCGGGAGTCAACAGTCTGTTTTGGAAATTTGATGTGAACTGACACCTCTCTGATACAACTGAACTACACCTATTGAGAATAACTTCATCTGTTTCAGTCACCTGACCTGAACTGGGCTGTTTTATTTGACCTTTTTCACCTGAGTTCTTTTAACTGGGCTGTTTTATCTGAGTTGTTTTATCTGACTTGACCAGTTTATTAGAGAGAAGCTCTTTTACGGACGTCAGACTGGGGGGTAAATCTTGAAAAATTTTGTCTTTGCGACAGATTCTTTTGGGGTATGTCTTTGCGACAGATTCTTTTGGGGTATGTCTTTGGATTTGTGTTTTGTATTTTGTATTTGCAAAATCATCTGCTTTTACCATTACCGCGTAGTAGCAGGTGGGTTGTGTGTGGAGTGGGATAGTGTGAGGAAGTGGGGGAAGGTGATGGGTATTTGGTAGAGACCTGGTGGGGATCTGGTGAAGATTTGATGAGGATCTGGCGGGGATTGGGTGCTGATCTGGTGGGGTTCTGGTGGTGATGTGGTGATGATCTGGCGGTTATCTGGTAGGGACCTGGCGAGCTCTGGTTTGGTACTGGTGGAGATCGAGTGGGGATCTGGTGTGAATCTGGTAGGGATCTGGTGAAGATCTGGTGTGGATTTTGTAGGGATCTGGTGGGGATTGGGTATGAATCTGGTGGGGATCTACTGGGGACCTGGTGGAGATCTGGTGGGGATCTAATGGGGATCTGGTGGAGATCTGGTGGGGATCTAGTGGGGATCTGGTGGGGTTCTACTGGGGATCTGGTGAAGATCTTGTGTGGATTTGGTAGGGATCTGGTGGGGATCTGGTGGAGACCTGGTCTGGATCTGGTGAGGATCTAGTGGGGATCTAACGGGGATCTAACGGGGATCTGGTGGAGATCTGGTGGGGATCTGGTGGGGATTTGGTGAAGATCTGGTGGGGATCTGGTGGGGATCTGGTGGGGATCTGGTGGGGATCTGGTGGGGATCTGGTGGGGATCTGGTGGGGATCTAGTGGGGATCAGGTGGGGATATGGGGGAGATCAACTTGACAGTGACAAAGACTTAACAGGGACTTAACAGTGACTTAACAAAGACATTACAGAGACTTAACAGTGACTTAACAGTAATTTAACAGTGACTTAACAGTGACTTAACTGTGACTTAACTGTGACTTAACAGTGACTTAACAGTGACTTAACAGTGACTTAACAGTGACTTAACAGTGACTTAACAGTGACTTAACAGTGACTTAACAGTGACTTAACAGTGACTTAACAGTGACTTAACAGTGACTTAACAGTGACTTAACAGTGACTTAACAGTGACTTAACAGTGACTTAACAGTGACTTAATAGTGAACTAACAGTTACTTAACAGTGACTTTACAGTTTCCTAAAGCGACTTAACGGTGACTTTACAGTTTCCTAAAGCGACTTAACAGTGACTAAACAATGACTTTACAGTGTTTTGAGAGTGACCTAATATTTGATAATTTAACATATATTAATACAGAATCCAAATGTGTCTTTTTCCATTACTTAAATCGGATTCATCGTAAAGAGCTTCGCTCGTACCGTGCGTCTCATGACACACACTCTTTTTTTTGATTTGTTTGTGGGTATTTGATCACACGAAAATGGATGAGAGTATCCTTAGAGATTTAACAAGGACAAGAAATATCTTGAAAAGAAAATTTCAAAGTCTAAAACTGTTAAAAGCTGAAAATGAATTTTAACTGGAGGAAGCATTTAAGCCAATAACTCAACCGTGAAGAAACTTATCTGCGCAAATAAAAAAGCTAGATATTCAAATCAGACTAAAGGAGATGAAATCAAACAAGATGCACTGAACCAGGACTCCGTCGGTCTTGGGATTAAGTCGCAACCAAAATTTACTGATAATGTAAATGATATTGACTACGATGATGATAATGAGGGATATAAATTGTTTGATCTTGTAAACAGGGAATCAAATGACACAACTGAACAGTATTATTCACAATCTAATACATCCAATAACGAAATTCTTAATCTCAATTTAAGTGAATTAGCTAGAGCAGGGGAACTTGATAAAGCATATGGCCCATTCAAAGATGAAAGTGGACAGCTTCACTTGGAAAATAGTAAAATATCCCAGGCTGATGATAAAATTAATTGTGAAAACGGACAAAGATGGTCACTCACACCAGGACTATATTCTTTAATTTTCTTGAAAAGACCGATAGATGGCTATGATCAGTCTGAATTGGCGCTATATCTAAAAATTCTTATACAAACTAATGTTCACAAAAGACTACATAGGGCTAGTGTTCAAATAAAGGGAACACGCTCCAAGAAATATAAAACCCCTCTTCCCGAAATCTTCATCAACACCGAATGCCATCTCAACTCCGCAACGTCAAAAATCTATTTATGAGTGAAGTGGACTTATGAAACTCAATACAAATAAAGCCAACTATATTTACTGGGATGACCCAAATGAAATTGTTGAGAGACTAAAACTTTTAGTTGCTTCTCATGCAGACGGTCATAGTAATCAAAATAATGAAATTATCTCTATAATTGAGGAGTTGCGGGAAGCGAAAATTAAAAATATTGCAGACCCTATACAACAATCAGATGCGGTCAACAAACAATATCCTTATTTTCACATCAATGCAACAACAAAAGACTTGCAAACGCTGATTGAAATTAAAAATCAAACACTAAAAATTAATTGGAGCAAAATATTAAAACCTTTTGCTCTGCTATCGATACATTAGCTGAAAGTATGGCAAGAGACAACAAGATGATACGTGATAAAATTAAAAGATTGGAGTCTTACTCACATATTTAACAATACCCAAGCATCATTCTACTCAAATAAAAGGTGGTTGAAGATTGGTTTAATGGGTATTTAATCTGAGGATTTTGATAAAAAACCATTCTAATGAGTAAGAGAGGTTTAGTTAATGAGCTACATGCACCAGCACGAAAGCACTTTAAACGACGAAGGGTTATAATGAAAGGAATCGACGATCATTGGCAAGCAGATTTGGTTGAGATGGGGAACTTCTCATCGTCAAACAAAGGTTACCGATTTCTACTAACAGTAATTGATACATTCTCAAAGTTTGCATGGGGTGTTGCGCTTAAAACCAAAACTGCTGTTGAAGTTGCGAAGGCAATGTCTTGTGTATTCAAGTTTTTATATTTTTTTTATTTATTTATTTATTTAGTCGACAAAAAAAGGCTGTCAACTCAATTACACATACGTTATAAAAAAAAGCCTTATTGACTAAGAAAGCCTAACAAAGTAAAACTAACAAAATTACAAAATAACTAATAACGACTCCGACTCGATGGGGGAGTTTTATTTGCCCGTCCGGCCAGCTATGCCCCGATTCACAGCCAACTGTAGTCAGAGACGTTATTAGAGCTACCAAAAACTTTAATGATGTAGAGATAGAGAAGAGGAAAAAAACGAAACCAGAATAGAGGCGAAGGAAATAAATAATAATACAACTAAAATAAATCAGATTTAAAGAGAAAAAAATTTAGGGGAAAACAATGATAAAAAAAAATAAATAAAATACAACTAAAAGTGAAATTTAAAACTAATTAAAAATACAAAATTTATAAGCTATACTTAAAATAAAATAACTAGAAATCTCTGACCCGGTGGGGGAAGATTTTTTAGCCAGTCCGGCAAGCTATGCCCCTACTCACAGCCAGGAGTGGTCAGAGATTTGTCCTAAGATAATTATAGAGATATGTTTTTAGAGAGAAGAGAGAGAGATCTGTTGAGAGCAGGTGATAGAGATCGTTATAATTTTGACATAAGACTCGAAATCGATTGTGCTTTGCATAATCAGTCGTGCATCTAGGCAATACTAATGGAAAATAGTTTCTGGTTGGCCTAGAAGGAACGGAGAAGTTAAGGCGACCTAAAAGTTCAGATGAATCTACATAACCGATAATTAGTTTATAAGGAAAAGAAACACCTAATACTGTTCTACGGTTGGCTAACGAAGGAAGGTCAATAAGCAAGAGTCTGTTAGAGTACGATGGCAGACGAAGGTTAGGGTCCCAATTTAAGCCACGTAGGGCAAAAAGCAAGAATTGCTGAACTGATTCAATACTATCTATATGCTTTTTATACTGCGGAGACCAGACGGAAGAGCAGTATTCAAGTACAGGACGGACTAGAGCAGTGTATAAAAGCTTTGTGGTATATGGATCATTGAACTCTTTCGACCAACGTTTAATGAATCCGAGTACACCATTTGCTCTATTAACAATAGAGGAGATATGAGGATTGAAACTCAATTTGGGGTCAAAAAGAATTCCAAGATCAACGACTGTAGAAATTCGTTCCAAGGGTTCATTTCCAATCGTATAGGTAGCCAACGAAGGCTTGCAACGATGGAAAGTCATGAACATGCACTTGGAGCAATTAAGGTGTAATTGATTAATCAGACACCAGGACTGCAAGGAGTTTAAGTCATCTTGCAATCTGATGGAGTGCATCGGGCCGTTAAAAGATAAAATCAGTTTTACATCATCGGCTTACATAAGTATCCGAGAATTCGAAATTATTGTGGGGAGATCATTAATAAATAGAGTAAAAAACAATGGGCCGAGGTGACTGCCTTGTGGCACACCTGAAGTGACAAAGACAGGCTTTGACGTATTAGAGCGTAGCAGAACTTTTTGAGTTCTATCTTTTAAATACGACGAAATCCAAAGTAGAAAAGGGGATGGAAATCCTAATCGATCAAGTTTAACGAGAAGAAGATCATGGTTCACAGAATCAAATGCTTTACTGAAGTCGGTGTAGATGACATCAGTTTGTTTTTGTAAAAGGAAACCATCGTGTACCATTGAGGTAAATTCAAGTAAATTGGTCGCAGTTGACCGACGCTTTGTAAATCCATGCTGGAAAGGTGACAAAATCGATTTACAATAGTGCTGTAGGGAAGAGGTTAAAATCTGTTCAAATAATTTTGGAATAGCGGATAGTTTAGCTATGCCCCTATAATTGGATATATCAGACTTCCCACCTTTTTTATGAAGAGGAATAATATAGGATTCCTTCCAAAGATTTGGAAAAATACAAGACTCTAACGACAGATTAAAAGTTTAAGCAATGGATTGCACAAAGAAATACAACACTCTTTGAGCACACAACTAGGAATGTTGTCGGGCCCAGGTGAGTATGAAGGTTTTAGTGATTTTAAATGAGAAAGTAAAGAGCTTTCGGAAATCGAGGGAGCAGTTATACAGTTAGAAGAAGAAATGTTATAAGGATAAGAAGCATTAGTAAAGCGCGTAGAGGAGTAAGTAGATTGAAAGAAGTCGGCGAACAGGGCAACGGCTGTGGAGTCATCGTTAGCCTTTTGGTCGCCCAGAAAAAAAGAGGAAGGTAAAGGAGAAGACCTACGTTTAGAGTTTACAAAGCTGTAGAATTGCTTAGAGTCCTCTGCGAATTGAATTTTGCTTCGGACAAGATATTTCCTGTAGCACTCAGCATTAAAAAGTGTAAAGTTCGATTTTGCAATTGAATACTTAGAAAAGTCAACGGCAGAACCAGAACTTTTATACTTTTTGAAGCATCTAGACTTAATATTTTTTAAATTAGAAAGTCTAGGACAATACCAAGGAGGATTAATGGACGCGGGAGAGGGAGCGCTATTAGGAACACAGATATCTAAAAGAGAATTAATGGAACTGTAAAAAAAACTAAAAGCAAAGTCTAAATTAACTGAATTGTACAAAGGAGTCCAGTCTGTTGTACAAATAAGTTGATTTAATAACGTAAAGTTTCCTTTACGAAAACAACGACGAGGCTTATTGAAAATCTTAACAGTCGAAGAGGTAGGTCCGATAGCTGAAACAGAGATTTCAAGCGTAGGATGGTAAATATCTTCGGGCAGTGATAGAGGGGCAGACCTAGAGACGACAACATTCGCGCTGTCAGAGACGAAAACGAGATCCAACAATTTATTTAAACTGTTTGGTACTGCGTTAATTTGTAAAAACGATATGTCCAACAGACCATCTAAAAAGTCATGATGTGCTGAAGGTACAAGATAAGTTGACCCATTAAAATTAGACCAAGTGATGTTTGGTAGGCTAAAATCCCCAACGACAACCATTGAGTCAATGTCTTTTAATTGGGTAAAAACATCTTTAATACAAGCAATATGTTGCATATAAACTTGACTATCAGAAGATGGAGGGACATACGAGCAGGTAATAAATAAAGCGAATGTTTGAAAAGTTACCTTTACGGCAACAAATTCAACATCCCTAGGCACATTAACATTGATCAGCTCAGATCGCAGGCTGGATTTAACTGCAATCAGTACACCTGCACCTCTGCAAACTGGTCGATCATGCCGGTAGATAAAAAAATCATTGGACAATATTTCAGAATCAGAGATGGTTTGATTTAACCAAGTCTCTGAAAATGCAATAATGTCAAATTCAAATGAAGCACTATTCAAGAACAAAGTAGAAAGTTTGGTTAACAAACCCCTAACATTCTGATAGGCTATATTAGGACAAAGAGTTGTGTCTAGTTTTTTGAAATCCTACTAGAGTTGGTCCCTGGCTGAGAGGATAAGTTAAAAGCAGACAAACTGACAGGATTCGGCCTATTTCGATTTCTTTGCTTAAACTCATGAACAATCATATCTGGCAGCCAAAATTCTGGGTCACATATGATTGAAAATGCTTCCGCTGGAACACTTATGCTAAAGGAAGCTACATCACGAGGTTGGGCAAAGCTAAACTTTGTAATAGAAACACTTGCTGAGGATTTGCTCGCAATATAAGCAGCAATATTCTCGCAAGTAGTTTCAGGGGACAACCTAGACACAAAAATTTGCTTACGTGGTGCAATCACAGTAAGAAGTGGGCGCTGAGAAGGGACTGAAATAGTGACATCAGGTATACACGGCACAATTGGGGGATGGTCTAGTTTCGGTGTTGGAGTATTATCAACAACATTACCAACAGCATGATTTAAAGGCGGAGGCAAGGGAGACAAAGCAAGCAAAGTACCTGGTAATGCGGACAGAGAAATGGTTGGTGACCTATCTAAATATTGCGGCGAAGCTGGCACAGAAGAAGGCGTTTCGGACGACTTGCCAACGTCGGAAGGTGGCGGTTCTAAATACTGACCAGCTGACTCTAACCGACGCGAGGGCTATGATTTAAACTTATATTCACTAAGCAACTCAGAACTGGAGTTAAACTCGCTAGTGAATTGCTTATGTAACTTGCGCAGATTAATATATTTTTTTCTCATGTCATTGCACATTCGAGAAAAATCAAATTGTGTATCTGTGCAAGTAGGGCATGACCATCTTATAGACCCGCAGTCCTGTTTAGGCGAGCAAATTTTGTCGAGTTCGCGACCGCTTAGTGAAGTACATTTCCCATGCATCATGTTTTGGCACAACCAAAAACTAACAAACCGTAGTTGGTCCAAACCGCCAAATCGAAGTTAGCGAAACCAAAACAAAAACAAAATACACAGGACAGACGCCGTGTTATTTGTATTTATTAATTTAATAATACCAAGATGCACAATTAGAAAGCAAAGCACTCACCGACAGTGGGTAGAATTAATGCATTTTGGGCCTCAGACCGACAAACTCTTTAATTTGTTTCTCAATTTTATATTGAGTTGTTCTTGAAATCAAGAATTTTCTGGCTTATTGAAGTATTGAAACTGAAAATTCTTGATTTGAGTACGAAAACTCTTGATTTTTCTCTAAGTGTATATATTCATATGGGAAAATTCCCTTCTTGCGTACGAGATTGAAGTGCTGATCTTCAGGAAAGTACTTTCTAATACCCTCAAAGCTTTCCAGTTTCAAGTTTAAACTCAAATTATCCAAACTAGCAGGCATAATTCTAAACGAATCCAAAAATCGAATTTCCAAGTCTGAATTATTACCCACAATATGAATATATTTTGAAATTGAGATGTACAACTCTTTGTTGAGAGGTAACACTTTAATTTCCCCCTTGCTCTTTGATAATTCCCTAACAATTAAGTGAGCACAGGAACAAAAGATGCAATTTTATAGTTAATATAACAAGCATTATGTGCTGCCCCTCTTAACTTGCCAGTTAAATGACAATGATCTTTTACACAATCATTCTCAACTAATTCTTTTTACATTTTGTTGCGTTTTTAAATTCATTTAGGTCTTCATCGCTCATGACCAATGGATCTATCGTTGTGAGGTATTTGGAGTAAACTTCAGTAACGTATCTAAATAAGGAGCTAAGGAATTTAAGACCTGCATCCTCTCCAGTTTCCATTACGAATTTATCTAATGAGGAGTCGAAAGAACACTTAATGAAATATGAGTAGGCTATTGGAACGTGATGATTTAGAACCTCTAATTTTTCGCTAACTGCTTTGTTTTCTGGTTGAAGTAAACACTCAAAGTCTGCATAAACTACAAATGGCACATCTAAGGCACGTGAAAAGCTCTTAAGTCTTAGATTCGCCTCAGCCTCTGTTGGAAGCGTGGTCACCACCTTGCCGCAGTGCTCCTTGTGTCACATATTGTGTTGAGATATTTTGGATCAGTGAACGGAAGTTCACGATTCTAAGACAGAATCATACGTGTAATTCGATTTGAAATCAAAACAATTAAAATACTTACGCTGATAGACTTTTGATCCAGACATAATGGGTACGATCACCTTCTTCCAATAGCATTAGATCGATGTGTCTTGATCGCTCTTGCTGAGTTAGATGTAGTGGAACAATCACCTGGTTATTTTCCTCATCATATCCAAACGCATTTACACTGATGAGTGGATTTTGCTTCTCGAAAATGAAAATCAGCTTCAGGGGAAGGAGGAAATCCATGTTTTCAAAATTCAGTGTAACATTCTTATTTATTTCGATGGATGTAGCCCCAATCAAATAAACATTGTAGCTCGAACATCTATTAGTGTGTTGAGTATTTGGTTTAAGGGCTGATATAACTGCCCATTTAAAACAAAACTCATCATAGTTCTTAATATTGATGATCGCCTTTTTCGCATACAACTTGTTTGGTGTTTTAATGTAGCTGGTGGATTTCAGTGGAGTGTACTTGTTTATGTTGATTTCAAGTCTTATAATTTTGAACAAAGTTCATCTACTATCCCTCTCTTGAAATTTATCCATTTAAGTGCGTATGACTACCGAATGCTCCGCGAAAAACTGATCCACATCCGTTGGTGATAATAAGAGAGACATCTCGGTTTGATGTGATTTAACATTCAGGGACAGTTCATCATCATCAATAATCTTCATGTACATTCCGAATAACTCGAAATTTACCTTACTTGATTCATGCACTTTTAGAATATTTTTCATTAACGGCAGCAATGCTGATCCTGCTTCACTCAGAAACTCCTCTGGAGCAAGCACATCGTCCCTCGAATTCTCGAAAGAATAACTGTTTAAAGTTTAAACGATTTTTAAAACCGGATGAAATCAACTTTACTTTCGGATTACTATCGTTTATCTGAGTAAACGCACGACACTTATGATTATTTGACCGTACATGATAATACCACTGCTTGCTATTGATATTTTGCAAACAAGCGGTACAGTAAACACAAGACTTCAAAACCGCGATTGCTTGTCGAAGCCATATTTTAATTATTGAATAACAAAGTCAAACCGAAGGCCTTGCATTTCCAAATCTTAGATTTATAGAAATCAAATCTCCACACGGATACTCGCACATACGCACACACAGATCTTGACCCTAGAAATCTAGCTCAACATCAAATTGTTTACAACTGTGCTACTCTTTACGTATCCACAAAAATGCCCGCCTCCATCTCCCTCCTCTCTTCAGTGACCACTCTGAGTCCAGAAATTCAAAATTTTCTAATATAAACAATCGATTACCAAAATCACATAAAATTCTAAGTACCATTTCAATCACACTCACGCATACTCTTGTTAGAGACAGAGAATAAAATATCGATGATACAGCAACTCCCCCTACCTCCACACATTGCCAGCAAAGAAACCGTGCTTTAAACAACTTTCAAAGCTTTTATTTCCCAAGACAAAAACCCCTCCTCTCTTCACTGATCTAGTATCTCAGAGAAGCTTTTTCCCAAGAAACCAACCATTTAAAGCTTGGAATTCGTAGTGTTACCACAGTACGACATGGGGAAAATACCTCCAGACAGCAGGCAGAAAAAATAGCGGGGGAAAATAGCGGCCAAATAGCGGTTTTAATTTAAAAATACCGGCAAATAACGGCTAAAACTTAAAAATATAGGCTAAAATTTAAAAATTGCCACTAACATGAAAAAAAAAAAATTAAAAAGTTTTTGATAGCTACCATCACACATCCATCCCAAAGAGCTGAGATGGTTTTTAGGGGGGCCTAGCTGTTAGGCCATCGGGCGGGTCGCAGGTTGCGGATAGCGAAAGGCCTTCTTATGGAGGTTAACTGCGAATAAGTGGGTTTACCCCACAAATAAGCAGTCCCGGACAGCCAGCGGGTGTCACGCCGTAGTGCACCGACAAGGCGCTTGTGTTGCCGCCTTCTATAAGTAGCCTCACACACACCCAACTCCCACACAATACCTACCCCTCTCCCATCCCGCACATCTCACACCGGGCTGGACTAAGGTGTCACTCGGACCGTGCCGAGAGTCAGCCTGGCTGGAGGCCCGGGTAACAAATAGTCCAGTCTCGAACGGTGGGCTCAGGCAAGTGGCGACCGCCTGTTCTAAGTAGCCTTGCCACTGGTTGGCCTCGGCCGGTGGCCTACCATATAGCAGCCCAATAAAAAGGAACTTCAAGCATGAAGAAAACTAGCGAAATAAAATTTCAGCAGGATCTCCCTGCAACCGCTGTCGCAAGGCAGTTTGAAGAGAGGCAGATGGACCGGGAGCGTCCAAGCCTCGTGAGAGACGAGAGACGCGCACCAGTGCGCAGAACCCCACCACGAGGTCCCTACCGAGCTCCTGCGGTAGGGCATAGCATAAGAACAAAGAGGGACCATCCCCCTTCCCCCAAAGGGAACACGCCCCGCCTCCTCTGGAGGACAAAGGCCACCTCCCAATGGGGACAAACGTTCCAAGCAGGACCTTCCCTGCAAGAGGACAACCAGGAGGCCGAGACGACCCAAATCGTCGAGGCCTCTGTGGCTCCAGAATCAAGTGGTACCTGAGATACCTCAAGCATGGCCACACGCCGGAGGAAGCCCTTCGGATGGCAAAGGAGCCGCGAACTGGGGCATCAGAGGGGCAACCACACACCCCTGCCCCAACGTGACGTCGAAAGACGCAACTGCTAGCACCCCCTCACAGGCAGTAGCCTATGAGAAAGACGCAGACGGCGGGCCCGGCACGTCCAGGGCTGCAGCAGAGGCTGCTGCAACTGACAGTGAAGAAAGGGCAGTAACTCCCCCCTCAGTGCCCATTCCACCCCAAGCAACGTATGCAGACGTTGCGAAAAAGGTGAGGGTAGCAGTAGTGCCTGAGGAATACCCTCAGGTCAACCTCAATCATGAGGAGCTATCTGCACTTGAGGAGGCGATACTGGAGGAAGTCTTCCTGGCATGTTGGGATACGCTCATCAGCTTCGCAGGAATCCATTTCCGGCCGGGTCATCTAATCATCGACTGCAACGATGAGACGACCGCGGAGTGGCTGATGAGCAACGTGTCAAGGTTGACAGAATGGAAGGGAGTACCCCTTCTCGGTAAAATGGGAAAGAATATCCCCTCGCCCCATTACATTACCGTCTTCCTCCCAAGGAGTGCCGCGAAAGCGGATGAATGGGCCCTCACAATGCTGAGGAACCAAAACAACACTGTGACAGACATGTGGCGTGTCAAGTCACGAAAGGACCAAGGGGGCGGAGCCCTCATGGTCATTGGCATCGACGAAGTCTCGATGCAGGCCATCGTCTCGATGGGTCGCCAGCTGAACTTCAGGTACGGGAAGATCCCCGTACATGGTCTCAAGAAGACCGCGAAGCTGGCTGGACAGACCCATCAGCAAGAGACGGAGGCAGAACACCCCGCCGAAGCGGAAAGTAGCGAGTCTCCGTGTGAGGAAGCCCTCACAGATAAGGAGGACGTCCCCGTAGATGACATGGAGGAAGCGGAGGAAGCAGAGGTACCCATGTCCTCACAAGAGCTCGCCTCAGAGCTCGCAGTCCAAGAGGACGAAGAAGCCGACACCACATTGGTGTCCGGAGGCGTTGAGAGCAGTCCTGGCTCTCCGCCAGATAGCGCAAATACTACAGCGCAATAGGAAATAATATGCCTAGGATTCGGTTACCGAAACATCCCCTAGAGCTAGAAATCTTAGTCGACGAACTAAACAAAAGTATAATCGATGCTTACGAAGAGAACTGCCCTCTTAGCAAATCGAGAGGGGAAATGCTGCCCCATGGTGGAATCCCACCATGGAGAAGCTCAGAAAGAAGACCCGAATTCTTTTTAATGAAGCCAAAAAGAATGGGGACTGGCATAAGTACAAGCAAGCCCAGGCACTATACAATAGTGAGATTAGGAAAGCCAAAAGAAAGAATTACAGGAAATTCTGCGAGTCTATAGAAGACACGAAAGAAGGAGCGAGATTGCATTGAGTCCTGACCAAGAAAAGCCCGGATGCTACCAGCCTCACAGCTCCGACTGGGCAGAAGCCAAGAAAGTTGTGCCCGCAGGCAGACTTGAGTGGGCAATTGGAACATTCCAGCCCTTCAAATCCCCCGGACCGGATAACATTTATACAGCATTCCTGCAGGAAGGAAAGGACATACTCCTACCCATCCTCAGGAAGATCATCACCAGCAGTCTGGCAACTGGCTATATCCCACGTGCCTGGCGCAGAGCAAGGGTAGTCTTCATCCCCAAGGCAGGGAAAAAGGATGTAACTAACCCCAAGTCCTTCAGACCCATTAGTTTGACATCGTTTTTACTGAAAACGATTGAAAAGCTAGTGGAGAATAGCATACGAAGTACGCTGTTAAAGAAGGCACCCTCCAACCAACACAGCACACGTACAGAGCAGGCCGTTCGACCGACACGGCATTGTATCAACTCGGGAAGATGCTCGAGAAGACAATAGAAGACAAGGAAGTGGCTCTATGCGCCTTCCTAGACATTGAGGGAGCACTCGACAACACATCCCATAGTGCTGTCAAGAATGCCCTGATCAGAAGAGGAATAAACCCTACAGTAGGCAGATGGGTGGATTCACTCCTACGATGCAGAGAAGCCTCTGCAGTGGCAGGTGAAGAAACCATCACAGTCACCACAACTAGAGGATGCCCTCAGGGGGGGAGTTCTCTCCCCATTGTTGTGGAGCCTACTAGTGGATAAGCTCCTAGAAAAACTTGCCTCCCTGGGCATGACATGCCAAGGATACGCTGATGACATTGTCATCGTTGCGAGAGAAAAATACGAAGAAACCCTATGTGACATAGTCCAGAGGAGTCTGAAAGTCACGTCTAATTGGTGCAAGGAGGTTGGGCTCAACCTAAACCCTGCAAAAACCATTATAGTACCATTCACTAGGAAATACAAACTAAGCAGAATGAGGCCAATACGCCTATCCGGCTGCCTCATTACACCAGAAAAGAAGTCAAATACCTCGGCGTTGTCTTTGACAACAGGCTGAGCAAACCTCCTCACAGTAAGGACGCAGTTGCAAAAACTGCAAAGGCTGGCATGTATATGCATGACTGGAGCCATGCGTACCTGTCCGACAGCGGCAATCGAGGTTTTGATGGAGCTAACACCACTCCACCATACCATCGGCCTGAAGAAAAAAGCAACACTGCTTAGATAAACAACAGAAGGAGTGGGTAGAATCCACATGGTAAGCCTCAGAGACTCTGAAAAGCTGGAAAAATCCCTTTAATCCTCCAACCCAGAGATGAAATGGTGGCCGAGTATCACTTTGACAGGAGTTTCACTGAAAGAATGGATCTTACTTGAAGAGACACATAAAATGAAACCACACACAATTATGTGGTACACAGACGGGTCCCTAACGCCCCAAGGAACCGGACTTGGGGTAGCAGGACCAGGAACGAAAATATCTGAACCAATGGGAGAATTCACAAGCATATTTCAAGCTGAAGTATGTGCCATCTACCGTTGTGCAGACCGTAATATGGGGAAGAACTACCATAATAGAGAAATAGCTATCCTCTCCGATAGCCAAGCAGCGCTTAAGGCACTCAGTAGCAATAAGTTCACCTCAAAGCTAGTCTTAGAGACAAAGAACAAATTGGACCAACTAGGCAGCAGGAACAACCTGACCCTACGATGGATACCGGGACACAACAACATCCCCGGAAACGAATTGGCCGACGACCTGGCACGCAAGGGTGCAGCCACCGCAATAGTAGGGCCAGATCCCTACTGCGGCATAGACCAACACACAATAAAAGGACTTTTAAGAAAGGAAGAGAATACGCTTAGAACAGCCTCCTGGGTAAACACCAGGGGAATGAGACAAGCTAAAGCATTAATAGTGAACCACGACCTCAAAAGGTTTCAAAAGTTAATCCAACAAGGAAAGAATTCCCTCAGAATTCTGACAGGGCTCTACACGGGTCACTGCAGACTGAGGAGCCACATGTACAAGTTGGGAATAACAAACACCCAGCTTTGCAGATACTGTGAAGAGAAGGAGGAGTCCTCTGAGCATACTAGCACACTGCGATGCCCTAGCGAGGCGCAGACTCAGCAGATTTGGGAAACACATTTTACACCCAAGCAATATCAGTAACTTAGAACCCCCTGTGGTATGTGTATATCATAGGCAGTCCCCACTGTACACATTCCAATTACACTTTGACCAATTACACATACCAAATAAGAGCACACAGCCTTATGCTGATCATGCATTTAGCATTGCCACTGTAAGAGTAATTTGAATCCCTTTTGTTTATGTGTCATGCACATACATACGTATGGCAGCTCGTGGAGACACTTATATACACGTATATATGTGCATAAGCACAGCACACCTTTATATGTTTTAGCTCTAAGACTTTTGAATAACAAAATAAAGAATCGGTCAGATTTTGCCTGTGTCACCGGGCAATACACCCAATGAAATAATTGTTTTATTATTATTAAATTCGAAACATATTACATGGCGATCCTGCCATATTACACTACAAAAATCCTGGCTTTTGTACAGGAATTAGGGCTGCTTGGGGAGTTGTAAATTCAGTAGGGGGGCACGATAGACCAAAATGGGTCGCGGTGCACCACTCCCCAACCACAAATAATAATAATAAAATACCATCACACAGACCCTCTAGCGTAGAGTTACATATGGTGTTGTATCTATGTGGCAAGTACAAGATATGCTCTCGAAGGTCCAGAGCAATGGTCTCTCCGAACTTGGTCTGCTTTCGACTGCTAGATAAGATGGGGAAGGCACAACCGGTGAGCATGGAACTTTTTGAGAGCAAAGGTTTTTGAGTCTTACTATTGAAGTCTCTCATCACGTTTGCTCTCTCCAATTTCATAAGAAAGAGATTCTCCTGATCATCAACTGCTGCTTCAGCTGATGTTGCTACTGTTGCTGCTTCCGATGCCATTGCTATTTTCTGAATGAAGCTGCAAATCCGGCTGAAAGCCCATTTTATATCAGAGTTTTTTGTTTACAAATTAGAGAAGTATCGATTTTTCTGGCATAAAAATTAGTGTGACCAGACTCCGATAAAATAAAAATACAAAAATTGACGTGGTCAAGTTTTCATAAATAGTATGATCAGGCTTCGTTAGGAAAAATACCAAAATTAGAGTGCCCATGTTTCGCGGTGAGTTAAGATTAACATTCCCCTACTACTATCAGTAAATCTGTTTTTGGATTTTTGATCAACTTTCTTTAAAAATATACTGAATTTTTTGTGCCATGCTGTGCAAAGATCTTGACATGTTGGAAATCGTATGGAGAAATATCCGGTCTAGTGTGCATTAGATTGAACATAATCGTATGGGAATTTGTTTTTTAAGTTCTGTTCCTCCATTGAGGAACAGAACATTTCCTAAAAACCGTTTTTTTCATTTAAAGGACGTTCAGTCTAATGTACATACACACATTTATACGTATATACATTTATACAAACATTTATACACACCTTTTACGCCAACGCAAGATGATGGCCAAATAAGCATCACTGATGTGATCGCTCTCTCTCTCTTTCTCCATGAGAAACCCACCATAGCATTAAGCTAGGCATAGCCATATTAGTTTTTAACCAGTTGAATTTGTGAATCTGAAGTGAACAGTTAATAAACCCCCATTGTTAAGTTTGAAGAACCACCCCAAGCCTGCTTTTTCAACTTTCAAGAAGACCAAGAAGCCCCCTACAACGCCAACCCCCACTACAGCTGAAATTGAGAGAAGCTTGGATTCTATCGCCAGTCCACCTCCCAACACAACATTTGGTCCTCACGAGACGGACTTGCAGCCAGCTCGCCCCCTACCTTTCGATTTGGTGAAAAAAAGATAAGTCCAGTTCCTTTCTTTTTCGGCATTTTTAATTTAAAAAAAAAATATACATACATACATCCATATAAATATCCATTGGAAATCCCGCCAGAATATTGTCCGCTATTTAAAATATAGTGATCCGATCTCCACACATCCACATATCTGTCCGCACTTCATCCACATCTGTTGAAAGAAATTTATTTAAATTTTTTTGATTTTTTGTGCCAACATAATTACAAAATTACATACATACATATGTGCAGACGGCTCCGCACAATTATTGCCACATATTATATTAGCCGGCGCCAGCAATATCCACAGCCGGCGCGTGCAGCTGGATTTCCTCCACTTTGTGTAAAAGTGTTCCTGAGACTGGAAAAAATTAATAATAAATTTAAAATATTCATACAAAGTGCATACTTTCATTCCCATTTCCATCGTTCCATACAGATGTACTTGCCGGTAGAATAGGCAGTGAGTTTTCTTGAGTGCGGAAGCGTTTCTACAGTCGCTCCTAAACTTTAAATTCAAATTAATTTTTCTAAGGAGAAAAAGTGCAAAAGTCGCGGAACTGACCAACTGCCAACCCTTCCGGTTAAACGTCAGAGGGAAACCTCTGGTCACCGCAGGACTCCTCAGAAAAGAAAATTAGAACAAGAGCGACAATTCAAACACACGCAGCAATGGCTGAGCCCCACGGGGCAGAGCTAGCTGAAGCCGTTCCAGGTATACTGGCAGGTGCAAATGGCGAGCATGTGTATCTTATTGGGTTTGGCATATCCAATAAGATGCCCAGAACGCCACCCAATGCTGAGCAAGGGCCCTCATCTGCGCCCCCGATAGTCTCTGAAAGTGTGTTCACCTTCAAGGCAGTCAGCGCCGAGCTAGAGACTCCAAAACGAGGCAGGGAATTGGAGAGCCCATAAAGCCCCTAACGTAAAACGCCTCCCAAAAAGCCTAAGAGTCAGCCAACACCTAGTCAGCTTCTGAATGATTCAAATAAGACCACTTCGCCGAAGGCGTGTCTCAAGTGCAAGGCGGCAGAAGTATGGTATGCCCTCAAATGGATAGAGCGGCGCAAAGCGGTCCAGTCTTCTCCTTGAGCTTAGTGGAACAGGTCTTGAAAATACTGAAGCCCTAAGAGAGAAGGTCCAACAAGTCCTCGGGGATAACGAGGAAGCACGAGCCCTTTTCCGGAGGTGCTACTGGAGATCAGGGATTTGGACGAACTGGTTACTGAGGAAGACGTGTTGCAGGCGCTCACTGCTCAAACCGGAGTGGGTAAGGAGTCCTGCTCAATAAGAACCCTTCTTTCGCCGGGACCCAGACGGCTCTGGTGCGGGTGCCCAGCAAGTTCAAGGACCAGCTCGCTCAGGTAAACAAGCTCAAGGTGGGGTGGACTAGGTGCCGAGTGCGAGTGAAGGACACAGGCGGACCACAAAGGTGCTACCGCTCCCTGGAGATGGGTCACATTGCATCGAACTGCAAAAGTGCCACTGACCAAGGTGTCTGCTGCTTCAGATGTGGAGCGACTGGTCACAAAACCGCCATTTGCAGGAATATCCCATCATGTTTCGTGTGCCGAGACAAGGGCTTGACAGCACTAAACCATCAAGCAGGCTCCAACAGATGCCCGCTAGTGAAGCCTGGAGGCGCTTAAAACCCTCAAAAATCCAACTGATCCAGTTAAAACTGAATCACTGCGTGGCAGCGCATGACCTTCTTGCGCAAACGGTACAGGAGCACAACTTAGATCTGGCCATCCTCAGCGAACCGCATAGACCATACTCAGTTGGTGAGTGGGCATCTGACCATTCCGGCAAAGCTGCGATCTGGGTGTGCGGACAACAGATATTGGCCGCGGAGGGCTTTGTCAGAGCAAAAGTAGAAGGCTTTTGAGTATACAGTTGCTACCTGGCTCCCAGTCTGAGTCTTACCGAATTCGAAGCCATCCTGAACGATTTGGTACGCGATGCCAGAGGCCGGAGCAGAATAGTAACTTCAACGCTTGGGCCGTGGAATGGGGAAGTTGCAGAACCAATTCAAGGGGACGCGCTCTTCTAGAAACGTTTTTCGGTGCTTGACGTATCCCTTTTAAACACCGGCTCGCAGAACACCTTCAGTAGAGGCGGTACCGGTTCTGTGATCGACTTGACCTTTGCCAGCAGCTCTCTTCTCCCTTCATCTGCGTGGAACATAAGTCTAGTGTACACAGCTAGTGACCATTTGGCTATCTTCTGCACGATCGGCGATAGGACCACCTGGCCATCTAGGCCCCCACTGCATAAAGCCTACTGCGCAAAATCTCTGAGCAGAGAAATTGCTTCCATGGATCTGATGAGAATGCGAGTATCCGGGAGTGCACAGAATATGGCCCATCAGCTAGCTGAACTGCTGGAGACGGTGTGCAGAGCAAGCATGTCTCAACGCCACCACATGCCGACTTATTGGTGGAACAATAGAATCGCCGATGCTCGCCGAAGAAGGGAGCTCAAGGCGTTAATAAAGCGGAGCAAGCGCGAGTGTTTTCTGGAGCTCTGCGACACTGCGGAGCATGGTCCATGGGATAAAGCTTACAAAACAGTAGTCAAGCGCCTTTATGCAGGTAGATTACCGGGGCCTACGGAACCAGAGGCACTCCGAAGCATTGTTAAGACTCTGTTTCCATTCAGGCCTGACGCCCTAAGTTGCACGCTCGAACAAGGCCAAGGGCCAGCTTCAGGGCCCTTCATAGAGGAGGTCACAGTTGACGAAGTGCGTGCGGCTGCAAGGAGCATAAAACCCAAAAAGGCACCTGGACCAGACGCTGTTCCAAACTGTATGCTGAAGATTGCCCTGACGCTTCGTCCTGATGTGTTTGTTGCGCTGTACAACAAATGCTTAAGGGAAGCAACATTTCCAGAGAGATGGAAAGTACAGAAACTGGTACTACTCCCGAAGCAAACCACCGGAGGATGCCTGCTGGACACAGTGGGAAAAGTTTCGGAGAAGCTGATATGCAGCAGGCTGGAGGTAGCAGTGGAGTCGGCTGGCGGTCTCTCGCCAAGCCAGTTTGTGTTCAGGAAGGTAAAATCAACTACCGATGACATTGGCAAAGTGGTTGAGATTGCAACAGAAGCCATTTCTGGAACGCGGTGGCGAGGAGGCCACAAAGAGAACTGCCTTATAGTGACTCTGGACGTCAAAAACGCGTTCAACACAGCGGACTGGGTGAGCATACTGAACGCACTAGCGTCGTTTGTCAGGCAGTTGCTATATGAGACATAGGATGGCACGAAAACACTTGATATTTCAGCGGGAGTCCCCCTGGGTTCTGTCCTAGGGCCTCTTCTAAGGAACATCATGTACGATGTCATCTTGCGGCTGCCTTTCCCAGCTGGCACGTATATCGTCGGCTTTGCGGACGTCGTGGCCCTAGTTGTGGTGCCCAAAGAACTTCATATGGCGGAGTCTGCATGCGGCACAGGCATATCGATTGACTATCAATGGTTTTCGTCGGTGGGACTGGAGCTGGCAGCACAAAAAACCGAGTCGGTACTGGTTAGCAGTCGCAAACGTGTCGAAACTGCCACCATCATGGTGGGAAGAACAGCAGTGGTTTCTAAGCGCTCCATACGATATCTTGGAGTCATGATAGACACCAGGCTCTGCTTCCGTGAGCATTTGGAGTACGTCCAAAAAAAGTCTGCCGAGGCGTGTAGAGCGTTATCATGCATAATGCCAAAGCATGAGCGCCGACGACTCCTTATGGGAGTTTGCAAATCCACCATGCTGTACGCTGCTTCAGTGTGGGCCCACGCATTTGCGGTCCCGAGCTACTGCCGCGGCGTTGAGGCCGTCTACCGACTAAGAAGGACCTAATTTATTATAATGTGGATGCCTCTGCGAAGCATTGCCTTGCGGTCGTCCCGCAGGGGTACCCAACTAATTTGTAAAGAAGAAAAGTGTCCCTCTAATGTGTTAGGTTAAGATTAAGTTGATAAACTTGGAATACAAAAAAAAAAATAGAGGCAAGCTAACTTCGTCTCGACCGAAGTTTATATACCCTTGGAGCTTGATATGTGCCTGACAGTTTTTTTTCACTAAGACTTTTTTTTAGACAAAACTTTTGTATGGCAGCTATACTAATTAAAAACTAATAAATACGAGCGTTGGGAGCGATAGCATTGAAAACAAATAAGTTTTTCTCACTAAAACTAGTTTTTTAACCGATCGTTCCTATAGCAGCTATATGCTATAGTCATCCGATCCGACCGGTTCCGACAAATGTGCAGCGTATTTGTACCAAAAGACTTCGTGCAAAGTTTGGTTACGATAGCTTTAAAAATGACGGAGGAGATAGCATAGAAACAGACGGACGGACAGACGGACGAACAGATGGACATGGCTATATCAACTCAGCTCGTCATGCTGATCATGAATATGTATACTTTATGTCAGGGGCGCCCAAGCTTATTGCGCATGACACGCATGTGTTGTTGTTCTACGCAAAAGGAATAGCCTGCGCGCATACGATTTGCGCATCCCGTAAGCCAGCAAAAAACAAAAACAATTTTTATGCCTGCTCTGCTGTTTTGTTGTTGTCGCGCTCTGACCTGCAACAACAACATCATTTGTGTCTCTCTTCTCTCTCTCCTATGTCTCTCGCAAACTGGAACCCAACAACAAATTGCTTATGCGTACGGCCGAACGCTTGTCGCGCTATCGAGTATGATTTGCGTAGCAACGACCACACATACACACAAACAAGAATCGGTTCTCTCTCTCTATCTCATTTTTTTGTTATTGCTTGAAATATATTTGGCGTTTGTGTATTGTTCTCGCGCGCGGGTAAGCTCGTTCTGGGCATCCCTGCTTTATGTGGTCGGAGATGCTTTCTTCTATGCGTTACAAACATCCGGACAATTTTAATATACCCTTAAAACATTTACACACATAACTCCACTTGTCCACACACAAACAAACTATAATTACATTCCCAATTCCAACGTCCCACTTGATTGAATGCACATACGTACATATGTGTGTGCCAATGCCGGTGTTGCTGCAACCAAACACAAATAATTGAGCGTGTTCAGCAGCATAAATCGATGACAAAAAATCGTCTATTTTTGTTAGATTGTGCTGGTGAACGGGCATGATGAGCAATCATGATTGTTATTTTTCTTCATTGTTATAGATGTGAATCTAACAAAGAAAAAGTATGTTAGAATTGCTTGATTATGATTTGTTATCGATAGCACACAGCTGTCAGAAGTAAACAAACAAGCAATTTTGAGAAGACAAATGCAAAATGAATGAGGAAACCTCTATGTTTTTAATAAATGAATTGGCAGAGGACGTGGTTTCGCAAGTAGCTCATGGAAATTCGTGCAAGTCTCTGAAGGCTCTACTGGTTGTTGCGAAGGAGGAGGAAAGCTTGAAAAGCCGCCACTCCAAAAAGAAGATGCCCTGCGTACGCGTAGTAACCACCTCATCTGGGTACTTGGAAACCTAATCAGAGTTTGTCAAGGCACCACCATTCAGCTCATCCAAAAAATAAACTTGACAGGGACGCCCATATACTCTTACAAGATAGTCACAAGGAATGAAACCCGGCGCCTGGTTACGGAAGAATGGTTCCGGCTTGCGCAGTAGCTAGGGTCACGTGGTCCCCGTTTAACCTGAAATCGAAAAAATCTTACTTGTGGTCTTGGCCCTAACGGGTCACTGCCTTATGGACAGGCATGCTGCACGCTTGGGCGTCGCTCAAGTTCTTTAGAAAAACAGGAGGAGACATTACTTCATATTTTTTGCTATTCCCCAGCTCTAAGAAGAAGGAAACTTTTGGTCACACCACTAGTTTGGAATTAAAAAAATAAAGAATGGAGACGCGACGATATTGAATTAAAATATGTTGGTCGGGATCGGGACGGAACGGGAACGAATTGTTATTGTTCGCCCATCTCTACTATTAGCCCATTGCCACTTTGTTAACATTTTTAGAACCTTCTTTGCTTGGTCAGGAGTCCTTTTTAATGGACCCGCCGGGGCTGGGCTTACAACAAACATTAAACGGCTAACAAAGTCTTAGGGAAAATTCAAGGGGAATTCTAGGAGCAGTTGGTGCTAGTTACGACGGTCATAAATATTTAGTAGTCAGTTCTTAATTATATTAAGATGTTTGTTGTCAAAAATTCAAACCTTCCGTCAAAAAAAATATATCGATAACTTTGTTGCCCAAAAATTCTAACAAGTTCGTTCACCAGCAGACTAACATTTTATTTTTGAATGATGATTTTTTGTTAGATGATTGTTGTATGCTGGTGAACAAGCAAAGCGAAGCGCGCATGCGCATACGACAAAATATTACCAAGAATCATACACATATTATTGTTTACACCCTAGGGGTCGGGAACCAGTCTGTATGGGGGGTCGGGAACCAGTCTGTATGGCAAAGCGCTGACAGGCTTCAACATGGCGATGCCCAGCGTGATCCATGCAGGCGGGTTCCAAGCAGCTCACCGCCTCCACGTGGCGACCCTGGGCACTGGTACCAATGTCACCCGACATAGTACTTGCTAAGGTGAGAAGGCGAATCTGCTGATGACTATGGCATTCTAACACTTCAGTACCCAGATTGAACCCCTGGCGAAATGGCTGTTGGGCTAATGTTGCAGACACCTCCGTCCTATTAAAACGTGGCGAGTCTTCAAGTACGTTCAATTCACACCATTGTTAAGTCAGTGATACAGGTGCAGTTGAGATGACTCCTGCTTAGTGTCCGTCCTGGCTCTGAACACGAGGTCTCATAAAGTCTTGTGTCAACCCTCGCATGAACCTCACTGCTTGCATAGGGACCCATGGGGACTTTTAGGACAACTGTATATATGTGAGGAGATAGCGGCTTGAAGTTTGGACCCATATAGCATGAACACTAATGAACCACAAAAAACTCAAGAGAGAGACGCTTTTAAAACAAGCAGTCGTATGATGAGATCGCCGTTACAAAAAACGGACAAAAATAAAGAGATGGCTCCGAACCCCACGGTTCAAGAAACCCCGAAGGAAGCGCAAGCAGCTGAAACTTGGCCACCACCCAGCGCAGCCTCTTTACCCGTGGCGGTCACACCCGTAGATATGCAAACCCCAGCTTCACTACAAGGTGCAACGACTATGCATAGCTCACCACGACAGGAGCTAATATATAAGATGAGAGCTCTAGAGGAAGAATCGCTGGCAAAGTGCAGAACGGTGCTTCGGAAAATGAAGCATGCCATGCTAAAGCAGAGAAATATTAGCATGGACGTTAAAGATGGTGCGTCGGAGCTAAGTGAGCTCTTTGATGTAATCGGGAACTATAGAAAGAGTTGGAAAACCGCCGAGAAGGAGAAAACTCTGGAATTGAATAAGCTGCCAAGCAAAAAACCAGAAAGAGAAATAAGTGATACACCAGTCACGTCAAATCCAAAGAGAACCGCTAGCAGTCCGGCTATGCAAGACTCAAAAAAGAAGGTGAAGAGTAAGGAACCTAATGAGGGATTCCAGACTGTGTCCCGCAAAAGAGGCAAATCTAAACAATCAAGCGAAAATGCGATTGAAGCCAGCACCAAGAGGAAACAAGAAGCCGAGAAGGGTATGAAGAAACCCGCTAGATCAAGGACACGAAGCCGCCCAGACGCTGTTTTAGTTAAGCCAGCAGAAGGCAAGAGCTACGCAGATGTTCTAAGAGACCTCCGGAAAAACGTGAAGCCAGACGAAGCTGATAGCGCCATCCGTTCGGTCAGGAAAACCAAATCAGGGGATATGTTACTGGAGTTGGCGAAGGGGAGCGAAATCCAAAAGCTCTATGATACCATCAAAGACACCCTCAAGGAGAGAGCGTCAGTCAAGGTGCTTAAGCCAACAACTAAGCTGGAAATACGGGACTTAGACAGCCTTACAGAGGGGGAGGAAGTTGTGACTGCAATAAGAGCAGCGTTAGGTGATCCTAGTCAAGACATCCAAGTCCGACTGACTGATGTAAACAGCTCAGAGCAAAAGCGAGCCTTTGTTATACTGCCTACTGAAGACGCAGCAAAGATTCTGAAGGATCAAAGAATCAAGATAGGATGGACGCGCTGCCGAGTAAAACGGAGCATCGATATCAAGCGATGCTTCAAGTGCTTTGGCGTTGGACACTTACAGATGGACTGTAATGGACCGGACCGAAAGAACCTATGCATTAGGTGCGGAGATAGCGGCCACAAAATGAAAAGCTGCACGAAACCACCAAGGTGCTGTATATGCGCTCATGAGAAGTACAAAGAAGTAAATCACTTCCCAGGTACGAGTAACTGCGCGGCCAGTAAAAGGAAGGACAAAATATGAAGTTTCTCCAAGCCAATTTACACAGAAGCAGAACAGCGGATGCTCTTCTCTCACAAATAGTCCTGGAGGAGCAAGCAGATTTGGTAATAGTGAGCGAGCAGTATAAGCGAAAGGAAAATGGCGTCTGGCTGGAAGACGAAACAAAAACTGCAGCAATATGGATCCCAGGTGTAAGCAGCGTACGGCATCTGAGTGACGACCGAGGAAGGGGCTACGTATTCGCGCGAGTTGGAGACTGCAATATATTTAGCTGCTACCTAACACCAAGTGACGATATACAAACATTTCAGGACAAACTCGATGATATTGAAGACACCGCAAGGCAAATAAAGGGAAACCTCATTGTAGCGGGTGACTTCAATTCGAGGGCGGAAGAGTGGGGTATGCCATCAACTGACTCAAGAGGTCGCAGAGTCCTAGATATGGCCGCAAGACTGGGGATGGCAGTGGCGAACGTTGGTGCCACTGCGACATTCAGGCGAACGGGAACCGTTGGCACGATTCCGGATATAACTCTGGTGTCAGAAAACCTGGCTCATAAGATCGCAGACTGGAAAGTATTAGATACTTACAATGGAAGCGACCATGAGTATATCTCCTACATCCTAAAAGAAAACAGGACAAGCAACGCGGGTTCAAATGGAGCGCCTCGAAGACACAGGTGGAACATAAATCGTTTGAACAAAGGCCTTTTGATAAGCGAAATTGACAGGAGAACAACGGAAACACAGGACACTGTTGGCGCCGAGGGTATAGTCACCAACACTATGCTCACTATTAGAAAAGCTTGTGATGCCGCAATGCCCAAAACTGGGAACAGACGCAGAAATGGACAAGAAGTATACTGGTGGACGGAGGAAATAAAAACACTGAGAGAAACGTGTATAAGGAAGAGACGTCTTCTCACTAGAGCAAGGCGTAGGGAAGATTTCACAGTACAGGAGGAACAATATAGGAGCGCAAAGAAGGACTTAAATATTGCTATCCGCAACAGTAAGCGAGAGAAATGGAAAGCTCTCTGCAATGACGTAAATACCGATCCATGGGGTCTTGGCTATAAAATTGTGATGAAAAAGCTCAGGGCTAAAAGCTCATTACCAGATATAGATGAACAACAGATGGATAATATTGTCAAAGCGCTGTTTCCTCCTCATCAGATAAGACCAGCAATGCAACATTCAACCGATGAGCAAGTGCAACCCTTTACCGAGATCGAACTTATTAGAGCGGCAAATAGCCTGAAAAACAGGAAAGCACCGGGACCAGACAACATCCCAGCTGAGGTTCTCAAGGCAATCACTGAAAGTCGACCATATACTTTGCTAAATATGTTTAACGCGTGCATCCGGGATGGAATATTTCCAGACCCCTGGAAGGAGCAACGACTGGTACTAATAAGCAAGGGTAAAGGTGACCCCACCACCCCATCTGCATATCGACCACTATGTATGCTAAATACAACGGGAAAGTTATTGGAAAAGCTGATCAAGCCCCGATTAGCAGCTGCAGTTGAAAGCGCTGGTGGCCTATCCTCGAAGCAGTACGGCTTTAGACCAGGCAGATCTACATGCGGAGCCATACAGGAGGTCGTGCAGGCGGCGCAGGCAAGTCAGCAGGGAAATCATTTCTCACGACCCATTATATTGCTTGCAACGCTAGATGTGAAAAACGCGTTCAACAGCGTTAAATGGGAGCATATGATTTATGCACTTAAGGAGCGATTCAGAATCCCCGGATACCTCATGCGGATAATAAGCAGCTACCTCGAAAACCGAAAATTGTTTTACCAAACAAAAGTAGGCGAAAAAAGTATGCAAATAACCTCTGGAGCAGCACAGGGATCCATCCTAGGACCTGAACTATGGAACATTAGCTATGACGTAATTCTCCACCTGGAAATGCCTGAGGACACTTTTTTAGTAGGATATGCAGATGACATAGTAGCAGTCATAACGGCGCGCAACACCGAGTACGCACAACGTAAATTGACGCATGTGATGGTACGAGTTAAGGACTGGCTGGACTCGCACGGCTTACAGCTGGCGACAGAAAAAAACAGAATTACTGTTAGTCACCGGAAAACAGATCCCGCTTGAGGTGGACATGAGAGTCGACGAAACTATTGTAAGGACTCAGAAAGTAATAAAGTACCTGGGAGTCCGGCTTGATTCAAAATTGACTTTTGGAGCGCAGATACAATATGCCAAGTCCAGGGCCGCTGAGACCACAAAGTCCCTTAGCAGACTAATGGCAAATACTGGTGGACCGTTTCAGTCAAGGCGGAAACTGCTGATGGAGGTCAATAATGCCATCCTGTTGTATGGCAGCGAGGTATGGGCAGATACACTGAGTTTAAAATGCAGACGAGATCCATTGCTTGCAATCCAAAGGACAACGGCGCTGAGGATAATTAGTGCATACCGAACGGTATCAGGAGCTGCAGCTCAGCTCATCGCGGGAGTAATTCCGATCGACCTACTAGCCAGAGAGCGCAGAAAAATCTACACGATGCGACAAGCTGGAGATATAACAGCACAAATTAGAGACTCCTGCAGAGAAGAAACTCTTGCACAGTGGCAAAACAGATGGGCAGTCGAGAGAACTGGAAGGTGGACCGCCAGGCTCTTGCCCGACGTGAAAAAATGGGTCCAAAGAAAGCACGGAGATGTGGATTACTACGTAACACAATTGCTAACGGGACACGGATATTTTAGCACCTATCTGCATAAAATGGGGAAAACAACGGAGTCTAGCTGCGTATATGGCGACGCCGAGATGGACAACGTAGAACATACAATCTTCCACTGTGAACGATTTGCCTCTGAACGTCAAAGACTATGGCACGTAACTGGATGCACCACACCAGAGAATATTGTTGCCAAAATGACCAGTAGAGAAGAGAATTGGACAGAAGTAGCCAACTTTGTTGGCAAAATCCTGCGCCTGAAGAAAAAAGATTTGGATGAAAGGACGCAATAGGGGGGGTCTGGACGCAGACGATAAGATTGGGGCCCAAAACGGGGAAGAGGCGCCCCCATAAGAAGAAGGGGTTTCGAAGTATAAGGCAACATGAGGGGGGTTTTTAGTGGGTGGGAGTCCCACATCCCCTACTACGACGGCAGACTAGGAAATGCATAATGCATTTTCCCCTCCTCACCCCAAAAAAAAAAAAAAAAAAATTGTTTACACCCTACACAAATTCTATACATATTTAACACATAATTTTGCAAATAAAATATTTATATTTGTTAAAGGTGAACAAACAAATATCGATCCTCGATAACATTTTTGGTACAATTTTAAAATTAAAGCGTTTCCACTTCACGCCTCCATACAAGAAGCAACATCATACGTCTAACTAAATATTGAGAAAATATATTCTTGAGGAAAAGATTTTCCCCCTTCTTGCTGATAAATAAATTAATAAAAATCATAAAATATTTTTTGAAGAAAAATGCGTAAGATTCTGATTATTTGTTTATTTGGTTTATGGTCAACCTGCGGGGCGTTCCAGGCTGTTTCTCCACGGTTCTACAAAAATTTAATTTACCGAATAGATTCATTCTGTCTCTGCTCCGATCCAAAAATCGACCTGGAAAAGGCATTTTATAGAAAAGCGACATAGACAAAGTATGTCAGCAGAGTCAAATCGTATTCCTAAGAAACATTTGACAGTCCTGCTCGGTCGCTCTGTTAGTCGAAGCTCATCATCCTTACCAATTCCTCCGGTAAAATCATCTCCAAGCTCTTCAAGGCAAAAGGTGAATAGCGAGTCGTCCGCAACGAAAAAGAAGGTTTTTATAGCTACCCCCAGTCCTATAGGAACCAGGTCCACAGTGAAAAAACAGTCCGTCCAAGCCATGGCTTTAGCTGATTTCATCTCCGTGGCTGATAGGCTCATCGAGTTTGAGACACGCATAAATAGTCCAGAGCCGACCGAAGCGGCTTTGTATGCGTACCAAGTTCGCCGCGATCGTGTCACCTGCCTATTCGATGGAATGGAACAGGAGTTTGAAAAGTGTTCCAAAGCCCTAAGCCAAGGGAGCAACAATGGTGATATCCAGGCTATGAAAGCGAAGTTCGAACACTGTTATACTGTTTACGAACGTTGTATCGCTAAATTAATCGACAAGATACTGAAGCCATCTAGTTTAGACACTAGTTCCTCACAAACTTCAGCGTTTGCATCCGGTTCCAGGGGCTGCAATCTTCCCCCTTGCGATACAGAAGTGTTCTATGGGGATTATTTGTGGTGGCCGACATTCCGCGATATACGGCGAAATCCCCTATTAACTCCAGTTGAAAAGCTTTATCACCTCAACGCCAAAACTGGATTTGAAGCTAATTGTAGCCAAGACTCTTCTCACCAATGATGGTTTTGAATCCGCGTGGACAGCCCTTACCCAAAGGTATGACAATAAGCGACTATTAGTAAATAGTAAGCTTAAAGTACTTTTTAACTTGTCTCCAGTCACTTCAGAGACAGATTCCAAGATTTCCAAGGAACCATTCAAGGTTGTCTTACAGCTCTCCAACATGCAAAAATATCGATTGAAAATTGGGACTGCCTGTTGGTGTTCCTATTCACATCAAAATTGCCCAGATTAACTTTATTGTTGTGGGAGCATTCGCTCACCAACAAGACAAAAATTCCATCATGGAATGAGCTAAATCTGTTCCTTAGCGAAAGACATCGCGCATCAGAGGCGATGGATGATGTGAATCCCATTTTGAAAAACCAGGAAAGTTTCAAACCTCCTACTAATGAAAACATTTCTGCTCCAAAAAGGCTAAATTCTTTCGAAACAAAAGTCAATTCCAAGGGTAGAAGCTGTGATCTCTGTTCTAAGGAGAACCACCCCGATCGGGTGTGTCCCCGATTCCTACAAATGAAAGTTAGTGAGAGATCTAACTATATTGGGCAGAAGAAACTCTGCCTGAATTGTTTCGAAAGGGGCCAGCAGCTTAAAGAGTGTCAGAGTTCCCATAATTACTACACGTGCAAGGGACGACACAATACCCTACTCCCCAGGAATGATTCCTCTACGATTAGCACTAATCCTACTCCACAAGAAACCATACAGTCCACACCATCCCAACAAGCAAAGGTACAAAACTTTTTCGTGAGTAACACCCAAGGCGTGCTCTTAGGCACAGCCATTTTCCATATTTAATACTTGGGTGTCAACTACGCGGCTCGCGCTCTAATTGATTCCGGGTCTGAGGCTTCGTTTATTTCCGAACGAATGTTTAAAATGACAAAGTTGCCCCATCAAACAGATCAGGCTCAAGTCTTCGGGCTGAACGAGGCTGTTTCTGCTCAATTCCGCAAACTCTTTTACTTCCAAATTGTTCCCATAAAAAGACCACGATTGCAGATTGAAGTGTCCGCATATTTACTTCCAAAGCTAGCAGGATGGAAGCATCGAGCTCCATTCTCGACTGCGTCTCGAAAAAGCAAATAGTTCACAGGTCGACGTGCTAATAGGGGCAGATATTCTCCCATCCATCCTTATGAGTGGTTTCCAATCGAAGATTTGTGGCACCCTAGTAGGGCAAGAAACCATATTCGGTTGGACACTGACAGGCCCAGTACCTTCTAAAACAACAAATAAGTCAATTGCTTCCTATTCCACTCAAGTAACTGTCAGTCAAGAGAAGGCACTCGACGAACTGCTTACAAAATTGAGAGGTGGAGTATCTACCTAGCGGTGTGCCAAAAGAATCCGACACGTGAGCAGAACTTCAAAAGGACGACAGTGAGGGACGAGAACGGTCAAAACATGGTGACCCTTCCGTTCCGTGACCCGGCGAATATCAGCTTGGGCCATTCCAGATCCATTGCGTTAGCCCAGTTTTTAAAAAACGAAAATCGCTTATGCAAAGCATCCGAACTGAAGTTAGAGTCTGAGGCTGTTATCCAAAAATACTTGAATCTCGGCCATATGAAACAAGTTCCTTCTGAGTCCAATTCGCAAACTTTCTACCTTCCTCATCATGCGGTTATCAAGCCAGAAATCACAATGACAAGAGTCCGTGTCTTTTTCAATGCGTCATGCAAATCCACAAATGGTCAGAGTCTTAATGACGTTCTTCACCCAGGTACTCCAATCAGACCTGACCCTTCAGCTCCTTAAATGGCGGTTCTTCCGATACGTCTTCAATGCGGACATTACGAAGATGTACCGCCAGATCTTGCTCGATCCAAAGCATACTTCATTCCAACGTATCCTATTTCGCGATCCTAAAGGTGTTATATGCGACTATGAGCTTAACACTGTTACCTTTGGTGTCAATTGTGCTCCATTCCTAGCAATTCATGTTCTCCAACAGCTAGCAGAAGATGTAAAAGCGAAATATCCCCTCGCAAGTGACATCATCTCACACTGTATGTACGTGGATGATGTGCTCGCGGGAGCTCACTCCAAAGAGCAGGCAATTTTTGCTATCCAAGAGCTTCAAAATGCACTCGATTCCGCTGGGTTCCCTTTGAGAAAGTGGACATCAAACGAGAAAGACGTTTTGAAGAAATTTCGGAAAGAACACCTCCTACGAGATGGCTTTTTAACAATTAAAGAAGCCAGCGTCGCAAAGACGCTTGGAATACGTTGGCAAGCGAACTCCGATGAGTTTTTCTTTGCGCCTTCAGAACTAGCAAGGAAGGCTTCCTGCACAAAACGTGAGGTGTTGGCCAAAATTGCTCGGTTGTTCGATCCGGCAGGTTGGCTAGCACCAGTCATAGTCAGCGCGAAAATCTTCATGCAGGAGATTTGGCTCCATGAACTCGCGTGGGATGATTTCCTGCCAGAACAACTTCTAAAACGTTGTCATGAGTTGCTCCTAAATTACCATAAACTTGCACAAGTCCGCATTCCAAGATGGGTCAACTTCCAACCTAATGCAGTGATCCAGTTTCATGGGTTCTGTGATGCCTCACAGCGTGTTTATGGGGCAGCGCTTTATGTGCGCGTGGAGTTTAATGGGTACATTTCTACTCACCTCCTTACATCCAAAACTAGAGTGGCTATAGTAAAGACGGTTTCCTTGCCACGGTTAGAGTTGTGTGGTGCCGTGCTTTTGGCTGAACTCTCAGCAGCCCTCATTCCACAATTGTCGATCGACAAAGTCGAGAGTTATTATTGGACTGATTCGACAATAGTTCCAGCCTGGCTCGGTAAGCCCCCTTGCAAATGGACGACCTTTGTGGCGAATAAAGTAGCGAAAATTAGAAGAGCTGGCCACTCTGTTGTGTAAAATCGAAGCGTGCCTAAACTTCAGACCGATTTCCCCTATGTCCGAAGACCCTACTGATCTTCTTGCTCTCACTCCTGGCCATTTCCTAATTGGTGGCCCCCTCCTCTCCATATCCGAGACTGAAATTAAAGAGCCTGCTATGTCCATTATAAATCGGTGGCAGCGACTCAAGCCTATAAACCAGCAATTCTGTATGCACTGGAAGGAGGAGTACTTAAAAGAGCTGCACAAGCGCACCAAGTGGCAATTTACGAGCCGAGATCTCCATGTAGGAGACATGGTGATCGTAAAAGAAGAAAATCTCCCTTTCAATGAATGGCGCCTCGGAAGAGTCCTCTCCGTATTTACAGGAGCGGACGGAAAGGTCCGTGTGGTCGACGTCCAGACATCGCACGGAATCCTTAAAAGGCCAATCGTCAAATAGTTACAATTACCTGTAGAGCCTTCCATTCCTAGTCCCCAATAAATTCTTCCATTCCAAACACGAAAACAGCTTCCGACTTTCTTTGAGTTATAAGAATATCCTTATAAGCAAATATTTATCGTTTGTTTGATCTCTCCTTCCAGTACCTAATACACATTTCCTACATAACAACGATGGCACCACGCAAATCACACACACGCAATGAGGAGAGCAGACGAACTCGAGGAACATAGTCCTTCCGTTGCCGAGTCTGCCGAGGAATCCATCCGCTAAGAAAGTGTGGCATCTTTCTGCATTTGAGTGCAGTAAAGCGGCAACGCGCAGTACTCATCAGTCAGTACTGCGCCAACTGCCTTGCGCACCAGCACTCCGGGAAGTCGTGCCGAAGTAGAGACCGATGCAGAATGTGCAACAGGCGGCACCATACATTGCTGCACTTCCGGGAACGGTCGCGTTCCTCTTCTCCACAGCATCGGACTTCCGCTTCACCTTCTCCTCAGCGTCGGACTTCCGCTTCACCTTCTCCTCAGTCTGGAACGTGCTCTCCATCTACTTCACTGGCGCGGTCTACATCCTCTTCACGAGCAGGAAACCCTTCCACTCTGGAGACGTTACTCCAGCACAAGAGTACGAACCTGCTTCCCACTGCACTTGTACTCATTGATAATGGAGAGAAGACATTCGAGGTCGGTGCGCTTATCGACCCATGCACGTCGATGAGCATAATAAACGCGTCATTCGCATCGGCACTAAACCTAAGTTCCATAAACGTAGGTGAGGAGAAGGTGTGCAAGGCCATGGAACTAAAGTACCTCACAAGGGCCAATGTAGGGGAGTGGGTGATCCACGGCGAATTCAAAGAGTGGAGGAGAGAGAGAGAAAGGTGAAAGGAGAGGGAGCAGAGCGCAGCGGAGCGGAGAGGAAAGCCAGCAGACATGGTGATTGGAGGGCCCAAGGATCCGTTATGCCGGGGACAAATGAGCAGGAACGGGTAAGAGCACGATGCGGTATAACGGAATGGAAGGTTCTAGAAGGGCTCAAGTGCACTGAAAGTGTACGAAGGGCTGACGGATATGAGAAGAAGCACAACAGGAACAACCGCTGTTGCTAGGCAGCAGACCGACTGCGGCAAGCGGTTATAACCTTCCGTGGCAAAGGAGCAAGAGATGGATGCAGGCCTATAAAAGCTCAGACTGGCAGCAATCAGGTAGTCAGTGAATTCGGAGAATCAAAGCGAGTGCGAAAGCGTCAGTATCGGTCGTAGCCAACACAAGTGCCAGCAAAGGATTACACAAGGACGGTGCGAGAGACGGAAGTCGCAGGATCAAGGAGCATAATAGCAGCTAAGTGCCAATATATAAAACGGGGCAAATAATACGAGGCTAGACGTGTGGCCAGCTGGCGTTTAAACAGGAGACGTGTGTCCCTAAAGGCCGAGTGCAAGCCAAGCCAACATATTGTAACCAGGTCGTAGAAACAACTGCTTCACGAAAAGGAAGGATCGGCGAGTCATAGACCGCACGACGGAATTCCGGGTGAGCGAGAGTTGTGGTGCGACGAGAAGTGGAACCTTGTGAGGGACAAGGGAGACCAATTAGAAAGTAAATATCATATATTGTTAGCGATTAAGTACCGCCAAAGCCTAAATATTCGATATTATACGTGCTATACTACTGAAAACAGAAAGGCCTTATCAATTGTTATTTGGGACAACTATAAATTTGTTGAGGCGAGCCACGACATTTCTCGAGCCCAGCTTAGGGTAGTTTTGAACGAAAGAAGACTCGTTACAATTGGCGCCCAACGTCCTGGATAACATTAAAAAAAAAGCAAATCAGTAGAAAGCAGTAGGAAATCACAATGGGCAAAGCGTGGGTACATTACCTAAAGAAGGAGGAAATCATACAATGCGGAAAGGCAGTAGGGTGTGAGCTAAACGGAAATCTGGATGAAATGAGAAAGCAATTTAAGGAGTTCATAGAACAACACGTAAACAACCCAGAGATAGGAATAGAAATTCAAGAATTGGCTAGGAAATTCCAAAAATCTACCCCTAGGAAAACAGATGAGGATGGCATAATAGATGTAGGAACTCTGACAGTACCAAATTTAGCACACATAGCGCAAGGCTCGCCCGGGGGAAACAATCGGCAAAGAAGCAAAACTAGAAGGGACTCAGATAAGACAACCAAGGAGTCACCAGCGACCCCACCAGATTACCCAAAAGTAGCAAAGCAAGTGAGGGAATGGACATTTTGATTCGACGGAACGTCAAAACCGTTAGAATTTTTGGAACAGGTACAGTGGTCGGCAAATACGTACGGGCTAGACATCGTCATGATACCCAGAGCAATGCCGGAATTGCTAAAAGATAAAGCATTTTGTAACAAGTTTCCAAGCATTCTTTTTACCAGGAGGGTATTTTAGCAAATTGGCTGAAGAAGTAAGAAGAAGAAAACAAGGATGGGGAGAATCTTTTAAAGAGTATATGGTAGATATGCAGACACTAATGAGACCGCTGCAATGCACACCAGATGAGCAGTTAGAAATAATTAGTGAAAACAGCACACCAGACCTGAGGATGTTCATACGGCCACACACATGCAAGACACTGGAAGCGTTGATGGTATTGACAGACGAATTCGAATTAATAGCAGCAAACCAGAAAATAAATAAGGATAAGGGTCACTCCTTTAAAAAAAAAGGTGCTATACTTAGGCGATAGCCGAATTGAAGCCTCCAGCAAACACAAAAGAGCAGCGACAATATTTAGGAGTGGCATCCTTGTATAGGCGATTTGTCCCAGATTTTGCCACACTTGTCCATCCGCTCAACGCTTTGTTGAAAAATAAGGCAACATGGGAATGAACGGAAGAATGTCAACAGGCATTTGAGGATGTGAAGGCCAAATTAGTGTCCAATCCAGTTTTAACATGCCCAGGTTTCACAAGGGAATTCATCCTCCAGACAGACGCCAGCGATTATGGGTTGGGCGCGATCTTAACACAGGAGACCGAGCAAGGGGAAAAGGTCATCTCGTACTCCAGCCGAACACTAAATGGGGCAGAAAGGAATTATTCAGAAACAGAAAAGGAGTGCTTAGCAATAGTATGGGCCATAAGGAGGCTAAGACCTTACCTGGAGGGATACCATTTTAAAGTGATTACCGCTCACATGGCCCTAAAATGGTTAAATAGCATAGAAAGCCCAACAGGAAGAATTGCAAGATGGGCGTTAAAACTCCAACAGTACGATTTTGAGATAGTAACAGGAAGGGTCAGCTTATGTAGTGGCCGACGCGCTATCATGGAAAAGAGCAAATAAAGAATGCAGGTGGACACAAGAAATGATAAAGAAAATGAAGGCAGATCTACAAAAATTTCCAGATTACGTAGAAAAATCAGGAGGGCTACACAGACTTATACCGCACAGAGCAGGCAGTGAAGATGTGGTGTCATGGAAATTGTGTGTTCCGGCGGACAAAAGAGAACGAGTTATGCGAGAAAATCATGATTCCGAAACAGCAGGTCATGCTGGGAGTCGCAGGACTATCGCTAGAGTAGCGTCTCGCTGCTATTGGCCGGGAATGCACAGGGACGTACGAGGGTACGTCAGAAGGTGTGAAAAATGTCTGCAATACAAGCCCAATTAACTAAAAGCAGCAGGAGAAATGCTTACACAGGTCCCGGAAGAGCCATGGGCAACGGTATGCGCAGATTTTGTGGGACGCTCCCAAGATCAAAACACGGAAATACTAGTAGTAGTATATATATTTTTGAACATTGAATAAATAGTACATCATTTAAGTAACTGGCTTTACAAAGTTTATTACAAAATATATAAAAAGAAAAAAGAAATAACACAGCCGCAGAATGAAAAAAAGATCGTAGTTTTCAACTTGGTTTCTGAAAAAAAACCGTCTGTTGAACTGTACCGAATAATTTAGTTAATAGTAGGTAATTTGGTTTAATTTATTAAAAATCTTCAATTATGATTCTCCAACGATATTTTGTAGCTTCCTGAGTAAATGCTGCCAATGCCGCCAAGCTCTCTCCATTTAGAATACGGTTTGTCTCCTCTGCTGATCAAATGCTTCGATTGAAGTGTAGTAACCGAATCTTTTCTAATATGGGACAAATTGCCACAAAGTGTAGGATGTCCTCTCGTTCTCTAAGATTACAAAGGCTTCATTCCAGAGATCCATCTTGCCTGTATGGAGTTGCATTGAGGCTAAGCGTTTCGCACCTGGCTCTACAAATCGCACTAATTCGGGAAATGCCCAAATCATCGTTGAAGTAATTACGATCACCCAGATTATGCAAAAGTGATTTGTTTATCATCCGCTCGTTACTGGCTCTGGTCTGATCTATAAACATTTCCCTTTCCACTTCGCAGATTTTGCTGATGATTTTCGCGTGTGATTGCTGCCACTGCAAGGGGCTCTCCAATTGTATGACGCAGTTGCAGTCATTTGCCAGTTCCTTCCAGGAAGAGAAAAAGCCAGTTTCTTCTAAGAGCATCTGCTTCGCTATGAGCTTCGGCATTCTTGTATCGGGCATTCTCATAACTTTTGATATATAGTCAAAATGTCTTTGCAGCGTATAAGTGTACAGCGAGGACAGCCCCGTTTCTATGTAGATAACATAGTTGGGTGTGTTGAGTGGAAGTCAGATGACTTTCTTAATAAAGAAGGTTAGAAGACGCTCTACATCCGGGTATCGCAAGTAACCCCAAATCTCTGCTGCATAGCTCTGAATAGACCGCACTGCAGCACAAAAGAGTGCATACTTAATACTTGGCTTAACGTTCTCTCTACCCAACACTGCTTTCCATGAGCAGTTGATAGCTATTTTGGACTCTTTCAGTTTCTCCTTGATATGCTCCGTAAAAGATATGCTGACAAGAGAACTCCCAAGTACTTGAATCTTCTGACTATTTCTAGTGGGACACCTTCCATGTTCCAGGATTCATTTCGAGCCCTTCGGCCTCCACCTGCCCTGACGACCATTATCTTCGATTTCTCCGTCTTGATTTGCAGACTCCACTGGTAACAGTACTCCGTGACTTTGTTGAACATTTGCTGAAGCATGAGCGGACTGTCGGCCAAAATACACATGTCGTCGGCATACATTAGCGTCTTAATCGTTTGGGCCGCTATTGTTACTCCTCCGGGCAGGTTATCAGTGATACCGTCTACATATAATGAGAAAAGTAAAGGACTCAATATGCAGCCCTGTCTGATTCCAGTATTGGTTTTAAACCAATCCGAAATTGTGGTTCCATCACATACTGCGGCACTATTATCTGCATAAAGATTTTTTAACGCACACAAGATTTTAGTGGATAGGCCCAAGTTGCCAAGGTTGTAGAAAAGACTTCTCCGGTTCACTGTATCGAAGGCAGCCTTAAAGTCGATGAAAAAAATATACAACTTTTTACCTTGCTGCAGGAAGGAATTCGATATGTCAGTAAGAGCGAAAGTGCTGTCTATAGTCGAATAGCCTTTTCGAAAGCCAAACTGGCATTCGCTGAGCGCGTTAGAATCCTGTACCCAAGCTCTTAAGCGGCTAAGAAGAACTCCTGCAAATATTTTCATTACTACATTTAAACTGGAGATGCCTCTGTAGTTGTTGGCCAGGGTAGGATCTCTTTTTTTGTGAATAGCGATAATAATACTTCGCTTAAAGGAAAGAGGGAAATGAGCCTTTTTGAAAAGATCATTGTAGGCCATCGTGAGCAGATCAATGAAGCCCGTCTTCGCATATTTGAAGAACTCTGCAACGATCCTATCCTCTCCTGGCGCTTTATTCCTCTTGATAGAGCTTATGGCCTCCATTACCTCTGTCGTATTACAATTTCTGTCAAGCTCATTCGACTGATTCGGACTTGTTCGTAAAGCAGGCTTGCAAAGTAATTTGCCAGGCTTGACGCATCTGCTCGAATAATTGGCTTTTGTCTACCACCGTTTAGCTCCCGCATTAACGCCCAGTAACTTTTGCTATCCTTAGTGGTACCTATTTTAGCTCCCATGGCTTTATAGCACTGCTGTTGCTTCTTGGTAAATTGATCTTAGTCCGGGGCTGTTCCTTTTCCTTAATGCTCTTAGTGCCGCGAATGATTGCTGAAAATACTATGTTATTAGTATTAGTGGACAGGTTCTCGAAGTGGACGTAATTAGTGCCACTACGAAAGGCGACAAAAAAAGTGTTGCAGAAAGGCATCCGAGAGCGGATAATAGCGAGGTGTGCCAAAAGTACTCATAACAGATAACGGCGCTCGATTTACCAGCAGGGCATTTAATAAGTTTCTCGAATATAGGGAGTTCGGCATCAATTTACAGATCCGTATACACCCCAAGAAAATCCGACAGAACGCATGAATAGGACGGTAAAGACGATGATAGCACAATACTAGGGAGAAGATCAAAGAACATGGGACGAGAAATGGCCCGAAATAATGTTGGCAGTAAACACGAGTGTGTCTAAATCGTCAGGATATACTCCGGCATTTGTAACACAGGGTCGAGAACCTAGATTATTAGGGGCACTATATGATGAGGTTAATATGGGCACGGGTCAAGAAGGTCAAACGCCAAACGTAAAGGCGCAGAAATTGAAAGAATTGTTTGAGATGCTAAGACGAAATTTGGAAAGGGCCGCACAGGATCTGAGAAGGAGACCATGGAAACCTGTAGTAGGTGAATAGGTATGGGTAAAGGAACACAAACTATCCAATGCCATAGAAGGATTCGCGTGAAAACTGGCACCGAAATTCGGAGGGCCTAACGAAATAACAGATTTTACATCGCCATCATATGCAAGTTGCAACATAAAAGAAGTCAACATACGCGCACGGCACATGTAAGTGAACTTAAACCGCAGCAAATAGAGTCCACCAAGAATAATAAGTAGGGGTAAGGGATCCGCGTACATATAAAACCTATACGGGAGGCGAAGAGCGTCTAATATAGTTGAAAATGCAAGCGGCGAATTGTCAAACAAGAAAGAAAGAGATAGCTGATGAGAATGCATCCGTTAGGATGCAAAAACTCACCGAAAAGAGAGTAGAAAGCAGAATTAGAAATGGGCCAATGAATAGCTTTCACAGGCTAACGGAAGTCCCGCATGGTTTGGGGCCTATATAAGGCGCAACAGCCCTCAATCGAAAAATTAAATCATCATGAACCACCAAGGAGCAACGTTGAAGCGTTTGGCCAACGGAAGGCGGCGATTGCCGTTCGCCGGTGTGGGCAAACGGCGGGGACCGAAGTGGAGACGTACGCCAGTGCTCCAGATTATGGCGTCGCCATTAATATCGGAGCCAAGGGATGGACTGAGCCCGGAATATCACGGAGAAAAGTTGGACTGGTGGAGCTCCGACTCTGGGTCCGATGATGAGTGCGACCTGGTGTCGAAGGAGGGACCGGAGTGGGTGCCGTTACAACCACCCCCATCCACCATGGACCCGAAAGTGGTATTGGTCTCCGATTCGGAGGAGGAGGAAAAACCTCCGGTGACAGGAGGAGGAGACGAGAACAAAACAGGAGAAGGGCGAGGATGTGGAGAAAGCGCTGCAGGCAAAGGCGGAGAAGGAGCAGCAAGAGGAGGCAGAGGAGAGGCAGCCGAGGGATGGCGGGTGGCAACCACAGACGACGGTGGTGGACGGATGGCGCGTCCACCAGGTCACTACGGTAGTGACTTGGTCGGAGCCGGTCGGACCACCGAGCCTGGCTGCCATAGAAGGCGAGCCCTGGGTGGAGGAGCCACCATCAGAAGAAGAGGCAACAAAACAGCACGCGACGGCGGAGACGCCATACCCATGGATGTGGTCAACGGTCAGGCCAACGTTGGTCAGGCAGGCATCCTGCCCTGAGGCAAGAGGCCCACCAAGGACGAGGTTGCAGCGGCAAACGTCGTGGCAACAGCAGCAGCATCAACAGCAACAACAGCAGCATCAGCAGACCGAGCCCAGTCAATGGGGAAGATGAAGGCGCCTGGAGCTAGGCGAGAGGCCCAAGGAGGCCATGATGTGTCTGTTGTCGCGGCGGCACCGACACAAACACGGCCGTTGGTCCCACATAATATGGATAGGAGCCACCCGGTATAGGGTAAAAATACGCGGTGGGAATGGACAGGTATGGGAGGAGGTTTTGGGCCAGTAAAAAAAAAAGGAAGGACAAAAAATGGAAAAAATGAAAATACTTGAACACATTAAAAAAAAAAAAAAACAAATGAATGAAAACTACTGAATTTAAAAACAAAAACTCATAACAAATCATATGGGGGGTAATACAAGGGGTAGCACAAACAAACAATTTTCTTTTAAAACACTTCACAGAAATTACATAATGAACTGCCGACGATCAGGTCTGGCGTGGGTGGGGAAAAGAACATGACGTCACACGGATCAAAAACATTGTTGTTTAAACACACTTCACAATAAATCAGCCGACGGTCGGATCTGGCGAAGGGGAGAATATGGGCTTGATCTCGTACGGGGTGACATAAAACACAAATCATAAATCACAAAAAAAAAACAATAGAGCTGGGCGGCTGTTGCTTTTTGTTTATTAAGGAAAATGCGCAGCAGCAGACGGGAACGCACAACAAGCAGCGACGGCGGCGTCGACAGAGGCGTAGGCAGGGAAGGAGCTGTAATAAAAGAACGGAAGAGAAAATAGGAAAAGAAATGGGAAAGTAAAAGGAAAAAACCAGGGACCGTAAGCCTCATGAGTTTTATTACATATATAAATTAAAACTTAAGCATTATTATTCCCTTGCAAAGGGTATTATAATTTTGCCCAGAAGTTTGCAACGCATATAAATATTCATTTCCGACACCATAAACTATATACATATACACTGCCATGCACTTGAATAGGGACAAGCATTTTAAAGCGAATATACAACTATTTGACTGAAACAATCATATTAAATCAAAAGGCAAATATTTTTTAGCATTTAGTACTTCATTCTTTATTGAATTAAACAAAAAAGGTTTTTCAAATTAACGCAGTCTTTTGTTAAAAATTTTTTTTCCAACGAGCTCTTCAAAAAAGGCATATCTTTAGCATGCACTTGAATAGGGACACAGGTGATTTCATCATTCTGAGTAAAGCTCCGCTCAATGAAGCTTATATTTTGACATCATATAAAAGTTTTAAACATAAAAAACTAAATTCGGTGGGCGTTTAAGCACTAACTGACGTAAAAAATGCAAAATAATGGCCTAAAAGGAGTAAAAATTTACTTACAGGCAAATTGATGAAAAAAATTGGAAAAAACGAAAGTGTTGTATGCAATTTTCTTAAAAATCCATCAAATAAAGGGAATAACATGAAAGGCCGCACAAAAAATTTTTTCGTGTACTGCAGAGCATCGTATTGTTCAAAAAAACTTAAATTCACATTGTTCAGCTTTGAAAATTAATTCAAAACTACTATTAAATGAAAGTGTCGATACGGTGCGGAGATTTGTACGTAAAGCTAAACATCTAAGAAGATTAAAACTAAAAAAAAGCCCACCACTTAATACCCAACGTAAAGATCTTCGTCAAGTTATTGCTCGAAATTAATAAAAAAATAAAATATAAAATATAAGATGGCACGTCGCGGCGCGCCGTACCATAACACCTTTCTTACGGCTATGGTGACGGGACAGAAAGTGTTCTTCTTATCGAATATCGTGAAAATAACACAAAAAAACACACTTTCCATACAAGTGGAAGCGTTTTTTAACGGATAATTCCACGGTATGCCATTCCTTCTTCCGAGTCATATAATTTCGAGCAAAAACTTGACGAGGATCTTACCGTTGGGTATTAAGTGGGGGTTTACTTTTTAGTTTTAATCTTTTTAGATGTTCAGCTTTACGTACAACTCTTCGTACAGTATCGACACTTTCATTTAATAGTAGTTTTGAATCAATTTTCAAATCTGAAAAATGTAAATTTAAGGCTTTTTGAACAATTTAATGGTCTGCAGTAAACGAAAAAATTTTTTTGTGCGGCCTTTCATGTTATTCCCTTTATTTGATGGATTTTTAAGAAAATTGCATACAACACTTTCGTTTTTTCCAATTTTTTTCATCAATTTGCCTGTAAGTAAATTTTTACTCCTTTTAGGCCATTATTTTGCATTTTTTACGTCAGTTAGTGCTTGAGCGCCCACCAAATTTAGTTTTTTATGTTTAAAACTTTTATATGATGTCAAAATATAAGCTTCATTGAGCGGAGCTTTACTCAGAATGATGAAATCACCTGTGTCCCTATTCAAGTGCATGCTAAAGATATGCCTTTTTTGAAGAGCTCGTTGAAAAAAAAATTTTTAACAAAAGACTGCGTTAATTTGAAAAACCTTTTTTGTTTAATTCAATAAAGAATGAAGTACTAAATGCTAAAAAATATTTGCCTTTTGATTTAATATGATTGTTTCAGTCAAATAGTTGTATATTCGCTTTAAAATGCTTGTCCCTATTCAAGTGCATGGCAGTGTATTCTTGATCACTGCGACGAGCTGAGTCAGCTTTGTCCGTCCGTCTGTCTGTCTGTCCGTCTGTCTGTTTCTACGCAAACTAGTCTCTCAGTTTTAAAGCTATCGAGCTGAAACTTTGCACAGAGTCTTCTTTTTACTGCACACTGCTAATATGTCGGAACCGACCGGATCGGATGACTATATCTCATAGCTGCCATAGGAAATATCGGTCGAAAAGTGGGTCTTTGTGAGAAATACTTTTTTGTTTTTAATGTAAACTCTTCCCGCTTCAGCAATAATTAGTTTAATACGCTTTTACACAGAATTGGAAGTTTTGGTCAAAATCGGATGACTATATCTTATAGCTGCCATAGAAACTATAAGTCGAAAAGTGGGTTTTATTTAGCAAAATAGAGGCAAGCTAACTTCGGCTCGACCGAAGTTTATATACCCTTGGAGCTTGATAAATGCCTGACAGTTTGTATGGCACCTATACTATAAAGTGGTCCGATTTCGACAAATCTTGTTGAAATTATGTAAAATCATTGAAAACTTAAAAATACGAGCGTTGGGAGCAATAACATTAAAAACAAAAAAGGTTTTCTCACAAAGACTTTTTTTCAGACCTAACTTTTGTATGGCAGCTATACTATATAGTTGTCCGATTTTGACAAGGCTGGTGAAATTATGTAAAATTATTAAAAACTTATAAATACAAGCGGTGGGAGCGATAGCATTGAAAACAAAAAAGTTTTTCTCACTAAAACTAGTTTTTCAACCGATCGTTCCTATGGCAGCTATATGCTATAGTCATCCGATCCGGCCGGTTCCGACAAATGTGCAGCGTAGTTGTACCAAAAGACTTCGTGCAAAGTTTGGTTACGATAGCTTTAAAACTGACGGAGGAGATAGCATAGAAACAGACGGACAGACGGACTAACGGACAGACGGACATGGCTATATCAACTCAGCTCGTCATGCTGATCAAGAATATATATACTTTATGTGGTCGGAGATGCTTCCTTCTATGCGTTACAAACATCCGGACAATTTTAAAATACCCTCTCCAAAGGTATAAAAATTGTTTGTTTCATTGCTGACGTTCGTAAACTCTGATGTATTAAAACATTTGCAAGGGTATAAAAACTTCGGCGAAAACGAAGTTAGCTTGGCCTTCTCGTTTTACAATTTTTTTATTTACTTCATAAATAATTATTTATTTATTAATAATTATTAAAATAATAATATTATTTATTAATAATTATTATTTATTCACAGATTTTCCACTGGTGAACTGCAATACAAACTCCTAATGCTCAACGTTCATTCTTATTGAAAAAACTAGCAAACAATACTCTCAAACAGAGGTATGTTTACTTAATTGTGAATATAGCGTTTATTTTTCATCCGATTTTGATGACCAAGGGCAAAAAATGTTCGTTAAAAATTACCTAATCCTGTCAATCTCTGAGACCTGAGCAATTTTTATGGTAAGATTGAAGAAAACTTAATAAAAGGCAGCAAAAAATTAAAAATTATCAAAAATTTTTCAAAAATCCAACTTTGAAGTGCCATAATCGTCATTTATGATTGGATTTACAACAACTGTCGATTTTTTAAGAAATAATTTTATTATCTTTAATTTTTGTTCCAGTTTATACAAATCGGTGGACTAAAATCAGAGAAAATGGCATTTTAGTAGACCTACCTTTTTTCAAATCTCGCGATATCTCAAGAACCGTTCTACTTTTGACATATCTGAGAGCAGATTTGAATTCATCGTGAAATTTTACATTAGGATCAATTGCTAAAAGTGCGGGATACAAAAACTTTTCAAATTTTGTGACAAAGTGTAATTGTTATCTTTTAATTTTTTATTTCATTACTCAAAAAATAATTTATTCATTTGAGGTTTTACTTAAAATTAAACATCGATCCTTATTATTTAGTTTTTTTATAATATTCAAGAAGTATGCATATTTTTTTTATTTAAATTTACTGCTCGAAAAATAAGTGTTTTTTTTTAGTTTTATTTATTACTCTAAAAATAAGTCTTATTTTATGAGTTTTATTCATAACTCAAAAAATAAGACTTATTTTTTTTACTATATTATTTAAATTTACTTTATTACTCAAAAAATAAAACTACAATAGTAAAAAATAATTTTAAAAAAATAAATTTTTTTACTTATCAAAAGATAGCTTTTTATTAAATTATAATTATTTAACTTTAAAGCCATTGAATTCTCTGTCACCTTCCCATTTGAATTTTTTTAAATATCTCTTTCCGTTCAAAAGTTACGATTTTTGAAACGCTAAACAAGCGAATCCGGCCAAAATGCAGGGGCTCAATTTACTTTAGAAAAAGTTGGTTTAGACCAATTGGGAAACATGCGGTCGAGTAGTTTAACTTAAAATTTAGTACACATATTATAAAATTTAAAATCATATATGTACTCTAATTACACAAATCACACTCCATTACCTTTCGATTTATATCTATCTTGACTCTATCTGACAATTATAAAGTGAGATATTGCTGAAGTACCTACCAAAAAATGAAAAAAATTAATATTTCAAAAACGGAGCCATTAAAAAATTTTTAAAATCGATTTTTGAGATCACCATTCCAAACAATACTAAGAAAAGTTTTCAGCTGAAATGGGTCATTTATTTTTGTAAATGTGGAACTTATTTGAAATATATTTCGAATTTAATAAACAAATAATTTTAAATAAATAATTTCCAAATCAATCTACCTTTTACCACTGTGCAAAGACAACGTGGCTCGTGCGGGACCTATAATCAAAACAAAAGAGGTGATGATAGATAAGTTTTCGCAATTTAGTCACATTAATTTTGGACCTACCTCGCCAGCGTGGCAGCAGTTCTTTGAAAATTAAAATAAATACTACATTTATATTTTCAGATGAATCAACATTTCCACATTTACATTCGAGGAGGTAGTAGTGGTAGTGGTTCCTCGACAGGGGAAAGACCAGCTGCTCCAGCGTCCCCCACGGCTGCAGGCAATAAGTCCCCAATGAAATAAGTCCCCAAACGATAAAATGAAATAAGGCCCCAAATTTGGGGAGTTATTTCATAATGAAATAATACCCCAATTTAAATTATGAAATAAGGCCCCACTGAAATGAAATAAGGCCCCAAAAAATGAAATAAGGCCCCATATTTGGGGTGTTATTTCATAATGAAATAATACCCCATTTTGAAAAATGAAATAACACCCCAATTTTTTAATTCTTTTTTTTTTTTGTTCATTTTATTCCTTTATTCAATTTATTCAATAAAATAAAAACTTTCGGAAATACCTAAAATAAAATTTTAAAATATTTTTTTAATTTGGATTTTTAGTGAAATAAACTACCTATAACATAAAATAATAATGAAAATTTTGTACACAAAAATCGCGCGATTTTTCTGTACAAAATTTTCGCCTGCGGCGCTAAGATTGACTCGATTTTTTTTTCCATATAAAAATATTTATATAAAATTCGCGCGATTTTTTTTAAAAAAAATTCGTCAGCGGCGTTAAGATTTTTTAAGATAGACAATGTAATTACCTCGTCAAAATACTGCATTAAAGAAAGTTCGTGTTTAATTTTGTGTAAATCGTTGTTTTAGATTAGTATATTTTTGTGTTTGTTTTTGGTTCGAGTGTCAAATGTTTAGTTAAAGTTTAAAGTTAAAGTCCCCACAAAGTGCAGAAAATCCTCGATGCCATACTGAAAGACCTTAAACATGAGGGGTTGTAAATACATTTGGAATACATTTGTGAAAAAATTTTAGCTGTTTTGGAAAAACTGCAAGCGCAACAGATCGAGACTTTTGAATAATCATTATGATTGGCTTATTTGTAAAGAAACCATTTCTTTAAAATATGAAGGGCATCTTAGAGTGTCCAATTCGAGTTATTCATATACCAAGTTTCACACCCCCAACTCTATTAGAAGTATTTTTGGCCGTACTCTCCAGATAAGCGCAACCACTGTGCTATGGCAGCTATAACCTATAGTATCCAGATTTTTACTGAATTTTCCCAGGTTATATACGAAAATTTCCAAAGATTTGTTGCAATAAAATGAAAAACAAAAGTTTTTCATATAAAAACTGAATATCAGACCGATTGTTCATATGGCAGCTATATGATATAGTTGTCCGATCTGGCTGATTTTTACATATTATTTTAGGATAAATATAAAAAAAGTTTGCGCAAAGTTTTAAGTCCCTACCTCAACTGGAAGTAATTTTGGCCGTTCTCCCCATACAAGCCGGACCACTGTGCGTTGGCTCGTCGCTAAACTTCGGCCTGTGGCTACACACATATACTAACATATGCATTTACGTACATATGCCCTTCCAAAATGTGATTTTGTGTTTTTCCGTGTCTGATTCAGACCGAAAACGTGAAAATTGCCAACGCCGCAATTTTGCCATGCAATAGGTTTGTAAGCGCACTGCGGCTGGGTTTGTTTTGCATTTTATCAGGCTTGCGATCGTGCTTGCGAACCGAATATCATATTAAATGGATTAAAATAACGTTTGGCGTTGAAACCCATTTCCATGCTTTCGGTGTGAATTTTTCAATATCGGATGGAAAATAAAGATTTCCATACAGATTTTATTGGATATTTCCCAAACTGGGGCGGTTTTCCACAATTGGAAATTTACTATCCATATTATTTTGTATTCTAATATATTAATGCTTAACGAGTTTTAATTTAAGCGAATGAATTGATAAATTACAATTTTTTAGAGTAGTTTGAAATGGTAATCTCAAAAATCAACTTAAAAAATTTTGTATGGCAGCTTTTTCAAAAATTTCTTATCATTTTTTCGGTAGGTGCTCTTTCGTTTTAAGGGTACTGAATAACTTCAGAAAAAATTTTTTCGTATTTTTTTATTCGCTTAAACGTTCTATTAGGATCTATAAACATCCTACAAAACTTTTAAGCAGATGCAAAACCAGGGACCGAAAATAAGTCTTATTTTTGTATTTTTGATCTAAAAAATCATTGGTAAAGAATAATCGGACAAACGTTTGGAAAACACCAAAATGATCCTTAGCCAAAGGACTAAACAATTCCTGCAAGCTTTTTATCCGAGTAATTTTTAGATGAAAAATCAACTTTTGAGAATTATATTTTGAGTTTTATTAATTACTCAAAAAATAATTTAATCATTTGAGGTTTTTATTTCAAATTAAACATCGATCCTTATTTTTTAATTTTTTTATAATATTCAAGAAGTATGCATATTTTTTTTATTTTAATTTACTCCTCGAAAAATAAGTGTTTTTTTTTAGTTTTATTTATTACTCTTAAAATAAGTCTTATTTTATGACTTTTATTTATAACTCAAAAAAAAAGACTTATTTTTTTTTTACTTTAAATAAAACTTATTTTTTGAGTTTTATTTATTACTCAAAAAATAAAACTTATTGCTTGAGTTTTATTATTAAAAAAAATATAAAACTCAATTTCAAATATCTCCGTCCCCATGGCACATAGACTTATATATCCTTTTGATTTATGAAAGGCATACCAAAACGAAGAAGTAAAAAAAAAAAACCTGTAAAGGGCTTAAATTGACCAGAAATAGAAAAAATCAACTCCCTCAAAATATATGCCTTCAACTTTGCGCAAATGAAAAACTTCTTCGTCAATAGATTCAAAAGAATTATTTTTTAACATTTTCAGCTGAAAAAGTGTCAACCATCGAATTCCAAAAATTATTTTTGCACATTTTTATTTTTAATTTTTAGACTTAAAAAATATTATTACAATTTTCAAATATTTTTTTTATGGGTATGTCAAATTTTTAATTTCGCAATTTCCAGCGAGTCTTCCTCCTTTGGCTTCTCTGGAACCTTCTCCTCAAACACACTGGAATTTTTTGGTTCTTCTGCTTTTTTTCTTTTTCTTCGGCTCGCTTAGCCAAGCGCCTCTCATATGCGTTTTCAGGGGAACACTGAATTTCTTCCTCTATCGCATTCAACTGTGCCTCCAGCAGCTGGCGCTTTACCAAAGGGTCACTTCGTGAACCCTCACGCTTGTGCCAAAATCGGCACCGCTGGTCATAGCGACACTTTTTGCCAAAACGGCATGGTGGGGGACGGCGCTGCGAAATAAGGCCCCAATGAAATAAAGCCCAAAAAAAAATGAAATAAGGCCCCAAAAATTTATATGGAAAACAAAAACAACGATTTTTTCTTAAATTTGGGGTGTTATTTCATTTTTTAGGGCTTTATTTCCAAAATAAAATTTCAAAATGAAATAAGTCCCCAAAAGAATAAATGAAATAAGGCCCCAAAATTAGGTTTGCGGTCTTATTTCATTTCGCGGAAATAGGACCAAAATTTTTAATATGAATTTTTTGGGGTCTTATTTCATTTCTCTTATTTTTGCTGATATATGAAAAAAAATTCCAATAACTTCAATAACGGTTAATTTTCTTATCTGCCTGCGTTTTCTGACTTAGTATTTGATGCATGAAATAAGTCCCCAAAAGAATAAATGAAATAAGGCCCTAAAATTAGTTTTGCGGTCTTATTTCATTTCGCGGAAATAGGACCAAAATTTTTAATATGAATTTTTTGGGGTCTTATTTCATTTCTCTTATTTTTGCTGATATATAAAAAAAAAATTCCAATAACTTCAATAACGGTTAATTTTCTTATCTGCCTGCGTTTTCTGACTTAGTATTTGATGCATTTTTGTACAGATGTGCAAAAGTACCGTTTTACAATCAGTTCAGTGATAAGCTTTTCGGTTTGTTAATCAGTTTAGTGATTTGCATTGTGTAAAGCAGACGTTCAAGTGCGAGATAAAATTATGGAGTGCGAAAAAATTGTTGGATTACGGCGAACTGGAAATTTGTTCTACGTCAAAGAACAGAAAATGCAGTATTTTGACGAGGTAATTACATTGTCTATCTTAAACGAGAGCGTAAGTTAAAGTCGGCTCTAACCGACTTCGATATACCCGTTACTCATGAAAAAACATGTTTAAGAGTGTTCCTGCTTCCTTAGGGTGACCATCCAAAAAGTATGCAACATTTTTTTGGGTGGGTAGCGGGGGGGGCTTGGTTCACTTTTTTGCTCATAACTTGAGAACCGTTCATCCGATCTTTATCATTTCTTTGGCAAATCAATTCATTTTGCTAATTACTAACTATCTCTAGAAGGTACGAATCATCTATCTTCAAAACTGTAGGAGATATGACGTTTTTTCGAAATTGCGGGGGCGGGAGGGGGCGTGGCCAAAATTTGAAATAAACTTGATCTGCGTGCAGATAAAAGAAGCATTTGTCCCATACATGTCAAACCTCTATCTCTTACCATCTCTGAGATCTATGTGTTCGTACAGACGGACGGACAGACGGACAGACGGACATGTCTATATCGACTCGGCTGTTGATGCTGATCAAGAATATATATACTTTATATGGTCGGAAATGATTCCTTCTGCCTGTTACATACATTTGCACGACTTTAGTATACCCTTTTTACTCTACGAGTAACGGGTATAAAAATCTTAACGCCGTAGACGAAATTTTTTTCAAAAAAAATCGAGTCAATCTTAGCGCCGCAGGCGAAGATTCGGTTCGCAAGCACGATCGCAAGCCTAATGAAATGCAAAACAAACCCAGCCGCAGTGCTCTTACAAACCTATTGCATGGCAAAATTGCGGCGTTGACAATTTTCACGTTTTCGGTCTGAATCAGACACGGTAAAACACAAAATCACATTTTGGAAGGGCATATGTACGTAAATGCATATGTAAGTATATGTGTGTAGCCACAGGCCGAAGTTTAGCGACGAGCCAACGCACAGTGGTCCGGCTTGTATGGGGAGAACGGCCAAAATTACTTCCAGTTGAGGTAGGGACTTGAAACTTGGCGCAAATTTTTTTTATATTTATCCTAAAATAATATGTAAAAATCAGCCAGATCGGACAACTATATCATATAGCTGCCATATGAACAATCGGTCTGATATTCAGTTTTTATATGAAAAACTTTTGTTTTTCATTTTATTGCAACAAATCTTTGGAAATTTTCGTATATAACCTGGGAAAATTCAGTAAAAATCTGGATACTATAGGTTATAGCTGCCATAGCACAGTGGTTGCGCTTATCTGGAGAGTACGGCCAAAAATACTTCTAATAGAGTTGGGGGTGTGAAACTTGGTATATGAATAACTCGAATTGGACACTCTAAGATGCCCTTCATATTTTAAAGAAATGGTTTCTTTACAAATAAGCCAATCATAATGATTATTCAAAAGTCTCGATCTGTTGCGCTTGCAGTTTTTCCAAAACAGCTAAAATTTTTTCACAAATGTATTCCAAATGTATTTACAACCCCTCATGTTTAAGGTCTTTCAGTATGGCATCGAGGATTTTCTGCACTTTGTGGGGACGTAAACCGCTTTCTAGACACCAAAACTCAAAAACATGTAATCGAGATAATTCGCATTGATAAGTTGTGCCTAGAAAATGAATAAATTAAAAACTAAAAAATCCAAAAAAGAAATCACAAAAAATAAAAAAGAAAACATAAAGCTGGTTATGTAAGGTTAACCCGGGCGGCGTTCAGGGCCCTTCATCTATGATGTAGGGGGGCAACTACCCACTGACCCCCCATCACTACCTCCGTGAGTTAAGTCAATACCTTTATGAACAATATCCATTTTACACAACTTGACTTAATATAGCTTTTATGCAAAAATTTAATTTAACAAAATTAGCATGTGGCAGCGAGCGGCGTGCACTGTACAAGACAGATGAAGAAAAAGTCACACTTTCGATGGTATTTTAAGAAAGCACCGTTATAATCAAAGCAAAATAAGTATGCCACTGTGAAGCCTGACCAATTATCTGTTAATTAAGGCAGTTACGGTTTGAAAATTTTAACATTCAATTTTTGATTTTTGGCCTATGGCAGCAACCACTGTGCAACGCCACGCCGCTGCCGTTTGTGTCAAGCTAGACAAGCCCATATGGAAATTACACAAACAAATAACGAACGCAGAAGGCCGAGCAATCAAAAATCCGAAACCTCAAGAGCAGTGTGATTTTTTTCGAACTAATTTTGAGAGAGGGAATTAATCTCTTGGTATTTTGTTCTCTCTGGTACTAGGTTCAAACAATTTTAACCAAATTCATATTTGCTTAATATTAAACAACCTCGCTACAAATGGGCCAAATGATTTCCGTACTCACTATAATCTACGGACTTAACCCCCTGTGATTATTATGATTTTCCAAATTTTAACAAATGCCTGGCGGAAAGAGACTCTAGTGACCGTTCTTATTATTTGAGGGAATGATCAATGAATGCAAGGTAGTGCAAAAGTGAATAGCTTGGTGAATCTGTCATTTGACGAGATAAGTCATAAGTTGGAATTTCGTATTTTTTAGTTTTACTTTGAGTTAAGTGGTCCAAAAATTAAAATCGATTTTCAAGAGTTTTTCATAAGAACCCCTCTTAATTGAATTATGTAAATATTTTTTCACAAATTAAGTAATTTTTTTGTTTTCAATGGTAGCGCCTTTATGCTTTTCAGTTATGAATATTATCTGTTTTAACACAATTTTGCAGAGTTTGATCAAAATCGGATGGATATCGAACAACTACCATATAACAAACTGGCAGTCATATTTATGTGTATCATGCTCCAAGGGTACATAAACTTCGGTCGAGCCGCAGTTAGCTTTCCTCTATTTTTGTACCCTTGGAGAGGGAATATTAAAATTATCCGGATATTTGTTACGCACAGAAGGAAGCATCTCCGACCATTTTCGAGCTCAGCACTCTAAACAACAATAAAAAAGTAGACCTTGTATTCATAAGCAATCCCACCAAATAAGAACGGTCAATTTCCTCGACATATACATTCGTTTCACAGATAGAGTCTTCACTCTGTTATTACATCAGTCATCGTTTGCTCGCGAAGCCAATAAGACGTGTTATCTCCTCACTCCTGCCCATATTATAAATGAACAGTCTTTAACTATTGTTTTCGTCGTGTTTATTTTTTTTTTTTTTTTTTTTAGCTTGATGTGTAACCCTTCCTGTTACCCCGCGTCCTAATTATCTAAACTCAGTGACATTATTTAAGCAGTCAATAAATAGTCATTTATTTGCCTTTCTAATTATTCGGCATTTATTTGTTGCTGCTTGGTTCTCGCCACTTTCAAGCTTTGTGCTACTCTCTTGATCGTTTAACTGTGTCTGCTCTCACATCAAAGCCAAACTTTAACGGTGTTTTTTCACTTGTTGCGCTCGCATGATATAAATAGATTTCAGTTCTCATTTCAATCCAATCGTGCTTCTGTTTTGTACATTGAGCTTTCGTATCATAACTACAATGGCAACCTGCTGTGCTAAACGTTGTGTATTTAACAACAAAATATCTGCACGCCAAATCTATGCCTACTGTTGGCTTTGTACCAACAAAGCTCATACTACCTGTGCAATCTTTGGTGCCTCTGGTGGCCGTGTGGTTGACCTTATAAAGGAAGAAGATGGGCTCAACTGGACCTGCTGGGACTGCCGAGACACTGAAGCTGACATTAAGCGGCTCATCCGCGATCTTCATACCAAATTCCTGTCTGAAGAATCACATGTTAAAAACATAAAAACACGTCAAACAAGTGACTCTCCTTCTAACAGGAAAAAGCGTGGAAAGCCTACTAATCTTTCAACAATTTCAGAGACAGAGCCATCCAACTCTCCTGCTGTGTCGCCTACCTTACCTGCTGCCCAGAACACGCCAATTGTGAACATACCCAAAACAATTGGTGCACAGTTATCAATTGGGAGTGGCATTATTCTCCCTGTTTCTGATCCTGGTGCTGCAGGTGCTACAGCTATGATGACCAACAGTGTTTCTAATCCGCCTCACTTCAACACCGTGGAATCATCAGTCATCTCAACTGTTAACGTTGCTGCTAATGCTCAACAATCTGGTGGATCGCGGTCCGCACCATCTACTGCACCTGGAACTTTTCGACCTCTGACTTGTGTTGCTCCCAGGAAGCCCGTGCCTCTATCTAGCATCACCCCTATAAATTCGATATTTGTGACCCGTTTAACGCTTGATATAACTGAAGATGATGTTAGAAATCACTTATGCACCTACCTTAATGCCCCCGCTTCTGATTTTAATATCAGAAAGTTTAGATTTAAAGGGAGGAGAATCATGTCTTTATTTAAAGTCTCATTTCCTGAGTTACTTTTTAGTAAGGTTCTTCATCATACTATCTGGCCTGAGAATACCCTTATATTTGAGTTCGAAGACAGAACAAAAACCGCTAAGCCTGTGGTTGTTAATGGCCATTCAAAAAACTAAGGACGTCCTTCTGTGTTCACTATCAGAATGTGAACAGTCTTCTAGGAAAACTTCGCACGTTATATACAAATAGTGTCTCTTTTGAAGCTAACGTTATTACTTTTACTGAAACGTGGCTCAACTCCACTGTCTCTGACTGCGAACTCTTTGTCAGCAACTATTCAATTTTTCGTCGAGATCGCCAAAATCGTTTAGGTGGTGGTGTTCTTATTGCTGTAAAAGCTGATCTTTCCTCGCAACTCATTCCGTTTGACAATATTCACAACATCGAATTCATTTCCGTCCGCATCAGCATGTACAATCATTACATTTACGTTACATGTTCTTATATCCCTCCACACTCTGATATTGGTATATACATGCAACACCTGTCAGCCATCAAGTCAATATTTGCAACGGTCACAGATAATGACCACTTTATAGTTTTGGGTGACTTCAATCTCCCAACAATTTCCTGGGTGCCTCTCACTGCTGTAATAATTTTTTAACAGCCACATGTCAACACGACTTTGTTGATGGAGTTACTGAACTCTCGATGGGTCAAGTAAACGGCATTTGCAACCGCAATGGTAGACTTCTTGATTTAATATTCGCCTCTGATTTCTCTAATCCATTAGTTAACCGAATTGACTCGCTTTCTATTCCTGAAGATGTTCACCATCCAACTCTTGAGTTACTCCTTGAGGTCATGGCTCCAACTGATTTAGTACCTACAACTGAGCCTAGAATAACCCGTTGTTTTCGTAGAGCCAACTTTGCTCAGCTGAATAGCTCACTTTCTCAAACTGATTGGTCTTTCCTAAATTCCGACTTTCCGCCTGAGATGGCTTTTCAAATGATTTATGAAAAACTGAATGCAGCACTTGACATTTCTGTTCCAAATGTCTCAGAATCTATTGAGAGTAGAAAGCCGCCTTGGTTTACTCGTAGACTGTCGTATTTAAAAAATCTAAAATCTAAACTCTATAAGAAATTTAAGAAAACTGGTTCTCAAGTCGACTTCTCACAGTATGCTGTTGCTAAATCAAAGTTTACTCTGCTCAACTCGGAGTGCTACAATAATTATCTAGCTCGATGTAAAAATGATTTTCGTGAAAACCCAAAACTTTTCTACACCTTTGTTAGTTCAAAAAGGAAATCTTCAATTTTCCTTCCTCTCTCTATTATAAAAACGACACTGCTACTAATCGTGCGGACATTGCTCATTTGTTCGCAGACTTCTTCCAGTCCACATACACGTCTGATACCAATAACTCGTCTTCATCTCATCCGTCTGCACTCCCCCACACTTGTGGTATTTTAATGCCTGTCATACAAGAATGCGGCGTTTATCAAAACTTAATGCTCGTTAAACCGTCTTTTTCGGCTGGGCCAGACAACATTCCTGGTTGTGTTTTAAAGTTTTGTGCTAAAGCTTTATGTAAGCCTTTAGCGAGTCTACTTCAAACGTCTCTCAATAAATCGTTTCTACCAACTATATGGAAGGAATCTTTTGTTATACCTCTCCATAAAAAAGGGAGTAAGGCCAACATCGAGAACTATCGAGGCATTGCAAAATTATGTGCGATCACCAAGCTATTTGAGAAACTCATCACTACTCAGTTGCAACACTTTTGTAGCTCCATAATTTCTCCAACTCAACATGGTTTTATGAAGCGCCGTTCTACATCACCCAATCTCCTTGAGTTTAGCTCTATAATCCGGCGTGGTTTTCTTGAAAAACAGCAAACTGACGTTGTTTTTACTGACTTTAGCAAAGCGTTTGATTCTGTAAATCATATTCTACTCTTACATAAACTTTCATTAATTGGTTTCCCTGAATTGCTGCTTAAATGGATCTCTATGTATTTGTCAAATCGAACCCAGCGAGTCTTATTTAATTCAACTCCATCAAAAGTAGTAAATGTCTTTTCTGGTGTCCCTCAGGGGAGTCATCTTGGCCCATTGCTTTTTGGTCTGCTTATAAATGATCTCCAGGTAATCACCTCATCACACGTTTTGATGTATGCGGATGATGTAAAAATTTCTTTATCCTTCAATGGTACTGACTCACATAGTCTGTTACAGAATGATCTTGTCAGCCTTCAATCTTGGTGCCAAAATAATTTGCTGCACCTAAATCATTCAAAGTGCAAGCTCATAACATTTTACCGCAATAGACCTCATTTGTTTACCTACTCTTTAGGGCACAGCAATCTAGAACGCATCAATACTATGACTGACCTAGGTGTTCTATTCGACCATAAACTTTGCTTTAATGACCACATCGGCATAATTGTAAATAAAGCTAAGGGTATTTTGGTTTTTATTAAACGCTGGTCAAAGGAATTTGGCGATCCCTACATCACCAAACTTCTGTTTACCTCTCTGGTTCGACCGATCCTTGAATATTGCTCTTGCGTTTGGTCTCCTCAGTATGATAAGTATCAAGACCTTATAGAAAGTGTTCAAAAACAATTTCTTCTGTTTGCATTGCGCGGCCTAAACTGGGAGCCTCATCGCCCACTGCCATCCTATACTGACAGGCTACGGCTAATAAATCTGCCAACGTTGAAGAATCGGAGAACTTGCCATGGTGTCATATTTCTACATAAGTTGATCAATGGGGATATTGATTCATGTTACCTTCTCAGCCTGCTCCATTTCGTTGTGCCAACAAGAGTTACGCGGTCTTATCAACCTCTTGCACTTAGCATGTGTAGAACCAATTTTGTAAAGCATGATCCTTTTCGCGTTTTATGTGCTAATTATAATATCTTGTACCATTTGTTGTCAATTGAATGTTCTCAGTATATTAATTCATGTGATATTATATTGTTTTTATTCTCTCCACGCCCTTAAACCTGCCTTCTCCATCCACCTGATGTGAGCCGGGGCATATCAATAAAAAACTCCCCTATCTGGATGGTGAAGCAGGTTTAACACTATGTAACCCAGTTAATGTTGACAGACAATTGTTAACTATGTCTTTACAAATAAACAAATAAACTGAAATATCTTTCCGCCAGGCATTGTAGCGTGTTGCAGGGGAAAATGTAGAAGCACTCTTTACGAGAATGCTTTCCGCAAACGGTGGAATTTTGCAACTACCATTGGGGAATATTGATCGAACAGCGACAGCGGGACCCTTTAAGCTAAGCTCTTTCGGTTATGGGGAGGTTCTTTGCTGCTGCCAACATTCTACACTACGAATAATATTATTATAGAGTCCCTACAGAGAAATGCACAATGGTACGCCCTGAGAGCACGAACAAAAACTCAAAACAAAATACAGGTCCATTTTCTACAAATACATTTTGATATGTCCGTCAAGAAGCAATGTGGTGGTAGCTCAAATGTTAATTGCCACCTTGTTTTCTTAACCCACACGACCATGGCCTTCAACTGATTTGACAGTTGTGAACCCCTTTTGCAAGACCTCTTTACCTTTTCATGTCCCCATGTCGTGAGAAAACAAACTTAGAGCATCATTTTTTAAATTATAATTATCGACAATATAAAGTATAATGTTTGTGTGTAAGATTCATTATTGAGAACTAATAACTAATAACAAAATTTAAGAAAACTTCATAAATAACCTCATTCTGGTTATTGGAGTAGTGTGTACCTATACGCTACCTAATATCGTAATAGTTCAAAGCAATACTTAATTAAAATTATAAATTAAATATAAGAATAAGAAGTAATAGGAATCCGCAGATTTAGAACAGGTTCATTCTTTAGTGGCGAGAATTTAACTGGCAATTTCAATCAAGGCTGCAAACCGGTCCTGAACCGAACCCCTAAGAACCGGTTCGGTTCGGGTTTTTTGGGCCCGACGAACCGGACCGTGAACCGAACCCCTAATATTTTTGACAGCTCGAACCTGAACCCGAACCGGACCACTTTTTCGAAAAATTAGGTTCGGTTCGCAAAATTAAGTAGTTATTCCAGGGAAATAAAGAAATTACAGGTAATCCGACTTGTATCATTCAAAAAGTTCTTCAATCCTACGACATTTCTCTAGATAAGATTTATACTATCGACGTCAATAATGGAGCGAATATGGTTCGAGCTGGAGCACATTTAAATGATAACTGCAGAGCAGAAAAGGAATGCAACTATGTATGAAGAATGAAATGTTGATGAAGGTTGCTCATGTGAATCAAAAGCATTTCTTGATTTGAACGATGACCTGAATAGATTACCTGGAGGACTCAATAATTACAGTTCGATTGTTTTAATCGTTTAAACACTTTGTAAAGACCAGTGCTAGACTGTTGGACGCGATGGAACTCAGTCTACAAAATGTGCAAACGTTTACTAACTCTTAAAACCGCTTTAGCTAAAAACATTTAAATGGAACGTAGTTCAAAATATCTGTTTTAATGCTACGTCCAATAATAAAACTTTTGTAAAGCTGCAGGATTCATAATTACTACCAAGTGATTTTTAGAAGAAGAAGAATTGTTTTAAATTCCTTAGCAACACATTGTTTATAAAGATCTAAATGCCTCGATAATCGTTCTTATATTATGAGTTCAGTACCAATGCTCCTAGACCCAAGATTTCCAACTTAGGTATCTTCTGATCCAACAAATAAGTTATAAAGCAGCACATTACAGAATGCTGACTGACAGCAAGACCTTTTTTTTTTTTTTTTTTGTTTAATGATAGTTTTTGGCTATATTTGGTACATAGAACTCAATCTATTTACAAATAGTTAACAAGAAGGACTAATATATACAGGACTAAGACAGTACGGCAAACGCCTGGGATAATTAGCACGCAGCACAGGTCCTGGGGTTGAGCTATCTTCCTGGGAACCAGCAGCGTGCCTTATAGGTGGGGTTAGTCCCAAGGGGACACTTAAGCCAGGTTGATGAGGCGACCCGAAGGACGCCTTCCGTGGATCCAGAGGTCAGAGGGGTGTCGTCGACTAAGTCGTCTTCTGAGCCTGTTAGTAGCCAGTTCAGAGGCAAGACTGTTGGTGTGGGCCACTAGTCGGTCATGATACCTGTTGGTATGCAAGTTAATTTGGACACATTGGAGACATTCTTAATGAGAGTTATCCAAATTTAACTTTAAACGACTCAACGTCTGATTACGAAGAAGAGAAGTTTAGTTCTCAACTCCACTTCAGTTTACGTATTAACGTTGAGCTCTGGGTCAATACGGTAGATCCGGTTTAAGTAAATTCGGAATTTCTTAAGCAGTTGAAACAGACAGTTCAATGCCAAGTGGATTCAATTCGTTGAAAAAGAAAGCCTTGATCTAGTAACCACAGATTTCTTTGCCACCTTCCGCATAAATTTGTAAAAGTAAAACGGCCAATTCAGCCTAAAACGGAGCCTACTAGATGTCATGGGTGATGTGTCGAACAGTATGAAGGCAGACTTACCTTCAACAAAGCAGTTCTCAAAAGTTGAAAGTGTCAGCTAATGAATTTTATTACAAAAATTACATTATTGAAATATAGAATATTATTTTAAAATGTAAGTATTTATTAATCAAAAGATATCCCTAGATAATCAAAGTAAATGGACTATTGAGCATGAAAATATACTGACCAGCATCGTAGCTCTTTCAAGGCAATCCTATGTAAACGCAGCCCGACAAAGCCTCACAAGGATCACTTACAGCAGACTGGCATACGACCTAGGAGCAAACAACTATTTCCAGGATAGCATGTCGATTGCGAAAATATCGCTTATTTTTAAAGCGAGAGCAGAAATGCTGCATTTGAACTACCGCCCACACATTGAAAACGAAAACGAGCAGTGCCCGCTTTGCAACACCACAGAAAGAGAAGACACCAAACACATTGTAGCCAGGTGTCCAATTCAACGGGAGTACGGATTATTACACTTCGGGAAACAAGATCTGCAAGAGGAAGAGTTCCTTAACATGTTAAACGGAGCAAATTGGGAGAAACTAGGCAGTTTCCTCACTGATGTTCTAAAATATTAACAGAATCTTTTTAGTAATTTGTAAATCATGTGTCAGGTCCAACCAAAATTCATTGTCAAATAGCTGTTCACAATTTAATGTATTAATGTAATGTAAATCTAAATCTTAATGTAAAATCTAAAATAATCACTTATGTTCAATGTATGAAACTGCTTAGGCTGACGGCGCTACGCCATGCCCACGATAGCAAATAATAAACTACTACTACTACTACTACTACTAAATCAAAACTATTCATAGATGTTTTAGCGAACCGAGGTTCGAACCAAAACCTTGGGTTCAGCGGTTCCGAGAACCGGTCCGCGAACCGAACCTTAGACTTTACAACAGGTTCGAACCCCTGAACCGAACCTTCTGCAAAATTTTAGAGGTTTGCAGCCTTGATTTCAATATTCATAAATGTTTATAGATGATACAACCCATTGGTTATGCGAATGATTTCCTTGAAATTGTTATTTGTGATCTCTTGCACAATGGTCAAACAAATTCAAAGTGAAACAAGGGATGAATACCCATGATGATTTTTTATAATTAATTTCTGTGCAAATACGTTTTTTATCTTGCGCTAACTTTAAGCAACATCAGCAATAATATTTCAATATAGACTCTTACGACAAGCTTTAAATCCCACGCAGAAAGATTTTTCCCTGTGACGGCTGCAGCTGTTAAATAGATGTTTAAATGGTGCTTAAATACGCAATTATGTGGAGCCCATAATTAAATACTCCAACAAGATCATGTCAACTCTGTTAAATTTCCATAAACTAGAAAATGTTTCGCTTTAAGATAATTGCCTACGACCATTAGCAAGAATATCCTTTTTTGTTGAACAAGCGTACGTCTGCTGACTATAGTTTACATAACGATTTGAAAGCATAAGTTAAAATAATGTTCTATTCAACTAAAAAGGGTATTCGAAGCTTGTCTGACTAAACAAACGAACAGAATCCGTTAACTTGGGTGGTTGACTTAGGTTAGGAGTCTGCGGTGACTACTCGACAAGGTAGAAGTCCATCCATGAACAGGAGAACGGGAGATCTGGACACATTCCACGTTGAAATACAGGTCAACCGCGTTCGGGGCAAAAATTGCTTTCTGAGGGACACGGCGTCCAAAAATTTAAAGACGTCCTCAGTGGCCAAGCCTCGGGAACACAAGCGGCACGTGCGATGACCGACTTCGTCTGGGTGTAACCTTGGAAACGGTGTAACACGACGTTAAGGCTTCTTTATCCAAATGAGAGAAAGCGATTCCTGACAGGATGTAGGTAGATCTCTAAATAGAGATGCTAAGCCCAATGCTTCTTCCTTCGGGTGTATGAAAATCTTGGCCTGCGCATGTGTGGTCGACACGCGAACCACGATTGGGGGGTTATGTGCGGCTGGCTATATAGGGAACACCAATTTTCAGCACTTTCTGGTCAACGTAAAAACACTTAATACTCACAGGTTGCGTTCTTTTTTTCTTTCCAAATAAATTGAACAATTCGCAATATTTGTGCGACTGGAAAGAATGCACACGCACACACACACAGGCACTAATCTTTTTATCGTTGTGGCAGCTAATAGAGGAATGATATGATTCTGCCCATCCGGACACTTTGAAGACCACGAGGTGAAAGAACGAATTTCTCTACCTCCGACTTCATGCAGCTCCTTTTTCTCGTTTCCTTTCTTCTCTCTTTCCTAAGAGCAGCAAATTTTGGATAACTACCACAGCTAAAGAAAATGCTTAATGTTCGCGTTGCCAGATCAATTGCAGTTACATGCACTGATCAAAAGCTGACTGCTATGACCAAGCTCTGATCATAGGAAACTCTAGTTAAAAGGGTCATTGGATTTGAATTCAAAATTGAATTTTTACTTTTGAAATTCATTTGATATTTTATACGAGTCCATTACAAAACTCCATAATGCTGACGATTATCAAGCGGAAGATTAGCGGGAATTATATGCGTATGTCTTTTGCATGGTAAGTTCCGATTTCTTTTCCTTGTAAATTCTCCAGTAAGTAGAATGCATTACCTACTTTTCGTTTTATACGACATTTGGAAAACTGCGGACTCAGTTTTTTTATTAAAGTTTTGACTAAAATTAGTAATTTTAGGTTAAAATTCCTTTTAAAAACTTCTTGTCCTTCTTTATAGGAAACAGGTCTCGATCTTAAGTTGTACTGCTGCACATGTCTGTCATATGCCTGACGACTGTTATCTTGGATATCTTAATGTAATAATAGTAGACTATCGGGTCGATCTAATGGAATGGATTCTTCCAGTAACTTTAGCTCCTTTAAGGGAACTGTATACCTTCAGGTGTCATTTTTTAAAGGTTTACAAAAATTAAAATTTCTCAAAAACTATGAGTGGTATTAAGAAGTGGTTTTCTTCTTTTGATGGGTAATCGGTTAAACTAAGTTTAGTAATTTTTGTTGTTGTTGTTGTTCTTGGGGTTGTTGTTGCATTTCTGTTCAAAGTTAACCAAAAATTAAAAACATAGGCCCATGGTTGCAAAAATTTTTTGAGAACGGATGATCTGAATTTAAAACTAAAGACGGGGTTTTGTTAAGAATTGATGTAAATCTGGTGTGAACTAGGATATTTTGGATCGGTCAATAAATGGCGGAGTTATAGCGTTTCAAAGTCAAATTTTCGAAAATCGACTATTTTTTCCCACTGTATTGGTCCTAGCTCCGTTATATGTTGACAGATTAAAAATATCCTAGTTCACACCAGAATGGTGGGTATTAGAAGCAATTTAAGGGAAAGAATTTGAAAATCGGTCAACAGATACTCTTGAAATTTTTGCAACCATTTTTGAAAAAGTGGTTCCGAGATAATCGCATTTAAAGTTTCGACATCAGCTTTCGATGAAATAAAAATTATTTTTAATAAATGTATACATTGGATTTGGTGCATTTGGGTGTTAGCTTTCACTTTCACTTAGCTTAGCAAATTATCAAAATCGGTTCAGCAGTTCTCCAGAAATTTGAGTCACAGTGCGTCAAGACATGGTAAAAAATAAAATCTCCAAAAATTTCCAAGTAAAATTTTTTTTTGCAAAATTTTTTTTTTCCAAAATATCGAACATTTATAAATATTTATAAAGTTTTTGACCAAAAAAGGAAAAGAACTAAACATTTCTAATAATACGAGGGTCGATGAAAACAAGTTCCATATAAAAGGGTCGGGAAAAATAATTGTTTTTGTTTATTTCTTTAAAACTGAGTTTCGGATCTGCTTGAAAGTTTTGCAGGATGTTTATAAGATCCTAAGAGAAAGATTAAGCAAATAAAAAAATTTTTTCTGAAGGTATACAGTACCCTTAACAATTTATAATCCGAACCATGTTTAACCATGTTAAAGCCAAATAATGCTTTATACGGAGAACATCCAATCGACTGGTGCATTGCTGATGTAAGAGCGTATGAAATGTGGGTTAGAAATACATCCCAATCCTTCTGATCGTGGCGTATATACGCACGCACAACAGAAAGTAATGAGCGGTTAACTCTTACAGCGGCATTGCTCTGAGGCGAATACAAAGCTGTGAATATGTGCTTTATTCCAAACTTAAGCCCCATACGGACATCAGAAGTAGCGAGAAGTTTCATACAAAAATTGAGGGAAGAAGAAGCAGAAGTTACAACTTTGCCTCTTGAACTTTGTGCATGTACGGAGGTGTGAAGTTGAAAGTTACACTTAACAGACAATGTTGCACTTAGCAGCACATTTGTGGATACTATGTAAGATGGCTGTGGGCCGTTTTGTGCTTTGACCAGCTGAAGCAGCATTGAGAATGCACCATGTTAAGCCACTCTGCTTCTACCTGCATCAATTAGCTGGACTGCTTTTAGCTAAAGTGAGTTAAAAAGAAAATAAAAAAAAAACATGGGAGAAAAACCAAAGCAAAAGAATCGTTGGAAAGTGTTTTTGCATGACAAAATATGTTTTTAATTTTGGCGGTGAAAGAGCGAGTTGTCATTTTTTATCTTTTTTTACCCAAAGCATTCAGATTTTAATTTTGTAAACAAGGCTTGGGGAGAAGTGGCCGAGCTTCTACAAAAAATCAACTTGGCATCAAAACAGAATACAAATGAGCGAGCAGTGTGACCCACCGCCAATTAAATTAAAAATACCAAAAACATATTTTTTGGCGTAATTTTTTCTTAAGTCTGGTTACACTGCCATTAAGTTCCACGGCGACGAAACATGAGGTAAAGTTAGCTAAATTACGCACCTCGGATGTCCGTATGACTAAAGAGTCAGGAAAGCTGCAAATTCAACTGCTTTGAATTGTGACCCATTGTCGCTAACGATGATCTCGGGTACTCCAAAACAATGGAATATAAGCTTTTCCAAGTACTCTTGAATAAGTTTCGAGGTAAATTTTTTCAACGGGCATAACCAGTGAGAACGACTGAAATGGTCAAAAACTATCAACAATCCAATGTTTCCGTTTTTACTACGCGGATACGGCCTAATATATATCAATATATAACTTCTGAAACGGCCTAAGCGAAACACTCTGTTGACCCATGGGTGGACGTAAAGTCATGTTTGGCGCTTTCGTTTCTTTACATGTATCACAATTTCTAATATAATCCCGAACTTTCATTAAAAGTCCTGGCCAAAAGAAATGTCTTCGCAGACTCTCTATGGTTTTTTGCATGCCTCCGTGAGATGCAAGAACACTGTCATGAGCTTGACTAATTACTTCGATACGAAGCTTTTCTGGCACCCATAATCTCCAAACATTATCTCTAATGCATCTAGCGCAGGATCGCCGGATGAGTGCTCAGTTCGAATGTACACATGTTTATCTACAACTCGAAGATCAGGGAGCTTGTCTTGATTGCGAGCAATGCGACTTTTTAAGTCCACGTATTCGTCATCAAGAAATGCTAACGATTCAAGGTCAATCTCGGGTCCATACAAATTCAAACTATCAACTTGCTCTTCGTTTAGTCTAGACAAAGCATCGGGGACTATATGGTCTTTTCCTTTTCTGTGAGAAATGGAAAATTTGAAAGCGTGCAAGCGAATAATCCATCTTACTAAGCGAAACATACTTGCTTGAAACATATTTAATGCATTTGTATAAGCGTGGACGCGCTGGTAAGCTCATTCTGGGCACCCCTGATTTAAGTCATCTTTTCTTAAATTTACTAGCGTAAAGACTCAGCACAACATTTAATGTTGTGCAGATTTGCCTTTGCCTACTAGGATTAAAATCAGTTTCCAAATAAGCAAAATCCGAAGTTTACTTAGGCTGGGATGACACATTCAATTTCTAGTCGCAACTAATTGTTAAGCAAAACCGACGAATTCGCCGCATTCTTTAAAAAGTAAAAAGAAAAAATCCTAAAAACGCGAGCAAATGACAAAAATCTAGTATTTCGGGTAATTTTTTTTGGTATTTTGAGCTGCCAGGGTCACACTCAATGTATATCACAGCTCAGTTTGATAAACAAACGTCTTTCAATAAAAGTTTAAAGCTTAGTACGGAGGGCGTTCGAATTTTCCTTCCAGAAATTTGCCTGATATTCCTTTTTGTGGAATGTAAGAGACAGTGTGACCAGATAACATTAAAAATATTCCGAAAACGGAAAATAAATAAATTGGCCAGCTGACAACATGGAGGAAGTTGCAATTGCAGTTGCAGTGGCAGCTATTAAAATGATGAATGTGAGCAAGACTTCAGAATTGGAAATAATCTGCGTCTCCATTTTGAACATCATTCAGGGCGAGAGGGACCCCATTTAGGTGCACATATCGCTGCAACGCAAGATAACTCAATTCATGCCCTGTGGCACGCTCCGAAACATCATGACAAGTTGCGGAAGCGCCACGCCAGATTCCATCCTGATTGTCTGTTGCAGGAGTATGAGGCAGTCACACAAAGTGATTATATGCAAAACTTTTCTCAACTGGACACCAACTGCTTCCCAAGCTATTCTTGTAAATGCGGTGTCCAGTTGCTTGCCATCTGTGACGTCCTACAAAAATGCATTGTTCTTCACAGCATCAGTTAATACATTTTTGTCGTCATAAATAAAATTCTGCAGACGATTTTAAGTTTTTCGCCACATTTTTTTTATCTCCGCCTTCCATTTCAATTTGACAACTCAAAAGACACAAGGAAAAAATGACTGCACAATATCTCTGAAAGAAATATCAGCTGTTCGATGCAGTCCACACGGTTCGTCGATATGGCAACTCTCAAAATTCCTTGTGTGTATTGCTTGGCTTTCTGCGTACCAAACATCAGAATGAGGCAAGGAAAAATTCCTTAAGCAATTTTTTTATATGGAGTTTGACAGCTGAAGGAAAATTCGAACGCCCTCCGTACTAGGCTTAAAGGTATAAATAATGGTTTTTTGGAGAGAAGAGGATATCAATTGCCTTATTGACACCGTCAGAAACTGTCGCTTTGTCTGGGACTCATCTTCAGTTGACTATAAGAAGAAACAAAAAAATATCTTTTCTAGGCATCTGCTGCAGACAAAATAAATTCTGCATGCAATCCTGCAAACAAATCACACGAGGTAAAATAAAAGGCTTACCAAATGATTATATTGTAAATATGTAGTACATAATAAAATTTATTTTAGATGATTGTATAAAGAAGTTGTTGGAGCATAGATTTAATCATTTAGATACTAAGATATTTGAATTTATACATGAAGTTTGTCAAAGTAGTAGAATTCGTAGATAACAATGAAAAAGGGCATAACTAAATTAACTAAATTAAGAGAGGCTTGCAGCATCTCTTAAAATATCTGAAATTATCTTGCCCGCTCTTATCTGATCCTCTCTTATCTTTGTGCTTGGCGCTCGCCATGTAACGCAAGCGACCACAAAGCGACAACAAAACGTTTGCTTAGGCCACTCCTGTGGTCACTTATTGTTCTTAGTTTTTAGTTGCGATTGATTGCTGGCAGCAGCCAGACAAATAAACCTTGTTGTGAATCGAAGAGTGAAGCCTAGTATTTTTTGTGGAAACCAGCAGCCATCAGGACAACTGTATCGCCGTTCGACCTAGTTTTGTGGAAATCTGGAGATAACATTTCGTGAAAATCCTCACGGAATTTTCATTGGCGCCCGAGCAGAGACTTCGATACAGTTTTGTGGAAAATCCAGGCAATTGCTTGTGACAGTGCATCTTGGCTTGTATCGGCACTAACAAGAATTGCTGGATTAATTCTCTTGCTGGCTTACTGGTGAATTTGAAGTGGATCTTTACTAACGCTTGGCTCTGGAATCATAAGGAAAGTTTGGAAAAAACCCTAATGAGATCACAGGTATTTAGTGCCAAAAATTGAATTGTGTTAAAAATCCACAGTTTGTGTGTGCGTTCGTTTTGTGCAACCTGCTAAGCGCAGAGATTTCAATTTTTGGCACTCAGTTTATTTGCATGCTTTACAATACATAAAAATAAAAATCAAAGTGAACCGCCCCCCAAATAATTGAACAAAAATTGTGCTAAACTCTGCTGTTTTAATTGGTCAATTTACCGCTGTCTTGCGTAGCGAGGTTTCACTGTCCTAAACGAAAGCAAAATCGGTTTACCGTTGGTTGGATACCGTTCATTCTCGTCGTCTTTGGGTGTCCACTGAGGGTTGAAACATTAACTGTTTTCGCTATTTGAGAGAGAATTTGTGTTTGAGCCTATGCACTGGCTGTTGCTAAGCTGAGTTTGGGCGAGTGCATTAACCCCAGTTTTTATTTCCCTTTTTTCTTTGCGCGCGCTTTGCTTTGACTTGGAGATAGCATCTGTTGCGACATATAAAGGGCTACATTTGGTTAATTTATTATTGGAAAATTATGGCTGGGGAAGATGTACCACCAATCAAGGAGTCGAAGTCCAGTGCAAAGCTAGTCTCAGTATTGCAAAAATTCGACAAGGTGTTTAGCGATATAAAACGCTTGAAAACTGGGTTTGAACAAAAAACCATTTCGTTTGATCTTATTCAGCTAAAATGTCGACTGGAGTTGCTCGAAGGGTATATTAGTAAACTCATGGATCTACAGGCGGATATTGATAATTTGAACCCCAGTAACGAGTCTAGAGCAAATGTGGAGGATGTTTGCATCTCAGCAAAGGCTTTGTTTTTATCTGCCATTAATAAACTAGAGCGTCCAAATCAAGCCGATGTAACTCTTTCCTCTTCGTTTATACAACATCATACGTCACAGTTACCAAAAATGCGCCTTCCTAAGTTTAGTGGCAAGCACGCGGAATTTCAAAATTTTATTTCTCTTTTTGAAAGCTTAGTTCACAATGACTCATCTTTAACAAATGTTGAAAAGTTCAATCATTTGATCTCCTGTTTGTCCGATGAAGCACTGGGAACTGTAAAAGCATTTCAAATCACAGATTCCAATTATGAAAAGGCCCTTCTAAGTTTAAAGTCTGTCTATGATAACAAATGCCTCATTTTCTTTGATACTATTTCTCAGTTGTTTGAAATTCCTCACATGCCGAAACCCTCAGCCTCAAGTCTTAGAGGGATTATTGACAATATTTCGGCTTTATACTCGTCGTTGCTGACACAGGGAAATGATACAAACATTGCTAATGCAATATTGATCCATTTAGCAATGTCAAAAGTAGATCACACAACCAAGTCTCGCTTTGAAGAGCAACTTGATTATGATAAGTTGCCATCTTGGGCGGATTGTGCAGCCACTTTGAATCGGCGCTATCAGCATTTAGCGGCTGAAGAGTCCACTAAAAGCAAATCCAAACCCAAACAGGAATTTACCAAAAGCCACACTAGAGCTTCGTTTTCTTGTTCTAAAAGTGAACAAAAGTGTGATCCTAAATGTACCTACTGTTCAGGTGCGGATCATAGTATTGTGAATTGTCAATCATTTAGCGCTCTTCCTGTTGCTCAGCGGTTTGACTTTGTAAAACAGCAGCGCTTGTGTATCAACTGTTTGAAGCCAGGACATACTGTGGCAAAATGTAAGGGAACGAAATGTCAAGTGTGTTCAAAACCTCATCATACTCTGCTACACAGATATGATGTGGAAAGGCCTCAAACTACTGATCCTGCTTTACAACAACAGGCTTATGTAAGTCATGTGTTAAGTATGGATCATGTAATCTTGGCTACTGCTGTTGTTAAGCTAAAGGATAGATTTGGTCAACTTCAACCTGCACGTGCAATTTTAGACTCTGGCTCTCAAATCAATTTTATATCAGAGGAATTGGCACAACGTCTTCGTCTAAGTCGTAAAAATGCTTCACTCAACATTGTAACGGTTGGAGAAAATACAGCTGCCATTAAACAACAGGTGCATACTTCGGTTCACTCTAGAACCAATGACCACACATTTACCACAGATTTTTGGGTTTTAGATTCGATTTCAAAATATCAACCAGACCAGATAGTTCACTCTTCGCAGTGGAATATACCAGCTAACATTGAACTTGCCGACCCTATGTTTTATAAGCCTGCTAAGGTGGATCTGCTCTTGGGAGCTGAAAAGTTCTTTGAATTGTTATGTGTCGGCCAAATAAAGCTCAGTCCGAGACACCCAACAATACAGAAAACTTTGCTGGGCTGGATAGTTTCCGAAAAATACTCTCAGGGCACATCACCTGAAGTCTTAGCATGCAATGTTTCGATTGATAGCGACAAGAGTTCTCTCGACAATCTGGTTCAACGATTCTGGGAATTGGAACAAATTCCAGAGAAGTCGAAGGCTGTATATTCAGCTGAACAGTTAGAATGTGAACGCATCTTCAAGCAAACAGTACGAAGGGTGGAGTCTGGGAGATTTAAAGTCAAGTTGCCGTTCAAAATAAATCCAAAGGTACTAGGGCTGTCCTTTGAGACAGCAAAACGTCGATTTTTGGCATTGGAGCGGCGATTGTCGAAAGATGAAATAATGCGAAAAATGTATAACGATTTTATGCAAGAATATCGAGACCTCGGCCATATGGCATTGGTATCTTCTTTTCCTCGAGGACTACATTATTACATTCCACATCAGTGCGTCCTTCGTCCTGATAGTAGCACCACCCAGTTGCGGGTAGTTTTTGATGCGTCAAGTAAGACATCAACTTCAATATCTCTGAATGAAACTTTAATGGTGGGCCCTACTATTCAGAGGGAACTTTTTTCGATCCTCGCAAAATTTCGGTTGCATAAATATGCTCTAACAGCCGACATTTCTAAAATGTATCGGCAGGTAAACGTCGCTGAAGAGGATCGCAATTTTCAGTTAATTGTTTGGAGAAAGGGTCCGACTGAAGAGTTGCAGACATATCGTTTAAATACCGTAACGTACGGAACCGCTTCTGCTCCTTATTTGGCTATTCGTTGTCTCGTAGAACTGGCAGAGATATATTCGAAATCTCACCCTGTTGCATTGCAGGTCATAAAGAGCAGTTTTTATGTAGATGACATGCTTACTGGAGCAAATTCGTTAGAAGAGCTTGAAGTCATTCGTGCACAGGTGAATGAAGTGTTAGAGCATGGCGGTTTTAAGTTAGCCAAATGGGCAACAAATCACTCAGGGCTATTAACATATAGCTGCGAGGAGAAGCTCTTGCAATTTGACCCTTCAGCGTCTGTAAAAACACTCGGAATGAGGTGGAGTCCGAAAAACGACGAGTTTAAATATTCCCTTGACAATTCATTTGATTTGTTGAAGCCTACTAAGCGCAATATACTTTCAGTTGCGTCTCGATTATTTGATCCCTTAGGCTTGTTGTGTCCTTTAATTACAAAGGCAAAGATTTTGCTACAGGAATTGTGGCGCAATAAGCTAGATTGGGATGAAGCTATTCCCATCCATCTACACACAAGCTGGGTCAACTTCAAGCAAAATTTAACTGAATTGCACAAAATATCTATTCCTCGATGTATGTTCCAATCCACGTTAAAAAATGTCCAAATTCATGGTTTTGCAGATGCATCTAGTCACGCGTATGGTTGCTGCATATACGTGCGCACGAACGATAATGGGAATATAGTGTGTAGGCTCTTCACAGCAAAAGCTCGAGTAGCTCCACTCAGCACAAAATCGATCCCAAGACTCGAATTATGTGCGGTCCATCTGTTAGCGACGCTTTGGTCTCAAATCGCGTCTTTATTTGAAGGAGTTAAAATTGACAGCGTACGTTTTTGGTCGGATTCGCAAGTCACTCTTTATTGGTTAGAAAGAGACCCCAGTTCTTTAGCAACATTCGTCGCCAACAGAGTGGCAGAAGTTCAGGAGTTGACCAGTCAAGTTGTATGGCGGCATGTACCATCGGAGTCAAATCCGGCAGATTTGGTTTCTCGTGGCACAAATGTAGATGACCTCATTTGCCCACTTTGGTTCAATGGTCCTGATTTTTTGTTAAAAGAGTCTACTGAGTGGCCAAGTCTGCACCAGTTTGAGATAACTCCCGAGTTGAAGGGATCTGAAAATAAGAAAACTGTAGCAGTACATTCTGTTACTATGGAAACACCTAACTGCATCATGGTCTTAATCGAAAGGTGTTCATCGTTTAAAAGGCTCTTGCGAATTGTAGCATACGTAAATAGATTTATTCAAGCTAAGAATCGAAGCTTCGAACCTGGTTTTTCTGTAAAGGAGCTGCGCATGGCGTTCTTACGAGTGGTGCAGACTGTTCAAATGGTAGAATTCGGCCGCGAATTCATTCAATTAGAAAAGGGTGAATTTTTGGCTCCTTATCTTCAAAGTCTGAACCCATTCTTACACGAGACTGCTGAAGATGGAGTCAAGGGTCGTGTTATTCGTGTGGGTGGAAGGTTGCTAAATGCGCCTATTCCATATGATGCGAAATTTCCCCTCTTGCTGTCTCGAAATTCGCATTTTGTCGAGTTGTTCTTGCGTGACCTTCACCTTAAAAATTATCATGCTGGCATCAAGGTGATGGTTTCTCTTCTCAGGCAACAGATATGGCTTATCAATGCTCGAGAGGCATGCAAAAAGATTGTCAAAGGCTGTGTACACTGCTACAGATATAAGCCAAAACTTTTGGGTCAGATAATGGGTAACTTACCAGCCGATCGACTTCGAGAAATGCGTCCATTTTTTGTGTGTGGAGTGGATTTTTGTGGGCCATTTTATGTTAGTTTAAGGATTCGTGGCAGACCCCCCATTAAAACATATGTCGCTGTGTTTGTCTGTTTTGCGTCCAAGGCGGTTCACCTTGAATTAGTAGAAGACCTTTCAACTGATAGCTTCTTATCTATTTTTAAAGGTTCGTCGGGAGACGAGGTCTCCCTCAGAAGATCTTCAGCGACAACGCCACGAATTTCGTGGGAGCAGCGAACGTGCTTCGAGAACTGCAAGAGGCGTACGAGGCGCAGAAGCATCAACTGCAGGCATACGCAGCGGAGCAAGGAGTCGAGTGGATATTCATTCCACCGAGAGCGCCCCATTTCGGAGGACTGTGGGAGGCCGCCGTGAAGGCAGCCAAGAATCGTTTGGTGCGAGGAGTCGGCAACGCCAAACTGACGCACGACGAGTTGGCAACTCATCTCGTAGAGGTAGAGGCGCTGCTCAACTCGCGTCCTTTGGTGTCCCCAGGCAACGACCCCAACGACGGGGAAGCGCTGACCCCCGGCCACCTATTGATAGGGCAGCCTCTTCGTTCGCTGCCGCACGAATCCGCGCTAGGAGGAGCCAACAGCAAGGGGAGCTTCGCGTACTTGAAGCGGTCGCGCATGCTGTTGGAACTCAAGCAGCAGTTTTGGCTGACCTGGTCCAGGGACTACCTGGTCAGCTTGCAGCAACGCGCTCAATGGTCCCAGAACGCTCCCAATCTAGAGGTTGGCAGTCTCGTCCTCATCCACGAGGACAATATACCGCCTCAAAAATGGATTACGGGCCGCGTGGTCGCAACAATCGCCGGAACTGACGGAAGAGTGCGCGTGGCTGAAGTTCGCACATCTTCTGGAGTGCTCAAACGGCCAATCCATAAATTAGCCGTTCTACCAGTGGTTGAAGCCCCATAGAGCTTAAACGGGGCCGGAATGTTGGAGCATAGATTTAATCATTTAGATACTAAGATATTTGAATTTATACATGAAGTTTGTCAAAGTAGTAGAATTCGTAGATAACAATGAAAAAGGGCATAACTAAATTAACTAAATTAAGAGAGGCTTGCAGCATCTCTTAAAATATCTGAAATTATCTTGCCCGCTCTTATCTGATCCTCTCTTATCTTTGTGCTTGGCGCTCGCCATGTAACGCAAGCGACCACAAAGCGACAACAAAACGTTTGCTTAGGCCACTCCTGTGGTCACTTATTGTTCTTAGTTTTTAGTTGCGATTGATTGCTGGCAGCAGCCAGACAAATAAACCTTGTTGTGAATCGAAGAGTGAAGCCTAGTAATTTTTGCGGAAACCAGCAGCCATCAGGACAACTGTATCGCCGTTCGACCTAGTTTTGTGGAAATCTGGAGATAACATTTCGTGAAAATCCTCACGGAATTTTCAGAAGTGGACAAACCTTCGAACCTATTTTCACTCTGAAAATAATAAGAGCATAAAAGCTAAGAAGAGTGGTGCTTCAACGGACGAAGATGAATATGTGGCGGGATCTTGGAAGTATTCGTCTAAAATGAATTTCCTGATTGGATTAATGCTGCCAAAAATATCAGTCAATACATTCAACAACACCGACATCGCTGTAGGTGGTAATGTTGAAATTTTTCGCAGTTGACACACCAAATTTCTTATTTCTTAGGTGTTTGATGAAACTGCAAGCACACCATCTATTCCGGACGATGCGGAAATGGTTTTCACCTCTCCCATTGAATTAAGTGAGCCCATTTGTTTTCTTCCGAGCGATACCAATACGTCATTGGTTGGTCTCTCTGACTTTGAGCATAACTCGTCAAATTCAACTGTTGCTTCGACTTCTTCTTAAAGTGCAACACCCCATATCCAAAAAAAGAAGCGTCAACTGAAAATTTCAGAAAATGAAATTGAATTTATTTCTAATATGGTGGAGCAAGCGAATAATTTGACGGCTGCAATCACAACCCGATTAACCGACGAAAAAAAGAAAGATTCGGAATACTACCACTACAGCATGTATGTCTGTCGCTGCCTTGAAAATTTGGATGGTGATCTGTAATTGCAGGCAAAGGAGTCTATTGACTTAATTTTAACTAAATATAAAAAAGAACAATTCTTGCGTAAATGATTTACCAATAAATATAGCTAGACTAAAATGTTTTTCTTTTATTATAAGAATATTATTCCTTGGCTCGGAAAAGTATTCCTCCAACCCTTTTCGCACGCATTCGCCACTTACAGTCGGTCGTATATGCCTTGCATCGACATGAATATTACTGTAATTAAGCTCTAAAATGCGATCTAGGTCGTCGGGGTATCCAAATTCCTGGCGATTTTCAATGGCGTCCGTTCTCAGAAAATTGTGTATGGATACGCAGGCCAAAACTATTTTGGAGGCTTCTGTTGGTGTGCGAAAAATTGGAGAAAACAGCACTTGAAACCAGGGCTCAATACCGGAACCAGAACCGGAACCGTTAACCGAAATAAACCGTTTCAAATCGCGTACCGGAACCGGAACCTGAACCGATACAAAATTTTTTTTAAGAACCGAATACCGTTTACCGTTATTATTTGAACCGATAAAACCGGAACGAAACCGAAACTTTGGTACCGGTACGGTTCCGGTTTTTTTTTATACGCTGTGCCTAATTATGTTAGGAGTGTGCAAAATTATGTAAATGAGAAGAATCATTTCCGACCTTATAAAGTTCTTGATCTTATGTATGTAGACAAAAAAAATAAAAGATTGAACAGTCCAAAATATTGCAAAGTTTGGAAATGGCAATGACGGGTAAACAGAAGGTGTAGATCAAACAATGAAACACAAAAAAACAATGAAACAACTAAAATAAATGCGAAATTTGCTAAATTTTCTTATTCCCAAAATTTTTATGAAGATTTGATAGACTGCAATGGTTAGGTTAGGTTAGGTTGCAATGGTTGAAATGGGAGATTCCCATTTCTTCACTTAGGCCAGTGAAGGCCCATTGTGGTACCATATAACCCTTTCTACGCTGTGATCGTAGAGGGAGGGTCTTCCCCGTTAAACCATTTTGAAAGTAGCAAGAATTTAAGCAGTGAGTTAATCTCTATTTCAGAAATTTCTGACAGATCGGTTAAGAAAGGACGACCCAAAGTTGTAAGCCGTCTTCTGCTGAGAGCTGGACAATAACAGAAGAGGTGTTGTACACTCTCCTCCTCATCCACTGAATTGCAACTTCTACAGAAGTCATTGTGCATGACTCCAAGCCTAGCGGCGTGTCTTCCTATAAGGCAGTGTCCAGTAAGGGCCCCTAATAAAAGGGAAATGTTTGCTCTTTTTAGGCGGAGCAACTCCCTAGATTTTTTAAAGTTAAGAGTAGGCCATGTAAGCTTGGATACTTCACATGTGTGAGTGGTTTGCCATCGATTCATGGTTATTTGATATGTAGTCTCCTTTGTTTTCAGCTTAAAGGTCGCAAGAGGCACCCCTATGTTGCTCTTCTCCGGTAAGAGCTGAGTGGTGGTGCCAAGCCTGGCGAGGTGGTCAGCCATCTCGTTGCCTTCAATGTTACAGTGTCCAGGCACCCAAATAAGATTAATTTCAAAGTGCTGAGCCATCTCATTAAGAGATCTGCGGCACTCCGTAAGAGTTTTTGTATTGTTAACATGACCGTCAAGGGCTTTTAATGCAGCTTGACTATCTGAGAAAATAAATACTTTGCGTCCTTGAATTGCAAGGTTTACCAGAAGTTTGGTAGCCTCCTGGATGGCTACAACCTCTGCTTGGTAAACACTACAATGATCAGGAAGTCTAAATGAAGTTTTGATCCCGAGCTCTGGACTGAATACTCCTCCTCCTACCTGTCCATCCAGTTTGGAGCCATCAGTGTAGAAATTGATGGCATTCGGTTTAGAGTGAGGCATTGAGTTCCAGTCCAGCCGGCTCGGTATAGTGACTTTATACATAGTGGTAAACGTGATTGTTGGGATGCAGTAGTCAAGCTTGGCCGGTACCGCACCTCGATGTAGTAGTATAGACGAGTGGCCAGAGTTGTTATCTTTCCAGGTACCGCTTTCTCTTAGCCTGAGAGCGGTGTTACTGGCGATTTCTCTTCCCAGAAGATCTAGTGGCATAAGGTGTAACATTATGTTAAGTGCATCAGTTGGGGTTGTACGCAATGCACCTGTCATACATAGTGCAGCACTACATTGAACTTTTGTAATGGTTCTCAGTACGGATGGTTTCCCCAAAGCCGGCCACCATACAATAATACCGTATAATAGTATTGGACGTACAATGGCTGTGTACAGCCAGTGTACTATTTCAGGGGAAAGTCCCCATTTACGACTAATTCCGCGTTTGCACGAGAAAAGTGCAGTATTTGCTTTTTGATTCGTTCATTTATGGTTTCGTTCCAATATAATTTTTTATCCAACACTACACCAAGGTATCTTGCAGAGTCGCTAAATTTTAGGTGTATATTGTTTAGTCGTGGGGGTGTTAGATTTGGTATCTTATACTTGCGAGTGAAAAGAACGAGTTCAGTTTTGGTTGGATTGACTCCAAGGCCACTCTGAGTCGTCCATTTTGAAAGTGTTGAGAGTGCATCCTGCATTAGATTGCAGAGACTGTGAGGAAATTGGCCTCTTGTGATTATGGCAACGTCATCCGCGTACGCTATCACTGTATGTCCTCGCGATTCCATGAGTCGCAACAATTCGTTGACTGTTACCACCCAAAGAAATGGCGAAAGAACACCTCCTTGAGGAGTGCCTCTACTTACATATCTTCGGGCGCAGGCATCTCCTAGTTGCGAGTTAACAACTCTGCTGGTAAGCATGAGTCGGATAAACTCCACCAGGGGTGCCTCCACATTCAGATGTGTAAGGGCAGAGGTGATAGCGTTGGGGAGAACGTTGTTAAAGGCGCCCTCGATGTCGAGGAATGCCGTGAGTGCATATTCTTTAGCCTCAAGTGATTTTTCAATTTTTGAGACAAGATAATGGAGTGCTGTTTCTGTTGACCTACCTTTGCTGTAAGCGTGCTGCGCTGTTGACAGAGTGGATGGGTCTATTGACTGCCTTAGATGGGCGTCTATCAGTCTCTCTAATGTCTTGAGGAGAAAGGATGATAGGCTGATTGGCCTAAAGTCATTGGGTCTGACATGTGAGGCTTTACCTGCCTTTGGTATGAAAACCACTTTTATGTCTCTCCATAGAGTGGGAATATATTGTAGTTTGAGGCAACCGACAAAAATTGTGTGAAGCCATACGATTATATTTGGTAGCGATTGCTGAAGTTGAGCGGGAAAGATTCTATCTGGTCCCGGCGATTTGTAGGGCTGAAAAGAATTCACAGCCCATTTAATTCGGTGTTTAGTTATTATGTCACTTATGTGACTCTGCGCGACATTCCTGGGTTTTTCTGTGGGTACATGAGAAGTTGAACATCCAGGAAAATGCGATTCTAGTAATAAATTGAGGGATTCAGAGCTGGATTCAGCCCACGTTCCATCATCGTTTTGTAATAGCCCCGGAGGGGTTGGGGAACTCGCTAAAATTTTCCGAAGTCTTGATGCTTCAGAGGTAGATTCGATACCGTTGCAGAAATTTGCCCACGAGCGTCGTTTGGCTTTCCGCATTTCACTTTTGTAATCACGTAACTTGGCTTTATACAGCTCCCAGGATGAGTCCTGGTTCGTGTTCTTAGCTGAGTTAAATGCTTTCCTGCATTGTTTCCTTCGTATTTCTAGGTCTTTAGACCACCAAGGGGGCTTATGTGTTGGCTTGTATTTAATGTAAGGACAAGATTTGTCAAGTGCTTCTGAGCATGTCGTTGTGAATGTATTTACTAATTCATCTAGTTGCTCTACATTTACGGGAGTAAATTGGGGGGCTGCATCTAGATTTTTAACTATTAGTCTTTTATACTGTTTCCAGTTTGTTTTTTTTAAATTTTGTGTTTTTTTAGGTTCGGGGCATGATTCTATTAGCTTTAGCTCAATATATCTATGATCTGAGAATGAGTGGTCTGATAGGACTCTCCATGAAATAAGATTTTCTGTTAGAGACTCTGAGATGAGGGTGATATCAAGTACCTCTCTCCGGGTTTTAGTTACAAAAGTAGGTTCATTTCCTTTATTACAGATAATAAGATTTGTACTTAAAAGATAATCGTAAAGTAACTCACCACGATCGTTAGTATCTGTGCTGGACCACTCTGTATGGTGTGCATTAGCGTCTCCACCCAGTATTAATCTGGTTCTGCTTCCTTTACGGTTGCGCACAAGGTTTTGGAATAGTCGGGACGGTACTGGCTCCGTGGTTTCATGAGCCAAGTAAAAAGATGTCAGCCTGTAGGTGGTACTCCCCAATTCAAAATTAACTACTGTGATGTCTCCATCACTGAATTGAGGCAGAAGAAATGCTTTAAACAATTGTTTCGCTAGTATGCATGTACGCGGCTTACCCTTACCCTTAATATGGTATAAGTTGTATTTTGGCGTCTTCAAGCCGCAGATCCTGTCTCCAGTGATCCAAGGCTCCTGGACTAAAACGAAGTCTGCTTCGCCTTTCGCTAGACGAAGCAGAAGTGCAGCGGAGGCTGCCTTACTGTGATGCAGATTTATCTGTAGGATCTGCATCATCAGAAAGAGAATTTGCTTCCGTCAGTGTAGCATCGGCATCTGCATCATTCGATTCTTCTTGCAGAAGCTCCTGCTCCGTGTAAAGCCTTATTAGACCCGTGCCATATTCGGACCCAGACGAGATGTAGCCTCCCGAATCCTCTTGGAGAGGTGTATCGTCGGTCTCCATTTCGTCTTCGCTGGGTTCTTCCGCTTCCACACTCGCTGCTAGGTTAGCTAGCGCTGTAGTGTCCGTCTTGTACACAGTCATTTTCACCTTCTTGAATGCGTAGTCAAGAAGTCCGTTTGTTTTTTTCAGGTGTTCCAAAGTTTCGTTATTAATTTGGAAAGTTACGTGGATATTCGCACCGGTGGATTCCTCCACTTTGATGACCTTCCAGTTCGAAGTTGGCACATTTGGATTGAACATTGTCATCATTTCCAAGATGTCAGCCGGATCGCTCGGTTTTTTAGGCAGCCAGGCTCGCGCTCTGGGGCAGGAGGGGATATCTTTGGCATCCACTGCCATTAGTTTTGCCCCTGGGTATACTTCCCCAACCTTACCGATAGCGGCCTTGTAGAGAACCGCCGACCTCTCATCTTCACACGCGATTAGCTTCACGTTGCCCTGAAACCATCCATTGGGCTTCCTCCAAAGATCTGTCCCGCTTAGCGCTCGTAACTTTCTTCGCGGGGTTGACATAGTCCAATCGAAAATCAGGAATTATGGTTTTAGCCCACATAATATCCTGTTGAATTTTTGCGAAGTCTTCCTTCGAGGCTTGACTCTCGCATATCGGGGATACTGCGTTCCTTTTAAGGATTCTTACGGCAGTGCGTCTATCGTTTGCGGCGGCCTTTGCTGGTTCCGGTCTATTAAAGTCTGCGGGCCTGCTACTTACAATAGGAGCTGCGCCTGCTCTTTTATCAGCTGATCTGGCTGCCGCTGGTGGCTGACCGTCAGTCTTGGTGCTGATTGAGGGCAGGGACCGTCCCATGTTTGTATTTTTTGCCTTGCTGGACCCCCTTGTTCGGTTGGTCGTAGCTGCAGATTTATTTTTGGGGCTCGATTGTGTCGTAGCCTTATTTATTAGGGAGTTTAAGTCATTCCCAGACTTTTTAAGTGGAGCTCCAGGCTCTGTAGAGGCCGTACCATCCATCTGGCGCAACAAATAATTTGAATAAATTTAAAATTTATTAAATTATTTATTGCCCCACTCTACCGCAGCTGGCCGGAAAAAGGCTAGAAGTGGTAGCTAGATGAACAGCACTGACACCCCCACACACCACTGACGCCAGACGTTTGTTGTTGTTGTTGTTGTACAGATGCAAAACAAATGTAATTAACAATTAACAAACACGTCTGTCGTTTGTCGAAGCACAATAAGTACACTATACCGCACTTCACTTAATATGTGGAATGAACGACCAGCTCAGCTAGGCCGGGATTTGCCCACACAATACGAATTTACAATAGTAAAGTAAACAACAGACTCCGCAACAGGTTGCCGGCAACCGCCAAAGCCGCTGCTTGGCCAGGAGTGTGTTTACTGTGTGTAATGTGTGTGTGTCACTCGCGAAGCACACCTGGGACCGGGCTCACTATAATGTACAATGTTCACAATTCTCTACGACGATTGGATTGTTTTTAATTTAATTGTTTAAATTTTTATTCGGAGCGGCGCGAAACAAACGTGTGATTCGAACCAGGGTTGTCGAGTTCCATATAGACTGCAATAGTAGAGGGTAAAAATATGTGGTGTAGACCGAACTGTCTCAAAAATCGGAAATTTACAAAATTACATGAGTTCAGAAAAGTATAAATTTGGGTCATTCTTTTATAAACCGAACAGCAAAAAAAAATCCGAAATTAGATCCCGACATGCCCACCAAAACGTAATTTGCGGTTTTGCACAAACATTTTTTGTTAATTTTATAAACAATTTCAAAAATCGTCAAAAACGAAAAAATGGAAAAAAAGGGTTTTTTAAAAACGTGATATCTCAGGATTGGTTTATCGGATAGGTCTCAAGTTAATATCGATGGAAAGAATTTTACTGTATCTACTCAAATTATAATTTTATAGATTTTAAAATTATTTAATAATATTAAGTAAATGTTGCTAAAAATTACATATAATTTTTTCTCAGTGTTAACCACCATGTTATAGCTTCTGGGGATATACAATTTATTGTAATAAACACAACTTAAAAAACTGTGTTTTCAAAAAGATGGAGACTTTTATAGTTTAAAAGATATTAATTTTTGAAGTTATAAACAAATTAAAAGATACCCTTAAAGAAAGCTATGCCATGCAGTCAGTTTCAAAGCTTTTTGATTGAAACTTGACAATTGTGCTTTATATTCATCAAGCTTTCCAAAAATGTCAACATCAAGCGGATCGGATGACTATATCATATAGCTGCCATACGAATTCTATGATTAATCGCATTTTGTTGTCGATTAGGGTGGCCAGAGCTTGCAAAGTAATTTATAACACTACTAAATGCAGCGTTCGTATGGCAGCTATATGATATAGTCGTCCGATCCGCATGATGTTGACATTTTTTAAAAGCTTGATAAATATAACGCCCTCTTGCCAAGTTTCAATCAAAAAGCTTTAAAACTGACGTCATGGCAAAGCTCTTTTCAAGGGCATCTTTTAATTTATTTATAACTTCAAAAATTAATATCTTTTAAACTATAAAAGTCTCCATCTTTTTGAAAACACCAAAATTTAAGTTATGCTTAGAGCTATTAAATGTATATCCTCAGAAGCTATAACATGGTGGTTAACACTGAGAAAAAATTATATATAATTTTTAGCAACATTTACTTAATATTATTAAATAATTTAAAAGTCTATAAAATTATAATTTGAGTAGATACAGTAAAATTCTTTCCATTGATATCAACTTAAGACCTGTCGGATAAACCAAACCTAAGATATCGCGTTTTTAAAAAACCCTTTTTTTCCATTTTTTCGTTTTTGACGATTTTTGAAATTGTTTTTAAAATTAACAAAAAAATTTTTGTGCAAAACCGAAAATTACGTTTTGGTGGGCATGTCGAGATCTAATTTCGGATTTTTTTTTATTAAAATGAAAAATAAAAAATTTTTTTGGTGTTCGGTTTATAAAAGAATGACCCATTTGCAAAAATTCTTATATGAGTTAATGAGACGTGTTGATCAAACGGACCAAAAAATCGCAAGATTTGCAAAATTTTATAACGATATGGATTCTTATGAAGACAGGTAAATAAACAAATGGTGAATTTTGCTAGATAAATGTTAAATAGATGGTAATTGTAAGGTATGCTTCACTCCTTCGCTTTGTGAGCGGCGTAGCAACGAACGTCGGGTACATATTTATTAGAATTTTGTTTTTTTTTTAGTATTAAAAATAAGTAGTACTTATATCGGTGAGTACCGGTACGTACCGGTATACCGAAATAAATGTTCCGGATACCGGAACCGAAACCAGAAACCGAAATTAATTGAAAACCGATAAAGAACCTTTAACCGAAACATTCATTTGGGGACGTACCGGTACTGGAACCGGAACCGAAATTCGTTTCGGGATTAAGCCCTGCTTGAAACCGATTTGCCAATATGCCAAACACGCTTTCGACTACTCGACGGTTCCTAGAGAGCATGTAATTAAAATTATGCTCCGCCTCAGATAAGTTGCTGTGCGAGTACGGCTTTACCATGCAACTGGTTAAAGCAAAAGCGTCGTCGGCTATGAACGTGTACGGCGAAATCCTTTCAGAATGTGGCAGCCTGCAAGGTGCCGGTATGTTCACCCTATTATCTTCAATTGCGTACTTGTGAGGAATTCGAATTCGTTTTTTTTTATAAATTAAAGAATTGATTCAAACTGCAACGGATATTTGTCATAGCAGTCAGCTTGATAACAGAGAGTGGCGCAGTCGCAATCAACCTTACTGGCATTATCATAAGATTGTATCAATTACAACTCTGCCACCCCATGTTGCGTTTGACAAATCTGAACTTCCGGAAAAAATTCTTTCTTTTCCTCGTGGGTGTCCAGATAATTAGACGTGCCATTTGAAAAAAAGTCTAAAGCTTTCAGTGATCATAAATTTTAATAAGATCAATCCTCTTAAACCATCACTCGCAGCAATAATTTGCTTCGCTTAAAAGACATTTTGGCTGTATAACTATAATTTTCATGTAAGTTAACTAAATTGTCTGGCCTCAGAAGCTGATTTAGTTAACTTCTTATAGTGAAAATGGGATCGAAGCTGGTAGTGAATGGTGTGCATGTTTAATTTATGTTGATCATATTAATCCAAGGTAACTATTTACGATACCAGTAATGTGTGTGAGGGCCTATTAGTAATAATGTCACTGCGAAGGCAGTGACAGAGGCAGCGCAGCTCCCCTCAGCAAAGTGCTTTAAATTGCACTCCCTCAAATTAGAAGAACAGCCCAAGAGAAATTGCAGACAGCGCAGCCGTGCCTAGGCGACAGCAGAATTTGGCAGAGTCTCCACTCGGCTTCTGCAGGCAGTCGTATATCTGCGGTCAAGCCTCAACGTCAAGCCACGCTTCCCAGCAGGGAAAAGCAATCAGCTGTAACATATAGCGAACAGGGTCTGGGTCATCGTGTCCAAAAATAGCCTCTGGGTCGCAGCCACGCCCAATTTAGGGCAGACCTTAGTAGGCCAGGGAGAAAGCGAGGTACCTAAAGCTAAAGCAAAGGAAAACACGTAAAGATATCAAATCGTACCGAAACTCTGGTGTGTATAACAAATTTACCCTCTTATTTCCAACCTTTAGCAACAACAACAACATCAACAGAACCACGAAGGCCTTCGAGGACTCAAAGTTGGGTGAGTGCTAATAAAGGGGATTTGTTCTGATTCAAACCAGTGTCAAATTACCAAATGTCATAAAATTTAAACATAAACCAAGAATTATTGTGCAGTGCCTGAGAAGTGCATTTGATTTACCGTCAATTATGACTATTTGAATTGCTCTGTTTTGTTCTGTCGTCACTTTCTATTCACATTTTGTTAGATGGCTCGTGTCCATATGGTTTTGCAAAGTTCCGACTTCTTGATCGTATGAAATCTTTGGTTTGTTTTGATCTTATTATTTTTTTACGGTACAACTGATTTGGCCACTAGCATTTTGTTATCTTTTTGCATATATACATACTCATAATTTATATTTAATACTCATTTAAATCCTTAAAACTTATTGAAAAAGGCAATGAATTTGAACTGAATTTTGTAAGTAATTATTTTGATAATCATTTAATTAATTTTAAATTTATATAACAATTCGATGAAAATGATTTGAAGAAGAGCCAAATGAAATCTTAGTGCTAAGGAAACATTTTGAAAATCATATAAAACTTATACTGCAAGTATAAGTTATCTGAAATGAATAAATTGTATTTTAGAATGAATTGCTAATTGAATTATAATTTCCTTGGTAATGTAACGTAAAGGGTGAATAGATGTCGTAAACGAAAATGGGATTTTCCGAAATCAGTGCGCTAAGGGAAAATCATAGGTAGGGTGGGGAAGAGCGCGGCTTCAAGGACAATATGAAGCGTAAACCTGGTGTAATAGTGTTTGTCTCTGTTCTTTTATTTTTCTTTCTGGTAGCTTCTGCAATTTTAGAGCATCAGGGACTTTTATTATTTAATAAGTCGTGCGAGTTTTGTGTAGATAATATCAAACGAACCCCCCTCGGACTGATTTTGCTAGCCGATTGCTAAAGTCCCTAACCGATATTGTCTGCATCAGTATCCTCTCGCACCCGCCAGCTGCAATTGTAGAGATTAGCCTTCTGTTAAATCGTGGCTGCTAACATCTTAGGCCATCCGGGACTTGAAGTTAATCTTGACATTGAAACAGCTGACCCAGTCGCGTAGGCCAGTTCATTATGGAGTTGACTTTAGATAAGCTTACTGCATAGGGAGCAATGCTACAGCGATTGGCCTGATTCTGTGTGTCCTTCATATAGAAAAGGGTAGGGAACAACAACAAGGTTGCAATGCTGAACTTAGATATTTTTGTATCTAGACTGGGCAACGCAAACGATATATTGTTCGTTGCATACTTGAGATCGGAGTGAAGCCAAACCCCGGCATCTCCGACTCGGCCGTTTACTCCAACATCTACATAGACAAACCGATGATGTGCATCTGATATCGCAATCAGGATAATCGAGTGGTCTCCTTTGTAATTGAAATATGTGGATCCGGCCTTCTTTATTGCCCGAATTTTGCAATGTTTGCCTAACATTAATTGTGAGCATAATACATATGTATTATTCAAAACAAATTTTTTTACCATCCACTGCGCCAATACAATTTGGAAATCCCCACATTTCGAAAAAATCTTTTGCTATGCTTTCCCAGTCTTGGCCACTGCGTGGAAAGGTACTCGTTCCTTAAAACATTATATAGTGCTGGAATTGTCTCCTTCAACATTTTAGAGATCGTTGACTGCTGAATCCTAAAGAGCAATTGCAAACTTTATTGAGATTCACCTAAAATGAGTAAAACAGACATCACGGCCTATACAAATTTTGTGTACTTCAAATAAAATTCATACCTGTGCCTAGGTAGCGTGGGGTTACCTGCAGTCGCTCTGCGGGTCCAATGCAGTTTCTCATATAGGTGTTCTGCTTTTCAATATAGGGTTTCACCTTTGTTAAAATCTTCCCAAACTGATCCGGACTCATTCTGAGCGTGCGCACGTACAAATTATAATCGTCATCATGGATTTCTTTAATGAGTTTGTGGCTAAAACCTTCCAAATAATTTTTCTTATTATCAAAATGCAAAATGTCTTGGATATTTTATTTAAACTTGCCATCTGCTTTTTTTTTGCAACAACCACAATGAGGAAAACTTCTTTTTTTCCTCTTTCGCGATTTCATTTTGAGCAATGAAATAATTAAAATATTTAATTGCAAAGCGCACTCTCCAAGATTTAACAAATCCAATAAATGTCAAACGTGTTGTTACAAATATTGAATCTAGCAGAATCAATTCTGCCTACTGCGCTGCCGGCAGCAGCAATGCCACTGTCACTTATGAACAATATTGTGCGGCGAATTCAAAAATACTTCCAATAATACACCAACGACGTTTCCCCATTAACAAAAAATTGCGACAATAATTGTTCGTAAAAATTGAATGTGTCATCCCAGCCTTATTAGTTTCTAAACCGCTGAACCGATTTTCATAAATTTGTATAGTTTATTTATGTCGATCAGAAAAAAGGTAATGACTATATCCCAAGTATATGAACCGGTCCGAAAGCGGATTGAATTTGATTACAAGTCGTTCAAAGTCAAATCTCAGAAGTTATTTTAAGTTTGGTTTGTTTGTAGTACTCTTTGAAATGGCTTTGAACCACTTTTGAATTGGTTCACACGGCTGGTTCCAACCAGTCGGGTTAATCAGTTCAGTAGTGGTTCAGACCCATTTCAAAAAAATTATTTGAGCTTTGTACTAAAAATTGGTCTGTTTTTGTATAATATAAATATCACAGCTGGGTTTAGTTCGGGTTTCAAGGACTATGTTTCGAAAAAAATGTATTAAGTTTTTATAAAACTAACTAATTAAAATATTTTTTTGGATATTAGATTATAAATCGATTTTTTGTTTTTTCGCCTGGTACTTCGTCAATTTCGAAACTCTATCATGAGCGTACTGAAAAAATTGTTGACTGATTTTGTCAAATTCCGAATCGTCTGATCTAAGTAGTTAAAATGATTTTTTACTATTTTAGAATTGCCAGCGTCAAGATCAAGCCGCTTACGGCCTTTTTTTCGCCAGTTCCAGGAACACTGTTGCGCCAGCTCGTCGGAAAATACCGCGCGCCAAGATCTTCTTATGAATTTATCGAACGACTTCTCGCCATTTAGGCTTATCTCGCTGACCTGACAATAAACATTTTCAAACGTTTGTGAAATTGTTTTGCCTCAGACCTAGAAATTCAAATATACTTACAAAGTTTTTAAAGACTTTACCGACTTTTAATTTCTCCTCAAAATCATTCAGCTCATCTAAAGAGATAAAAGGATTACGTGGAACTATTTCTCCCGTAGCCTAAACATCGCCATAAATTTGGCCTTTATGGATATCATTTCCATTTTTAAGCTATCCACTTTGCCTTTTATATCTAATAGAAGACTAATAATTTCTAAAATATAAAAATTACTTTTATTTGTTTAGGTTTTTTAAAGAAACGAATTAAAAATATAAATACCTGATGATTTGGTCGAACTGGATTTATTTGGACAGCTCTTGATGCTGCTTTCGTCAGTTTCGATAATGCTAATCGTTCCATCGTCCATGTTAAAAATTTCGTTGTATTTATCGGTCATTTCTCTATTGATGCAGCAAAATAATAAAATTATGCTCCTCGTCTATAAAATGACAAACTTTTCCTGCTATTGTTTCTACTAGAGCTATAACTATTTTGTCATTAAAAACTACATATCACAAGAAAATATACCTATTTTAATTGAGTCTATAGGAAAACTAAAAAGGGCTGTAAGTTAATTACTAGTTTACTGCTCAAAATATTATTTTCTATGTCAACAATCTTATATATGTAGCAAGCATACCTCTGGTGGTACACACATACCCTCTACTGTAAATACCCAAATACCCTATACTGTAAATACCCACATACCCTATACTGTAAATACCCACATACCCTATGCTGTACATATATCACACATACTCTTAGCTTTACACATGCTTCGCACTGGATACAGACACACTAACACGAATGTAATATAGGTTAAGCGCAGCCGAACGCACGAAATAAAGATCAGTTCTTCTGCAGCAACGAAAGTGAACGCGTGTCATTCTTTGCCTACATATATTTGGTAGTTCGTATTTTCCGTAATATAATAAAATGAATTATTGTCTTTTAAGTCAAAGAAAAAGGTCGTAAAAAAATTTGTTTGTCGGATACATTTGACTTTATGTCAAAAGGGAAAGCGCTTATAGTCTCAAGAGAATTAAAAGTTATTGCGTGGCTGCTGAGATGCGTTAGACAATGAAAATTGAAAGTCGACATTGCATTGTAAATGAATATAATTAATTAATATGTTTCACAGTCATTTAATAAAATTTGTGCTAGTGAGTTTTTTGTTCTGCAGTTATCCGTATGAAGGAGAAGTCTAATGGCCACACTAAGCAAAAGAAAGTGATTGAATCTTTCTTAATTTAATATACTTTTCAAAACGATCGGGCCAGTGCACTTTGGGCGAAATGACGATTTTTCTGGCATAAAGTCAAAAAATCGATGGTACTTATTTCGAAAAGTGACTTTAATTATCAAAAGTAAATACATCAGTTAGATTAAAAAATTTTTTTTGTGGCAACTCTTCTCTTGTGGCAGCTCTCTGAAGTCAGCTGATTTATCAAAACTCGTGCTTGTGCAAATTGACGTAACCAGTTCATTGTATTTACAAAGTAAATAAATTGGCAAAGCTTCAAGCAAAAAATCAAGTTTAATATTGAAAACGAAGCTGACGGTATGTAAAATTTATATCTGCTGTGATAAGAAACGAAATGTTTGTTTTGTTGTTGTTGTCAATGTTTTTTTTTTGTGTTTTTAGCAGAAAAATAACAAATTTAATTGTGTTCCGTGGAGTAATACTTTTGCTGCGCATGTAGGCGCAAGCAACTAAAAATGGCAAGTTATTTGTTAAAGCCCCTGGTATATAGTGTTATTAATCTTTTTTGCGCATTTTTGCGCTTTATCGAATAATTTGAATTTTCAGTGACATATGAGTTTTCGCTCGAAACTCTGATTGATATTTGGGACAGAAACAATCGAAATGCAGATGCCATAACTGAATACATTAAAGCAGAGATCAAGAAAAACGAGTTAAGCCTAAAAAATATAGATCAAGTTAAAGCCAAAGTTAAAGGATTTATCTCTCTATATATAAAACAGAGTGTCCTGATTCACTGCTGATTCACTGATTCACTGATTCACTGATTCACTGATTGGCAATCATCGCACAGCCCAAACGGTAAGAGATAGAAGATATAGTCATCCGTTTTTGACCAAAACTTCCAAATCTATGTAAAAGCGTATAAGACCAATAATTGCTGAAGCAGGATGCGTTTTCATTAAAAACAAAAAAGTTTTTCTCACAAATCACAAAGACCCACTTTTCGACCGATAGTTCCTATGGCAGTGTTACGCCGCTGCTTCTGGTTCTTGGGCTGACACCGGCTAGCTAGTCATTCCCCAGGGCGGGATACTTCCCAAGCCCGCAGCGGGCACAATCACCACAATCAATACCCCTCACAAAACTTAACGCTCACAACGACATACAAAAAAAACTATTAGAAACAGGGGCATCATTTCACGGACGACAGTGATCTCGGCATGGCTGTTTTTGCCGGCAACGTCCCCACCCTTCCTATGCAGCGGATCGCAGATGTGGATTCTTCATCCGGCTGCCCTTACTCAGGAGATTGGCGGTCGGTTTAATCCAGGATGGTTTGGCTCCTCTTTTCCCCTCTCATAAAATTTTACCACATCATTTCAAATCGTTACAACAATTTAATACACATTGATAACTTTCGGTATGACCTCACACATAGACATCTATTTTAACATAAGGTAAATATTATAATTCCTATTTTTAATATTTTGTATTTAAGGGTATTTTCAATTTTGTAGGCCTAACGGCTTCCGACCTTTCCCATTGCCAGGTATGAGTAAACAAATAGATTTGATTAAGTTGTATATAAATAAATAAATAGATAAATATTTAAATAAATAACCCCTATCCTACCCTATAAGAGCTCTAAGGGGCAGATTGGGACGTGAGTGTGAAAATATATATGTGTGTGTTTTAAGCAAGGGTAATTCAAAATCTCTTCAAGTACTGGCAGTGAAAAGAAATCCGATCCACTAGTTTTGCCTTTACAGTATGGGTATGAGTATATGTGTCTCGAAATTAATTTTAAACACAAGCAAATGTTCTTAATTTTTAATCTTTTATATGTGTTTCGTATATGCCTGGGGTCAACACCTTTTTATTATTCTTTTCAGGTGATATTCAAGAGGTATGTATAGCAAAGTTTCAAACCAGGCGTAGATGCCAGGTAAATGTCGAATATGACGTAGATGTGACGTTTTATATGTTGTAGAGTTGCTGCTGTTGGCAGTGCGAATAAGAGTAAGCCACAGGTGTCTGCTTTGGGGGGCACAGGCTCGGATTTATATGAGCTTGGCCAGTCTCGATTCGAACAAACTCACTCGGAAAATTCTTTTGTAGTGCCTCCTGGTTGCTGAAATCGACCTTCCTGTCTGGGTACTGTCGCCTCCCGCAAAGTGCCTTTTAAACCTGGCTGTCGATATGTGTGCTCGGGTTCAACCAAAGGGGTTTCTGTTAGCCTCTAGTTTTTTCGCCGGCGGAAATGCAGGACCAACGTGTAGCCTTGAGGATCCTCGGGTCACTACAGACGATTACCGTTAAAAGGACTAGCGAACTTTAACTTTGGGTTCCAATAACACTTACATATATATCGGCACTTAACACAAAACTTTGTTGAAAAAAACTAATTGTCAGGAAAACGGAAAACGATTTTCAACTGCCTGCGCACAGCCATATCAGTTACTCTACTGCCCTTGGCAACCGGAATCATCCCCCCTATATAGCCTTCGTGCCATTTCCCAAATTGTCCCTTTTCTAAAATTCAACGCCTAAGAGTCATTGACCGTTTCCACAGCCTTCTCATCTGCCGCTAATCCCCCTCGCGAGTGGGAGTAGTGTGTCTATTTCAGATCCCCACTTTACAAGTGGAAGCAAGATGCCTGATCTCCTGTCTAACTCTCTCTTCGAACACCCCCCCAACCACCGAATGACCCATTAAAGGTACAACATAATTTGAGCCACAGATGGCTCCACTGTGCTAATCGGGCGCGCGCGCGCTTCTTGGTACTTTCAAACGCACCTGGCTATCGATGTTTCAGGCCTATCGGAATATCTATCGCACCGAATGCAACAGCAGCTATAAGATATAGTCATGCGACTTTGACCAAAACTTCCAAAACTATGTAAAAGCGTATAAGACCAATAATTGCTGAAGCGGGAGGCGTTTACATTAAAAACAAAAAAGTCATTCTCACAAAGACCTACTTTTCAACCGATAGTTCTATGGCAGCTATAAGATTTAGTCATCCGATCCAGTCGGTTCCGACATATTAGCAGTGTGCAGTAAAAAGAAGACTCTGTGCAAAGTTTCAGCTTGATAGCTTTAAAACTGAGAGACTAGTTTGCGTAGAAACAGACAGATTATATTTTTAACCATGTCTTGACGCACTTTGACCCAAATTTCTGAAGAACTGCCTAACGGATTTTGATAATTTTCTTTTCGGTGAAAGCTAACACCCAAATGCACCAAACCCAATTTTTACATTTATTAAAAATAACACTTAGGGGGTTCAACAGCCCGCGTAAAAGCGTAAACTCCAAAAGTTTACGCCACAACAACAAAACACATGAGAAAAAATTTACGCTCTTTTTGCTGCCCTGGGGTATGTTTACAAAATCAGTGTAAAAGTGTAAAGAGAGTAAAGTGTTGAAGTGTTGTAAAATCATTCAAAGTAACGACAAAAAGTTCTCGGGGGTGTTTTAAAAAGCAAAAAGGGGAAAAAGGGAGAAATTAACCATTTTTATACACTTGAAAAGTGTATTAAAATTTTGCGCAGAAGTTTGAAACGCATAGAAGGAATCATCTCCGACCACATATATATATATTCTTGATCAGCGTGACGAGCTGAGTCGATTAAGCTTTGTCCGTCCGTCCGTCCGTCTGTTTCTACGCGAACTAGTCCCTCAGTTTTGAAGCAATCGAGCTGAAATTTTGCACAGAGTCTTCTTTTCTCTGCACGCTGCTAATATGTCGGAACCGACCGGATCGGATAACTACTTCTTGTAGCTGCCATACAATGAAAAACTTCAACAAAAAATTTTGTATGAAACCATGATTGTAACTCAAAAAAGTAATGATGCAGTTCGATTCGTAGGACCCGAAATAGGGGGAAACCGTCGAGTTTGGTCTTGTCTTTTTTTTTTTTGATTATCACAGTGTAATTTTTATTTCATCGAAAACAGATGTCGAAACTTTAAATGCGATTATCTCGGTACCACTTTTTTCAAAATGGTTGCAAAGATTTAAAGAGTACCTGTTGACCGATTTTTAAATTATTTTTTGGTGTGAACTAGAATATTTATGATCGGTCAAAAAATAACGGAGCTAGGACCAATACAGTGGAAAGGAAACTCGATTTTTGAAATTTTGACTTTGAAACCATAACTTCGACATTTATTGACCGATCCAAAATATCCTAGTTCACACCAGAATTATATCAATTCGTAACAAAACCCGACGACTAATGACGATTAGTTTTTAATTCAGATCATCCGTTCTCAAAAAATTTTTGCAACCATGAGCCTATGTTTTACATTTTTGGTTAACTTTGAACATAAATACCACAACAACCGCAGGTAAAAAAAAAAACAATAAAAATTACGTAATTTTATCTAACCGATTACCTATCGAATGAAAGAAGCCGCTTCTTAATACCACCTATAGTTTTTGAGTAATTTAATTTTTTGTAATCCTTTAAAAAATGACACCTGAAGGTATACAGTACCCTTAATATGGCAGGATAACTAGATTGATACACAAAATGTGTATAGGACATATTTAAAGACTACGTGATTTAACATAGACTAGATCCAAACAATTCGCCTCAAATTCATATTGCTTAATATCAAACAACCTCGCGAGAATGACATTAAAATTTAACGAGAGCGTAAGTTAAAGTCGGCTCTAACCGACTTCGATTTAACCGTTAAGGCCTGTTCTGAGAAGCGCGAAAAATTTAGCACGCTAAATTGCACTTAATTTATTTGGCATCCACAATAAATTTTTAGTGTGCCCATAAACAGATATCGAACAGATTCTGGCACTTCGCGTTATAGACTTACGTGCAAAGTTATCCGAGCTAGAACTTGACACGGTTGGAAGGAAGAGTGACTTACAGAATAGATTGTTAACTCATTATGGTATTCAAGACGAAGAAGATGAATCTGAAGACGAATCGGTAATAACTGCAAATGAGTTAAACAATAGTGAAAACGGCCAACAAAATATTGTCAGTCCAGAAAACAGATCATGGTTGGATGTAGAAGGCAGTGTATCTCAATTTTCAGGTTCAGAAGTTCCAGACGTTAAACAGTGGACAGAAGAACTTGAGGAATGTGCAAAAACTGTGATGTGGAGCCAACTACAGCTTTTCATTTATTCAAAGCAACTGTTGACAGGGGCAGCTAAATCATTTGTAAAGAGTCTGAAAAATATTAAGGATTGGGCTTCCTTAAAGAAAGAGTTGAAAAAAGAGTTTAGTGTAAAAATATCTTCAGATGCAGTTCATCGCAAGTTGGGTCAACGTCAACAGAAGAAGGGAGAAACATTAAATGAATATCTGTACGCATTGATGGAAATTGCTAAGCCTGTTGATATTGATGAAGAGAGCCTGATAGAGTATTTTGTCAAAGGAATTCTAGATACAAAAGCAAATAAGGTTATGTTGTTCCAAGCCAGGAATATAAAAGAGCTGAAATTCGAAATCGAAGTTTACAAAAAATCTCGTGAATCTTATAAGTCATCAAACAGATGGGAAACAGAGAAAAATTGTGCTGAAAAAAAAGGGGCTTACGCCAAGTAACGAATAGAAATGCTTTAATTCATTTGAAAAAAGACTGTACCAAACGGAATAATATATGCTTTAGATGTGATCAACCTGGTCATCGTGCTGCACAGTGCAAAGCTGATATTAAAGTAAAGCAAGAGAAAAACACTAATATGATTCAGGAGGATAAAGTGTTGAAGCAGTGCAGTATATTCACTCCATCTGGTTTGGAGTAAAAGAATGTTCTGTACCAGGGATTTGGTGCCAAAGGTCTAGTTGACACGGGCGCAGATTTGTGTTTAATGCGTAGGAGTAATTTCTTGAGGTTAAAGAACGTAACCCTGAAAGGTCCGCAGAAATTTTTGACAGGGATTGGAGAATCGCAAGTTCTAACATTTGGCAGTTTCACTATACTGGTAAAAATAGATGGTATTGAAATGAATGTAGAATTTCATGAGGTGCCTGATGAGGATATGGGATATGATACACAGAGAGGACACTGAAATTAAATAAAATAAGGATCACAGTAAATGCGCAGAGTTATTGGAAGAGGGTGAAAAGAATTTGGATATCGATCTATCACATTTGGAAATGGCGCATGCTGAAGAGGTGAAAAGAGTAGTTGAAAAATATTTACAGAAAAGAAATTCAGATGCCAAAGTTGAGATGAGAATTGTACTTCCTGATGAAATACCTGTATATCAACACCCGAGACGAACGGATATTTCCATGTTCCTGTAGAACCGAATTTGCAGAAGTACACTTCTTTCGTAACACAAAATGGTCAGTATGAGTTCTTGTTTGTACCGTTTGGTATTTCCAACTTGCCTGCGGTATTCACTGGATTTATATTATCAGTCTTGAGAGATTTGATCAACAAGAATATCGTTATTGTGTACATGGACGATTTGATCATTCCGAGCAAGGATATCGAGGAGGGTATCAGAAAATTAATAATTTTACCCGAAGTAGCTGAAAAGAATGGCTTACAGATAAATTGGAAGAAATGTCAGTGGCTGCAAATGAAAGTTTCTTTTCTGGGATACATAATTGAGAGCGGTACGATAAAACCAAGCGAAGAAAAGATTTTGGCGGTCAAGAACTTCCCAAAACCTTTAGATAAAAAGGCAGTTCAAAGATTTTTAGGTCTGACATCCTACTTTCGGAAATTCATCGAAGGATACGCCATTATAGCAAAGCCTTTATCAGACATGTTTCGAAAAGATTCAAAGTTTGAGTTTGGAGAGTTACAGCAAGCCGCATTTCAGCAATTGAAATCAGCTTAGACTAGTGAGTCTGTTTTGAGGATGTATAATCCGAAGTTACAAACCGAGATTCATACAGATGCAAGTAAATACGGATACGGAGCCGTTTTACTCCAAAAGGATTCAGAAGATGATTCATTTCATCCCATTCAGTATATGAGCCGTAAAACCAAGCCGTGCGAGGAAAATTATCATTCATACAATTAGAAGTATTGAGAAAATTGAGAAAATGGCGAGTATATGTGCTAGGACTAAGAGTTAATGTCGTGACAGATTGTAATGCATTCGCAATGACAATGAAAAATAGCGAAGTCCGATTAAGAGTTGCACGTTGGGCAATGTACTTACAAGATTTCGACTTGAAGATAGAACATCGCTCTGGGTCAAAGATGAGGCATGTTGACGCTCTGAGTCGAGAATATTGTTATATGTTAACTGACTCTGTAGTAGAGACCTGCACGAGTAAGTAAAAATGTAATCGATAATTACTCGCCGAGTATGATTACAAAAGAGTACGATTACCTAGCTGTCAATTTGGCACCGTAGGAACCGCACCGTCTTAATCATTTTTACTCATGTTTACTTTTCTGAGTTCGGAATCGCCAAAGAAAATTTAACATAGAAGCACACTCTGCTGCGTCGTAAACATTTCACTCAGAAAATAATCAGCTGTTTGCTGTCATTTTGTCTCTTTGAGTCATTTTTTGACACTTTGAGTTATTTTTGTGACTATGTGCGTCTCCCTCTAACAAACATGGTTTCCTATGTCGACAAACATTTTGAGTAAAATTTTGAGTTGTCAGAATTAATGCTCTTTTTGTCAGGATTGAGTTAACATCACTCAAAATAGAGAGGCGTTTCAAAGTGTGCTTCTATGTTAAATTTTCTTTGGAATCGCTCTTTACCTGCAGCTCTCGAGACTGACGACTTATTAAATCGCGAAATAATAGCAAAGAGGATAAAAAATAGTTTTAAACGAGAGCGCAAGTTTAAGTCGGCTCTAACCTACTTCGATATACCCGTTACTCATGAAAATACATGTTTAACAGTGTTCCTGCGTTCCTTAGGGTAAACATCTGAAAAGTATGCAACACTTTTAGAACTCGGCTATTTTTCACATTTTTGCTCATAACTTGAGAACCGCTCATCCGATCTTTATCATTTCTTAGGCAAATTTATTCGTTTTGCTAATTACTAACTATCTCTAAAAGGCACAAATCGTCTATCTTTAAAACTGTAGGAGATATAACGTTTTTTCCGAATTGCGGGGGCGGGAGGGGGCGTGGCCAAAATTGAAAATAAACTTGATCTGCCTGCAGCTATAAGAAGCATTTGTCTCATACATGTCAAGCCTCTATCTCTTACCATCTCTGAGATCTAGGTGTTCATACAGACGGACGGACGGACGGACGGACAGACAGACGGACATGGCTATATCGACTCGGCTGTTGATGCTGATCAAGAATATATATACTTTATATGGTCGGAAATGATTCCTTCTGCCTGTTACATACATTTGCACGACTTTAGTATACCCTTTTTACTCTACGAGTAACGTGTATAAAAAAACGACAGTGCAAATAAAGTGATAAATCATGGCGGGATCATTGCATAAGCGCAATTCGTAGCTAAGGGTTCTCCGTGGTAATAAAAACGGGAACTACTTAAGAAACTACTTTTCATGGCCAAAAATGACCACACATAACAGCATTACCATGATTATGACAATGCCGAACCGCGGTAAATACCATGGATGACCAAGGGTTAAAAATAGAGTTAAGATCATAAGAAATGTTTCAAACCACTTTTCGTGACTGACAAATCATCAAATCGCGGAAAAATACCGTTGAGGATCAAAAAATTTAACCCCCAAAGATATATTGGGGTGGGGGGTTTAAGGGAGTATTCTCCATGTCAAGGCTGTTTTTGGACCTTTTTTAAAAAAATCTTATTTGAAAACGCAAAGAGTTTTTCCAATTCTGTTTTTTTTGATTATGTTAAAAACAGATTAGAGTAAATAAAAAAAAGTTTACTGCTTCGATGCGAGGGCTGTTCCAAAAGTTATCGGCCGTCAAAAAGGGTGTCAAAAAAAAGTTATAGTGCTGGCGGCCATGATTACAGGTCTCCAGGATGTCTGAAATGAAAAGTGAAAACGGGGTTATAATCAGTATAGATGTAATTCTGGTCTGGACCTCGAAAAATATGTTGTGATTTTTTTTGACAAAGTGGCGTCCATTAAAAAATGAAAAATCGATTTTTGGATTTTTATTTTTGTTTTTTGTAAGAAAAAAATTGTAAAAACAAAATTTGTTTCGTTAATAACTTCGGTGTTTTTGCTCAGATCTGTGCGTTTCAGAATAGATAGATTAAGGGCCTAAGATAATATATATTAAGCTACGATGTTGTAACTTTAAAATTGTGGCACTGACAGCTTTTTGCGGTTTAAGGGGGGAGGGGGGGAAATTTTGCAAATATGAAACAAACTTGATCTGCGTACGGCCTATACCTATGTACATGCAAAAATTTGTATCTCTATCTCTTGTAGTCTCTGAGATCTACGCGTGGACGGACGGACAGACGGACAGACGTACATGGCTAAATCGTCTCGGCTGTTGATGCTGATCAAGAATATATATACTTTATAGGGTCGGAAATAATTCCTTCTCCCTGTTACATACATTTGCACAACTTCATGATCCCCTTTTACCCATTTTCAATGGGTACAGGGTATAAAAAATGTTGCATTCTTATCGGATGGTCACCCTAACGAACGAAGGAACACTGTTAAAAATGTTTTTTCATGAGTAACGGGTATATCGAAGTCGGTTAGACCCGACTTTAACTTACGTTCTCGTTTGATTTGAAATTATGTTATACTTAAAGGTAAAATTTTAAAATTTGCTCTTCACATCTCGTAAAGTTGTTCAATGATTATTAATTGAGGGCTCTGCGAAATAAGAAACTAAAAATAAAATGAAATAAGGCCCCAACAAAAACCACCTTCTTTTTGATCAAATTTCGTGCGATACTTCCTTTTTTGGGGCATTATTTCCTAAATAAAATTTCAAAATAAAATAAGTTCTAAAAAAAAAAGGAAATAAAATAAGACCGCAAATCTAATTTTTAGTGCCCTGTTTAATTTTTATAAGGATATAGGACGCCAATTTTGAATATGGATTTTTGGGTTTATATTTAATTTTCTTATTTTTGCTAAATACAAAATCGCACGATTTTTTGTATCAAAGGGCATAGCAGAATAAGCATACAAAAACTGCCCCCACTCCGATCAGAACCAAATTTAAATATGTTGTTACCATCAATAAGAAACTCCTTCTCCTAAATTTGTAGTCTTCTAATCGCTATTGGAGAAGAGTTATAAGGGCGGAAAGGTAAAACAAAAAACTCGTTTATCTTAAGAATCGCTTAACCGATTTGAATGCGTTAAAAATATGTTATAAGTGTCCACCACAGAATTTAGAAAATCATTTTTGCACATTTTTATTACCAATTCTTAAGCAAAAAAAATATTATTAAAATTTTCAAATAATTTTTTCGAGGTGTAAATCGATTTCAACTCTAATAGTTTTTTTGCTGGTTTTGTCAGTAAGAAATCCTTAAAAATGTAAAACTTTTGCACGGTCATCGGGAATCATCTTCATAGTGAATACCAATAAAACATGTGAACAGTTTTACAAATACATTTTATAATACAGAGCACACTGTAACTACTCACACAGAATTGACAGAAAATTTCCCCTTTTTCCCCTTTTTAAATTGATTTACAGTGTGCCTGATATGTATAAAATATTAATCAACAATACTAATTTAACGTTTAATTGTATTTCACCATGAGGTACACTTGGGATGTGTTTGCAAAAATTATATGTTGTTAGGGACCTCTTGATGAAAAAACAGAAAAAAACTGTCGGTGTAGCAAAAGGCTAACACAATAAAAGAATTATTTGAAAATCTCAATAATTTTTTTTGGGCCAAAGAATTGGCAATAAAAATGTGGAAAATTTTTTTATTTAATTGTGCTGTGGACTCTTACAACATATATTAAACCCATCCAAATCGGTAAAGCGGTTCTTAAGATAAACGACTTTTTTGATTTATCTTTCCGCCCTCGTAACTCTACTCCAATAGCGATTAGAAGACTACAAATTTAGGAGAGTGAGTTTCTTATTGATGGTAACAACATATTTAAATTTGGTTCTGATCGGAGTGGGGGCAGTTTTTGTATGCTTATTCTGCTATGCCCTTTGCTTTATTTAGTTTAAAAATTGATTTAATTTTAGTGGCGCAGGCGAAAATTTGAAAAAACGAAATCGCTCGAATTTTTTTTGGCTTTATTTAATCGCATACTTCAAATTGGGGTATTGTTTTATTATGAAATAACACCCCAAATTTGGGGCCTTCTTTCTTTTTATATTTTCGGGACTTACTTTCCGCTGCCTTAATTGAGCTGTTTGTTCATAAACTCATAAACTCGTTACCACGCGGGTTTTAGAAAAATTTGCCTGCGGCGCTCTATCTTTCTCCAATTTTACCTCCAAACCAGGGACTAAACCCTAAGTAAAATTCTGCTTGAGTCAAGGCATTTATATTGGCCTAAAGCTTTTTTACTTGTACAGGAATCGAACAAGCAAACCATTCCCGTTTTCTATCAAGTATATCCGTAATCGAAATCGGACGAGTTATACCATATACTTTATAGGGTCGCATACGATTTCTTTTCCCTGTTACAGACTTTTGCACAAACTTAATATACTCTATGCACGTTTGGTACAAAGTATAAAAGTATTCGTGAATTTCGATACAATCAATTGACTTTCTGTCTGAAAATGGGTATAAGTCAGAGAAAATTTTGATTTTAATGCCATCATCCTAAAATTCTGTTGTTGGTATTTTTGTTATTACACGGCTTGCGCTTTGGACTTCGTTTGGATATATTTCATTGGGGAAGCATTCTCCCACATTACCCTTTACTTTGATTTGCGTGTGCATCACATATTCTTCCAAATTTTTTATGCACCCGCCATCATTATCATCGAGAACGGGGTAGTACTTATTGTTCAAGGCCCTCTTCTGGTCTAGACAACTTTTTTTCAAAATTTTTTTATTTTTTAGTTTAGATATTCAAAAGTATTATCCCAAAACGGATTTCCGAAATTCGAAATGCTTTAGAAGATACAGCCGTTTTTGTCGACCAATGTCTTCGATAAAACAAGCAATTTTCGAATTACTTGAAACTTAAACGCATTTATCTCGAAAACACGTTTTTCAAAATTGTGCCCTCGTTTCCTTAAGTTCTACCGAACCGATTTTGATGAAGAAGGGCTTTATGGACGAATTAACGTGGCTATCGTCCCTACCTCAATATTGGAAAAAAATTTTTACTATTAATTTTGTACACTGGACTGAAAAAAAATCGTAAAAAATCGATTTTTCGTTTTTAAAAGGCCGCAATTTTTTCAAATTCAATTTTATTTTCACAATTCTTCTACGGACGATAAAAGCATTCATACTTATCATCTTTCTATCTTCCGTTTTGCTTTCTGATAATTTTGTATCCCGGAAACGTGGGTACCATCGACACATCTTATTTTGGAAGAGCCTACTTTGGATTCCGAGAACTTTTTCAACAGCCCTCGCATTCACAAATTTTAAGATTTGTATTTTTTATAATGAATTTTGCAAACAAATACAAATAACAGAATTACAAAATCTCTTCTCGATTCTTTCCACGAATTTTAAGAAACCCTGTAAAACTTAGCCCTCTAAACCAGAACAGAAGAGGGCCTTAATTGTTTGGCTGTTTTACGGGTGGGCATTGTTGTTGATTTTTATACTCTGTACCGAAGGTACATAGAGTATATTAAGTTTGTGCAAAAGTATGTAACAGGAAAAAGGAATCATTTCCGACCCTATAAAGTATATATATTCTTGATCAGCATCAACAGCCGAGTCGATATAGCCATGTCCGTCTGTCTGTCCGTCCGTCCGTCCGTATGAACAAACGGATCTCGGAGATGGTAAGAGATAGAGGTTTGACAAGTATGGAACAAATGCTTCTTATAGCTGCAGGCAGATCAAGTTTATTTTCAATTTTTGCCACGCCCCCTCCCGCCCCCTCAATTTGAAAAAAACGTTATATCTCCTACAGTTTTGAAGATAAACGATTCGTACCTTTTAGAGATAGTTAGTAATGTATCGATTTGCCGAAGAAATGATAAAGATCGGATGAGCGGTTCTCAAGTTATGACCAAAAACAAATTCCCCCCTCCCCCACCCCCTCCCACGCGCACACAACCAACACCGCATTTTTATTCAACAACGTGTGAGTGAAAGAGAGAGGGAGAGAGAGAGAAACTTAGAGATGAGCGCAGCAGAAACGTTGCATTCAGCTCCTGCTCTTGGTACAGAGTATGACATAGTCGGGCTTGACCGACTTTCTCACTTGTTCTTTTAGTGTTCTTTATTTGGTTTTGGTACTCTGCAGTGCCCATCACTCTAACAATTTATTTTTGTTTCAACGACTGGTATGTGTAACAATTGAATTAAGGGGGTCTCAAAATTCCTGAGAACAAATGTTTCACGAGTTCCTGGAATGAGTTAAGTCATTCTCAATCGAATAATATTTGCTTGAAACAACAACAAAGCCGGTTTTCAACAGAAAGATATACAAGAGAGAGAGCGAGTTGGCTCTCGTTTTGATACCAAACATTAGTACCCCTCTAGGTGTAAATCTGCAATAGTGTACAACGGCCGAACGTGTTGGGGCGTTATTCCGTACATCGAGTGCATTCTCCATGTCGAGGCTGTTTTATGGACCTATTTAATAAAAAATCTTATTTGTAAAATTATTAAAATTATGATTGAGGTTCAGACCAGAATGGTGACAATTGTGCGTCGATTTCAGTTTTAATCAAAATCGGTTCAGTGTAACTGAAGAAATCATTGCCGCCAGTTCGATAAACGTGGTTTCGAGATAAACGCGTTTAAAGTTTAAAGTAACTTTTATGGGCAAAAAAAAATCTAAAATGAAAAAACCCAGTTCCAGAATGGTGACAATTCTGCGGCAATTGCATATTATTTCATCAAAATCGGTTGAGTAGAACTGGAGAAAAGTGGCTTGGCAATCCGAAAAAGTTGCTTTGACAGTAACCAAAAATATTACATATATTATATACTTACAAATATAAGTCGGCGATGCCAGCTGCATACAGCGGACCTTCCTCATTTTCAAAAAAACTATTTTCAGCAGTTGCACTCTCTGCTCTGCGAGCCATTCTGCCTTCCGTAGATGCGGCCGCAGCTCTAGTTTCTTTCAAAAAATCCTTTTGGGGCGATATTCTCAAATATCCAAACAATAAAAAAGTGTCAAAAAATCAAAAAAAAAAATTTTTCACATGGAGAATACCCCCATTAACTAACAAATCGGTTATCCGCACGTCTTGCACTTCTATTGTTTTGGCTTCTTTAACACCAAATCGCATTGTGTGAGGGGTGATAGTATGACCTTACAATTTTCCGTACAGAAAATGTTCGCTCTGCTGTACATATTTCAATTTGAGTTGCACGCATTATTTCTGAGGACTGAGATTTCTTTGACTGATTGCTTCTTCCCTGACTCACAGAATCTGCATAATTTGGTATTTGGCCCAATTGTCTAAAAAGGCAAATAGCTGATTGCCCAAGGTGTGTGTACATTTAGGCATGTGTGCATGGAATTTAGGCCTTTCTTTGCATGGGCCAGGGTCGCACAATCCGGCATGAAACTGTTTCACGAACACCCAAACACAAGCGTTGAGCCAAAGATGGGTAGGCCTACGCTACGCGCATGCCAAATGCAAACTACGCCAGCGTCAACGGATGCTACGGCAGGCACCTTGTCGAGTTTTGGGTTCCTGCGAACGACGGCGTGCGACAGTTTGGCTACGGCATTCCACAGCAACTGATAGAAACAAATAGCTCAGACTCTTAGCCGGAACGCGGAATCGGAAAAGTATAGGCTTCGCGGTTAATTTAAATTTTCGGTGTTTTGAAATGGCCAAGCGGAATCAGGCGTTTTGGATGTTCGTGTGGTGAGTGTGATTTCTTGAAAATTTGAATTTGCTATTACTTTAATTAACATTAGCACGTCGGCCTTTTGCTCCATCAATTTACATGTCGGTCTTTAGTCAAATTTTGTTGCCTAAGCCCACCGATAAACTGGCACGAATTTGCTTCAAAGAGAAATGCTTTATGACATTTTTAAATGTGCCCACGTATACATATGCAGCATTCACTCGCCAACGTCTTTGTCTGAGTGTGCCCCCTCCCCCAACTTAATAGTGTCAGTATGTTATTTTGCGAATCAAGCAATTTTTGACGCCGGCTCTTACACACGCGCCCAGATAAATGCAGTGGTGGGAGAGCCAAGTGGCAAACTAAACAAGCAAACAGCAGCATCGGGCGACTGCCAATCACTCACAGAATTAGGGAGGAATGCGGTCATAGCACGCTTGTTATTTGGAGTTCCTCAAGTACATTAAAGCAATCGCAAATGTTAAACGATTGGAAGTTTTTGTTTCAATGTGAAATATGAAATATTCATTTTATATTCGATCATGTTCCGGATTTCGAGTCAGTTTTTCTATTATATTCATAGATGTGCATGTGGAATTTTAATTTATCAAAGTTATATGCAAGGTGTTGGATATGTTTAAATATAAGTTTTATAGACACAGCTCTAAAAACATTTAGGGCCGTTTTCTGTTCTCCCAGATAGCTGCTATGTATTAGATAGTCATCGATTTTACACTGTTATTTGTTAGTTTATGTGACAAATAGCTCTATGTAGAAGAAGTGAAATCGGCCCTTAATGTTTTTATGTCAACTTGGTTATCAAGTAATCTGGTTAAAAATGAAATCTCCAACAACAAAGTGTTAGGTGAAAACATAAGCTGACATCAGGATCCCAGGTCATGAGATTAACTGGTTATAACCATAACCATTATTATATATAATTTTCAGTTTCGATAAACACTTCGTTATCTTTTTGAAACGATAAAATAAAAATAGAAAAGATACTTTTGAGTTATATTTAGCACATTTAGCAGTAGAGAAAACTGGCAGCTGTGGTGTAATGGGTAAGGTACGGGACGGAAAGTCAAACAGACCTGCATTTAAGTCACTCTAAGGATCGTACAAAAATTTTTCGTTTTTTTTCGTAATGAACAATTTTAAAGTTATCTTAATAAGCACACAAAACAGATGCAGATAAAATTGAATTTTTAAACAGATTACTTGATAACCAATTATTAATTATATATATTATGGAGCTCAAACTATAATATAATATAATAATAATGTGGCCGTCTGTAGCCCAGTGGCTAGTGTGCTGGACTGCTGGGCGGGAGGTCGTTGGTTCGATCCCGCCTATGAACATCTCATAATAAATTTTTTTTTGTCTTTAGGAAAATATCTTTTATACATACGGTCACCTTTACCAGCTAGTGGCGCCAGCTGTGAAGTAATTAGCCTTGAAAATGCAAAATCTCAAACTTTGCCGTTCGGACCCGGCGTTAAACTGTAGGTCCCTTTCTCTTTCCTTTCCCTTGTGAGAGACTGAGAGAAGCTTGGTAGGCCCCTTTGGAGCTGTATAGCCAATTTTACATTACATATATAATACAGGGCTGGAATGACACTTACAATTTTTAGAGACAATTATTGTCGCAATTTTTTGTTAATAGGTCAAATTTGCTGTTGTGTATCATTGCGGCCTCTTCTAAAGCATTCTGCGGAGAATTCAAGCATACTCTGACTCGCTTACTCCAACCACTTTTGCCCATATATGAAAAATTGTGACTAAATTTGTCCCTAAAAATTGAAAGTAACATTCCAGCCTTACGAAAAGACCAAGCTAACTTTATCTGTGCCGAAGTTTCTATACCCTTGCAAAGGTTTAGGACCGTTTTCTCATGTTCCTGTTTTTGCTCAAATCGAAATCCACCTAGATTTCGCAACTAGGTGGATTTTGTGCAATCGGTTGTCTCATGTAGATTGATTTTAAATTTGGGCATTTGCGCCACGGTCACACTGGGAGGGCGTAAAAGTCACTGAACGTAAGTTGGCAGCACCTTACCACTCGCTGGACTTTTGTTTTATTTATTGCGCGCCAATTTTAAAAAGTAAGGAATATCATTTCACAGAGGAGGAGAGGGATTTTTTTTTTTTAACGACTTGTTACCATGATGGGTGATTAAGCAATAGGTCTAAAGCTATGTTCACACAGGCAAATAATTTGGACAAATTTAGATGAAAGTTTGGACAAATTGGTCAAATTTGGGGTGTTAAAAAATCTTTATTTTTGTTTTTTTTTGTTTTAATTCAAAAACTGGTGAGTCAATTTTTTTTTTTTTTATTAGTTTGGAGGTTTGTGTGGTTTTTTTTTAAGTTTTTTTTTTTTTTTTTTTTAAAATAATTTTTTTTTTTTTTTAAATTTTTTTTTTTTTTTTTTTTTTTTTTTTTTTTTTTATTTTTTTTTTTTTTTAATTTTTTTTTATTAATTTTTTATTTTTATTTTTTTATTTTTTTAAATAAAAAAAAAAAAAAAAAAAAAATAAAATTAAAAAAAAAAAAATAAATTTTTTTTTAAATATTTTTTTTTGTTTTTTTTATTGTGGAACTTTTCGGCGGTATTTGATCAAATTATTTGCGTATGAAACTATAGTTATAGTATTAATTCCTGTTTCTACTTCAGTCAATCTTCATTTATGGCCTTTTTAATTAAAATTTGCCCAAATTATTTGCCTGTGTGAACTATGCTTAAGCAATGAACTAGGGGAATTAGTATGCTCATCTGTCTCTTCGGTCTTGCATATAAAAGGCGCATCTAATATTTTCCATTTTTGGTTTACTAATTAATAAAACTTATATTTATAACTCAGACTTATTTGTTTTTAGCAGCAGTTGATTTTTTATTTCAAATATTTTTCAGTGTGACCATCTGCGCGCATATATAAAAATACATAATTTGGTTAAGCATGTACATGGTTTTGAAATCAATGAGGATGAAGTAGATGGCAACAAAAACCATCTAGATGACTAACCTTGAAAATGAGCAAAGCAAATTCAGCAAATCCACCTAGATTTGCAAAAACAGCAACATGAGAAAACGGCCCTTAGAATTTAAGGACGCCAGCATTCAAATCCACAATTTGTATAAATAAAACCCATTTTCCGGCCGATAGTTCCTATGGCACCCGACTCTAAACAAAACTTGCAAATCTGTGTAAAAGCGTATAGTATTATTAAACGCCGAGTTGGGACACGTTAACATTAAAAGCAAAAAAGTTTTTCACTTTTCGACCAATAGTTCCTATGGCAGCTATAAAATATAGTCATCCCATCCGGTCGGTTCCGACATATTAGCAGTGTGCAGTAATAAGAAGACTCTTTGCAAAGTTTTAGCTCGATAGCTTTAAAAGTGAGAAACTAGTTTGCCTAGAACAGACAGACGGACAGACAGACAGGCAGACCGACGGACTGCCAAAGCTAAATCGACTCAGCTCGTCGTCCTGATCAAGAATACATATAGTTTACTGGGTTGGAAATGAATAATTCTATGCGTTGCAAAATTCAGGGCAAAATTATAAAACTCTTTGCTATGGTACACCCAGAGAAATCCAGCACGAATCGGTGAGTCTAAAATCAGCTTCAATTTAGTTTATTTTCTGCTTGATTTTTTAAGACGAAAACTGCTTGCAGACGAGAAGACAATTGATCTTCACTTTGAAGTTGTGGGCGAGGGAAGTGCGGGGAGCCATTAGCAAAGAGCGCGAGCAAAAAAATGAGAACATTTCTCGCTATTGCTCTCAGCGTCGCAAGCGCTTCGGCTGTCTCGAAGCTGCAAACATCGAGGGCAGCTTTAAACTGGCATCTTTGCCGCGTCGGTAATCAATCGAATGTAAAAAGCCAAGGAAGTCAAAAGTGAGTGAAGTGTAAACTAAAAAAAAAACCAACAAAACACAATTACGATGAATGATGCATACAAACTTAAACAGCTTCTTAATGATTTTAAACTAAGAGAAGCATTAAAATATTTAAGTGGTAAGTTAATTTTAAATTTACATATGTACGTACATATATACGCATATGCATACAGAAGAAGCGATGTGCAGCTGTGCATTGTATGTACATATGGGCATTTCCACCAAAAGGTCAACCTGGGCCAAAAAGTTAAAAGTGGTTAAAAAAAACTATATTTTATTGAATTTTTATAGGGAAACAACCAAATTAAGCTAATGTAAGCTAATCTTACATTTACTAATAACCCAATTGGATATATTCGGTTTCACGGCCGTGCTAGCTCAATTTTTCTCATTTTGACATTAAAATTGCTTAATTTTTTGTAAAAAAGTGACTTAAGATTACATGTACTTTCGCTATCTAGAATATTTCTGATGGTACAAAGGGGTATACATGAATGCATAAGAGACCATGAGAAACTATTTCAATGCAATTACCTGTAAGTTTTTGCTTCGCATTATAGCAGAAACCACATAAATATAATGATGGAAAAACTGTCCCGTGCGACACGTCCCGTGCGAAAATGCTTAAGCTTACATTTTGAAAAAACTGTGAGTTATTTTTCGGTAAAATAAAATCCATTTTAAAGAGACACCTCTGCACTACATTCTAATATTTATCGCATTAATATATTGCCTCAGGATTCGCGGAATTCGGCGTTTGAATGGTTTCCCGCGAAAACCACTTCTATTTTTGTCCCGTGCGAATGTCATGATTTTTTGCGATTATCTTGAAACCAAAAAATTTTCCAAAATCGATCTTTGCATCAATTGTAGGGCTGTTGAAGAGCTATAAGTTAAGCCTATTGTGAAAATAAAAATCCGTTTTATTTTGACTTTTTTGAATGATTAAATGCGTACGATTGTCCCGTTCGACGTCATGGAAATGCCCATATGTACATATGTACGCATTGCGTTTTAAATTTGTGTTAGTGTTTGACTGTTATTAGATTTAATATTACAAAAAATTGTTACTAAATCAAAATGTTTACATTTTTTGCAGATGCTGAGGATTATATTTGCTTTCTCATGCTCAACGCTGCCTTACTGCCGGCGGCAAGACTTCGCAGTGAGAATGGCAAGAAGTCTCTGAAGCCAACCATCGCGGATGCCCAGACCAGCATGATCTTGCGCCTATCGTCGCTTAATGGCTGCAAGCGACACATTGAGCAAATAACAACGGAAAAAACGTATAAAGTATTATATATAAGCCTGTGTTAATTTTCATTAATAATAAATATAATTAAATAAAATGAAGTCTTTTTATGCTTACAACCACGAATATCTAATCTTAAAATCGAGATCTTTCATGCTTATTTTTAATTTTCGGCTTGGATCCAAGAATATTCCGTCTTACCGTACTTTTGACATCAAAACTGCTTGATATCAAGCACGATCGGCTTGGTTTTTTCTCTGAGTGTATAATAATATAATATAATATAGGAAAATAATAAAATAATATAAATAGTTATTGGGTTTAGCGACCTATTCTTAGTTATTTAAGATATGGTTGTTGGCAGGCTCAAGGTCGAGTTTATTTTATGTGCTTTATATTAATTAAAAACACAGTTTGTTTTTGTCTCCAATATATTTCGAAATGCCGTCGGCATTCGTCATCAGGGCTGTATAACAATAACACAAGAAAAATACAAATTTTTAACTTGATACAAAATAAAAAGTTTACAAAATGTTTACATACAGAAAGCAACACCGTCCAATCAGTCAGCTGTGGAGTTTGAATAATCATAATCAACTTAACTACATTTGAGTTTATTTGCAATTTTTATTAACAAATAATTTAATATACAAACCAACAACTATTTTTGTTTATGTCTATTATTATTAATGATGTTCGCCATGATGCCTCACTCATCATCACTCAAATCTCACTGACTTAGGAATTTTTTCCCTTTTCTCTCTCTCGTTTGGTCAACGTTCGCCAAGCGTTCGGAGCTGACTTCGTTTTTCTACTTCGTGCTCACTCCCACGACTAAGAGAGACTGATCCGCTTCAAGATAGGCCGACTTTTAGCCTTACGAATAACTGAAAAAAGAACGTAAGAGTTTTTCATGATGATAAATGCGCTAATGTCATGCCAAAAAATTATGTAGTGACTATTTCCCTAAAATTTCATGCCACCAAATGTACTTATTTTGGGAAGCACATGCTGCGAAGTACGACTGGGATGTCAGCGAGATTCAACGGCGCACATGCACACAAATTAAATATGTGTGTATGTGTGTGCATAAAAAGAAATTTATGTACATTTTCTGTTGTGATGAAACAACAATAAAAACAACAAAATGACAAGTGCAAAATGGCAGTGCATAAAAATGTAAGCATTTTATTTCCAAGAACACAACAACATGGCACTGCACTCTGCACTAAATATGAATACATATTTTTTTGCAACGCAGCATCATCCAACCAAAAACGAGATCAATTCACTCTAAAAACCCACCCCCCAAATGTGCATTTATTCAACAACAAAAAGAACAAACAAGAGCAAACCATTTATTAATTATTAATACATTTTTTTGTAAAGCAGCAACAACAAAACAACTACGAGATCGCTTCAAGAAATCCACCACCAAATTGCAAAACAAAAAAAAATGACAAGGGCTGTTACTACCTTTCACGACAAATGTCTACCGAATACCACAGATGAGGGAAACCTAGATAAAATGTTTACTCGGTCCCTCTTCGCTGCTAGCTGCGCTGCTATGGCGCTCGGGTTGAAACCTCGCCTTGTCTTGCTCTTTCGCGGTTGTGTTTTGTTTGCACCAATGCTTGGCTGATGGGTTAGAGTGAGACAGGGCTCTGACGGTTCGAGTGCGTGACAAAAACGGTTCGAGTTCGTGACGAAGGCGGTTGTAGTCTGAAACAAAGCTTCTTTCGACCGAGCAATCATTCAGTCTAGGTTTAGATCGTCGTTGCGAATACTAAAATTATGTGGCTCAAGCCGAGGCCGCAGTCGGCGAGTGCCGTACCTTATAGTTGTACCATGGTCAGCGAGATACAACTGCGCTCATGCCCACAAATTAAATATGTGTGTATGTGTGTGCATTAAAAAAATGTACTCTCTAGTAACCGACCACCAACGCAGCGTCCACGAATCGTCAATGGCTTCGCGCATGCCATCGACGATCGTTCGACTACCCTTGTACTGAGCCATTGTTTACCTTTAACATTGCCATGTCATAAACTCTGGAGCAATACTATAGCCGCGCCTTGTTTTTTTTAGTGTACACATAAAAAGAGTAGAGGTGAAAAAACTTTGCGATTACCGTTTGAAAGAGCGTCAAAAATAAGTGAACAAAATGACAAACGTCAACACTCTCAGTGCAAAAATTAACCGTAATGTTTCATTTCCGTTTTGTGAGTGGTGCACTATTATAGCCGCACTATATAATTTCTTAGTCTGTGTTTGCTGGATGATGTTGCTGGTGTTTGCACTTATTTGAGTTACTTTTTGTAATAAATTTGTAAATTTGCCAAGTGGGCCAGTGCTGTCAGATGTTAAAAAGGGCAAAATTCTAGCGTTAAAAAGTGAAAATTACTCAGTTTGTGAAATTGTCGGAAAAATTGGTAGCTCCGACAAAGTGAAAGCGAAATTTTTGTAAAAACCGAAATGAATATGGAAAATAAAACACGAACGACGTAAGCCTCAGACAAACCAGCGTGACCAGCGACGATAAGTGAGCGCTGCAAGTAATTCATTTAAGAACGCTAATACATAAGCAACTGAATGTGGCTTAAAAGTGTCTCGCTGAACCATTGCACGGACTTTAAAGGAATCTGAAAACATAGTGCGACAAAAATTGAAGGTGACAGAAAGGTTGCCAGACCGCCAAAAAGAACCCTGGATAAAATTTGCCAAAATTAACACGGGAACTGACTGGACAAAAATAATAAAACATTATAGACCATGCAAATATTAATTTATCTTTCTAGATCATTTTCTCGGATGAGAAAAAGATTAATTTGGACAGTCCTAATGGGGTTTCGCACTATTGGAGGGATTTGGGGCAGGATCCCAGGTACTTTTCTGAGACAAATTTTGGAGGAGGATCATTAATGATTTGGACTGCGTTCTGCGAGTGTGGATGCTTGAAGCTGGCATTTCCAAGCACTTGTATGAACTCCAGAGAGTACATGGACATTCTGCCATTGAAATTATTTGTTTTTCTTCGCGTTAAAAGTTCATTTTCCGACAGGACAACGCATCAATGCACGCAACACAAGGCAATAATGTTCGGTTTTTTAAGTGGCACGCGTGCTTCCCGGACATGAATCCGATGGAAAACCTGTGGGCGTTGCTAGTTTGAAGTATTTATGCTCAAAACCCCGAGTACCATAGTAATAAGGGGCTCAAATTGTAAATTATTAAGGCTGTCCCATAGTGATTTAAAAACCTCGTAAACAGTATACCGAATAGGATCTATGAGTTAATTAGTGCTAAAGGAGGTTACACTCATTATTAAAGTAAATAAAAATTTAATCATTTGTTAACATTTTTCTATAAATTATTTAATTTAGTGAAGTGCGGCTATAATAGTGCACCAATCACAGAACGAAAATGAAACATAACGGTTAATTTTTGCACTGAGAGTGTTGATGTTTGTAATTTTTTTTCTCTTATTTTTAACGCTCTTTCAAACGGTAATCGCAAAGTTTTTCCACCTCTACTCTTTCTATGTGTACACTGAAAAAACAAGGTGAAGCTATAGTATTGCTCCAGAGTTTAGGAGGTAGTGCTCGGCTGTCCGCATAGACGACGACGTAAAAGGGGCCAAAAAAGCACTTTGTGGCATACCACAAATATTTCGTGCATGTCAAAATTTGGAATAACGGTTAAAAACCCGTATCTCGAAGGTTGATGGAGTTAAAACATCATATGTGTTATGCATCGTACAATAGCATGTAATACGTCGCTGAAAAAAAAGATAGCACCTTTCTAACGGTGTATTACATTGCAATCTCGGATAAAAACGAGAGCGTAAGTTAAAGTCGGCTCTAACCGACTTCGATATACCCGTTACTCATGAAAAAACATGTTTAACAGTGTTCCTGCGTTCCTTAGGGTGAACATCTGAAAAGTATGCAACACTTTTTAAACTCGGCTATTTAACACATTTTTACCCATAACTTGAGAACCGCTCATCCGATCTTTATCATTTCTTCAGCAAATCGATTCATTTTGCTAATTACTAACTATTCTCAAGGTATAGAATCGTCTATTTTTAAAACTGTAGGAGATAAATGGTTTTTTTCCAATTGCGGGGGCGGGAGGGGGCGTGGTCAAAATTTGAAACAAACTTGTTTTGCGTGCAGATAAAAGAAGCATTTGTCCCATACATGTCAAACCTCTATCTCTTACCATCTCTGAGATCTGTTTGTTCATACGGACGGACGGACGGACGGACGGACGGACGGACAGACGGACAGACGGACATGGCTAAATCGACTCGGCTGTTGATGCTGATCAAGAATATATATATATATATATAAAATTGAAAATAAACTTGATCTGCCTGCAACTATAAGAAGCATTTGTCCCATACATGTCAAACCTCTATCTCTTACCATCTCTGAGATCTGTTTGTTCATACGGACGGACGGACGGACAGACAGACGGACAGACGGACATGTCTATATCGACTCGGCTGTTGATGCTGATCAAGAATATATATACTTTATATGGTCGGAAATGCTTCCTTCTCCCTGTTACATACATTTGCACGACTTTAGTATACCCTTTTTACTCTACGAGTAACGGGTATAATTAAGGAGGCTACATGTACAAATATAATAATTTTTTTAGTTTTTTGCGACTTCGCCTTACTTTGAACGAAAATGAATAAGTCAAACTTGTATAAAACTGTTTACTTTTGGTATGCAGTTTCCAAAAACATTTAATTTCGCGTATTTTGCAATTTAGTTTATTAAAATATAGTGGTTTTTGATCGAGTTATTCATTTTTTTAATAAAAAAGGCATTTGTCGATATTTTAGATTCATGATGTGTATTAACCTCCGCGTATGTTCAATTTGGCCGAACACGAGTGGAATGAGAGAACTGAGCATTTCTTATGATACAGTTATTGAAATGAGCTTCTTGTATAATACCGTAACCATATTACCGTTATTGAAAGCAAAGGGAGAACAACTTAACAAATAATCATAAGAGATTGGCATTGAAGCGTTCATTTTTAGGTGATTAAGATCGTGTGAAATTTAAATTTTAAATGTGTAGTAAGCGAAACAAGTTTTGATATGTTTGTGGTTTATTTACGGACATTAGTCGAAGGCGTAATTTTCGAAATAATATTTCAGTAGTGAAAACATACAATACTATCTTCGATCGTTTTTACAAACGGTTCGAACCAGAATATATTTGCAATTGTTGTTACACTTTACTAAACAAAGTGAAAGACAATTCGTCATTGACTTTGCCATTTTCTGTGCCCATGACTTGCCAAACCAACTTATCTGGCCACACGCGATTCATCAACATATTGCACAAATTTCGTAATCCGAAAATATACCATAGCTTTGCTAATTATTGGCTGCTTTTAGAAAATAGACTCACGTTTTACTCTTGAAAATGTATTCTTTTTAAATAATAAAACAAGTATAAGGAGTTTCTACCAAAATAGTGTTCAAAAACATCACCAAGGTCAAAAAAAACCAAAAAAAATTGGTTTACCTTGCAAACATCTAGTAAAGGAAATTAAACCTGTTAAGTCATGTATGGCACGTTTAAAGACCTAATTTTCTTCTTTCCAAAACTAGTAAAAAAAAATGAAAATCAGTGGATATAAGACGAAGCTATGGGCGTAAAAGTGACCGTATGTGCAATAAAAGTTTTTTTTTACAGTTATTCAAAATTCGATGTGATCCAAAAAATTCTTGTATGCCACAAAATTCTATTTAACTATACCTAAAACATACGCTATGTCCCGTTCCAGAAGTTTTGTTTTGATTTTTTTTTGTCACAGTGTGTTATTTTAGTTTACATTTCGATGATTAAATTTTAAAAATATAATTCAATATCATTTCAATATACTCTGCACAACAACATTTAAGCTCAAAATGAAAAACAATATGAAAAAAAATTAAACTAAAAAAGAATACAAATACAAGAACATGGCTTATTAATTTTAAACGCGTTAATTTCAGCTTTCAGTTGCTTTTCTGGGGAGTCATTCTGTGTATAGATACTGAAAGTAAAAACTTAATTTGTAAATATATTATACTCATAATTTTCAACTTCAAAATGAATTTCTTATGACCTTACCTTTTTTCGAATTTGTATATTTTTTGTTATTAATTACACTGCTGCAATGATTTATTTATGTAATGTTGTTAAATAACAATTAAGAATTTTTTTACACAGGCTCAACTTGCCTCTGTCTCGCACAAGTTGAAGTGACTTTGCCGGCAGTACAAAAACAAAAGGAGTATGCTAACATAGCGAAATAAGCCAGATCAGACTCGCTGCGTGCCTTTCAAACTTCCTTACACAATTTTTATTACGGCGCTTGCATACCCTTTTCAATATATTTAGAAGACTTAAGTATGGTTAAATATATATACTTATAATTAAATACATAAATTACTTCTCGAATAAGTGCAAAGGTCGTGTTGTCTTTATAATACAAAAGAACTAAAATTACAAATAAAACAATTTGATAACAATTATTGCATAACAATTGCAAGAGTATTTTTACAGCGGCTTTTTAGTTACCATTCGTTGCATTCTTTTTCTTTTTATTTGCACACTCTCGCTCTCTCACTTATAAAAATGAAAGCGCAAGCCGTTCTTGCTCTTGCGCTGCTGCTCTCCGTCGCCGCTGTCTGCATACATTTGGCGTCGGCGAAGGGACTGTCGCCGAATCAACAATGCAGCGTCGATGAATTTGTCGCAATTGACCCCGACAGAACTAGAGGGTATGTACATTAGGGGTGGTCGATTTGTATGGTCCGAAAAAAACGTAAAAAGCGTATAGCAAAAGAAAGAAGAAAATTTCACCAAGAAACCATGGGTCTAAAATGAATTCCTAGTCCCATCGACTTCAAATATTTATGTTACATTTTCCCAAAAATCAAGTTAAAAAGTCGGTGAAGCAGGGTTCTCAAAATACCGTACAAAGTACCGTACTTTTGTTTAGTACACAAAAAGTACTGAACAAATCCAAGTAACGTACTCAGAAAAGTACGGTACACTTCTCATTTCGTACTGTACGAAATCACAAGTACCGTACATATTTTGTAACGCACCGACCGAAAAAAGCAAGTACGGTACAGCGTCGTAACGCACCGACCGATAAAAATAAGTACCGAACTTTTTTGTGTTCAGCACTCGCACGTACTAAACCATTTGTAGTTACGTACAATTAAGTACAAAATGGTATTTAGTTGAGTACACAGAGTGTAAAACGAATTTAGTTACAGACTTTGTGATAAGTGCACTGACTGAAGTCTTATTAAATCGGGAAAACAAACCAAAGAGGATAAAAATGACTGATGACATTAAATCGCGAAAAAAAACCAAAGAGGATAAAAATAGTAATTATGAAAAACGTAATTGCCAACCAAGTACAAAATCATGTCAGGATCAATGCATAGGCGCAATTCGCAGCTAAAGGGCCTCCATGGTAACGAAACCGCGAAATGCTTAAGAAATTTATTTTCAAAGCCAAAAATGATCACTCATAACTACATTCCCCTGTCTATGGCAATACCAAACCGCGATTAATACCAAGGATGACCAAAAGAAAAGAACATAGTTAAGATCTTAAAAACGGTTTCAAACCACTGTCTGTTACTGACAAATCATTAAATCGCGGAAAAATACCAAGGAGGATCAAAAAATTTAATAATGCCAAACAAACTTTACTTTGGAGATAGTAAAAAATCTTGTCAGGATCAATGCATAGGCCCAATATGCAGCTAAGAGGTCTCCATGGAAACAAAACCGCGAAATGATTAAGAAACTGGTTTTCAAAGCCACAAATGATCACACATAACAACATTCCCCTGTTCATGATAATACTGAACCACGAACCATATATGACCATTATCCACCATTTTCGCTTGTAAATTTGTATAAAAGCCTGCCAGATGTAATGCATAAGAGTTATTCAAAAATAGTTCCAATTGTATTGAGTCTTTATTAAATTAAATTTTTTTATTCAATGTATATGTCTTTTAGCAATTTAGAGTTAAGTTTAACAATTAAAATGTTTTCAATTCCCGAAATGTTGTTCAGCATTTAGACCTCACTGCAGCCAAAATTTGCGCTGCCATTGCCGAAACAGCCAAAGGACGTTTGGTGTGCCTTAAAATGGATATTGCGTCGCGAAATGACCGAAGTATTATGGGCATCAACATCCAATACATAAAGGATTTCACAATTGAAGTTGATACAATTGGCATGGTGCAACTTTCAGGCAGGCACACGGCACAGCACTTGCAGTCCGAAATAATGGCTTGTTTGGACAAATTCAATATATCAATTGACCAACTTTATTCTATGACAACCGACAATGGCGCAAATGTCATAAAGGCTTCGCACCTCCTTCAGGAGTATGAGGTGAATGATCTACTTCCTGAAGACGATGCGGACAATTTCGAGCAAATTGATGATCAAATTCGCCTCGTTTTGAGTGTTGTACATTGTGCTGCTCACACACTCCAGCTAGCGTCCTGGGACGTAATTAAAAAACTGGATGCTTCAATTGAGATCTGTCGCAAGTACGTTAAAAAGCTTCGCACTGAATTCCGGCGTCACAACTCTACCCTTCCAGTTCTGGACAACACCACCCGTTGGAGCTCAACATATAACATGTTGAAGTCTCTTAAGGCAACCCAAACTAACGCTCAAAATATACTCCCCAATTCTGTCGACTGGATGTTTGTGGATTCATTCTGCGCCGCTTTTGAACCGCTAGCTGAGTGCACAACATTTTTGCAATCAAAGCAAATGATCATGGGCGATTTTTACCGAGAATGGCTTTATTGCGAAAAACGGCTTGAGCATATAAGCTGTAGTAACAATTTGGCAAAAATGCTTCACTCGGCCATGGGTAAGCGAAAGAAGATATTGGTGGAAAATGATGCTTTCTTGGCTGCTTTATATTTGGATCCTCGGTTTAATTTTAGAGGTTCGGTACTTTTAACGGAGAATCAAAAATAAGTTGCATTGGTAAGAAATTCTTTAGTTATTATCCTAAAGTGTTATTAAGTTAAGACTTTCGTTTTCTTTTTGTACATATATTTTCCAGAGCAAATTGTGCTCCATTAATAACTGGATCTCAAAAAAAGAAGACATTGTGGATGATGACAAGCCAATATTAGCCAATCATCTATACCTAATGGAAGTCTGAGCTCGTCATTAGAAAGAAAATTGAAAGACTTTCAATACGGCGAGTGCTTGGGCTTCGAAGAAGACATTTTAAAATATTGGAAATATCTACAGTATAAAGAGCCACAGCTGGCGAAGATAGCTGAAGTAGCTTTGGCTGTGCCGGCCACGCAGGTCTCAGTGGAACGCGCATTTAGTGCCTACCTAATATTTGCACAAAATTGCGCAATAGACTTAGTGCTAGTGCACTAGAAAACATTTTAATTGTTAAACTTAACTCTAAATTGCTAAAAGACATATACATTGAATAAAAAAATTTAATTTAATAAAGACTCAATACAATTGGAACTATTTTTGAATAACTCTTATGCATTACATCTGGCAGGCTTTTATACAAATTTACAAGCGAAAATGGTGGATAATGGTCATATATGGTTCGTGGTTCAGTATTATCATGAACAGGGGAATGTTGTTATGTGTGATCATGATCCAGGTCTTCACTATCTGCAAAGTTTGGCATTTTATAAAATTTTTCGATCCTCTTTGGTATTATTCCGCGATTTAATGATTTGTCAGTAACAGACAGTGATTTGAAACCGTTTTTAAGATCTTGGCTATATTTTTTACCTTTGGTCATCCTTGGTATTAATCGCGGGTTGGTATTGTCATAAACAGGGGAATGCAGTTATGTGTGATAGTTTGTGGCTTTGAAAATTATTTTCTTAAGTATTTCGCGGTTTTATTACCATTGAGACCCCTTAACTGCATATTGCGCCTATGTATTGATCCTGACATGATTTTTCACTATCTCCAAAGTTAAGTTTGTTTGGCATTATTAGATTTTTTGATCCTCCTTGGTATTTTTCCGCGATTTAATGATTTGTCAGTAACAGACAGTGGTTTGAAACCGTTTTTAAGATCTTAACTATGTTCTTTTCTTTTGGTCATCCTTGGTATTAATCGCGGTTTGGTATTGCCATAGACAGGGGAATGTAGTTATGAGTGATCATTTTTGGCTTTGAAAATAAATTTCTTAAGCGTTTCGCGGTTTTGTTACCATGGAGGCCCCTTAGCTGCGAATTGCGCCTATGCATTGATCCTGACATGATTTTGTACTTGGTTGGCAATTACGTTTTTCATAATTACTATTTTTATCCTCTTTGGTTTTTTTTTCGCGATTTAATGTCTTCAGTCATTTTTATCCTCTTTGGTTTGTTTTCCCGATTTAATAAGACTTCAGTCAGTGCACTTATCACAAAGTCTGTAACTAAAGTCGTTTTACACTCTGTGTACTCAACTAAATACCATTTTGTACTTAATTGTACGTAACTAAAATGGTTTAGTACGTGCGAGTGCTGAACACAAAAAAGTTCGGTACTTATTTTTATCGGTCGGTGCGTTACGACGCTGTACCGTACTTGCTTTTTTCGGTCGGTGCGTTACAAAATATGTACGGTACTTGTGATTTCGTACAGTACGAAATGAAAAGTGTACTGTACTTTTCTGAGTACGGTACTTATTGAGTACGGTACTTTTGTTGTGTATACGAACCCTGCGGTGAAGTCCGACTATTACATGTTCTGTATACCCCAGAGCTTGCATTTATCGGATAAATTTTTTTAAAGAAGCCACACAAAGTGATAAAGGTGTCAAAAAGTGAGCCCAGTGCTGCCCATCAACGTTGAAGCGGTGCTACCCATCAAAATTTTTTGTTTTCCGTATAACTCCGCTATCGCTATCCGATCATGATTACAAAATATCTCTAGAAGGTACAAAATATCTGTAAAACTGTGGGAAGTTATGAGCATGCTTAGCAGCAGTGTCTGCTGTTTCGTTGCCCATAATATCGGTGTGACCGGGTATCCATACTAATATAAATAATTTTTGGGAATTTTTGGGCAAGGATGTCTCTAAACGAGGTGGTATAATGGTTTTGGTTGTAAATGTTTAAAATTGATTGGAGAGACGAGAGAGAGTCGGAGCAAATGGCGTAGTGTTGGTTTGATTGTCTTGCAACAGTGCATGCAGCTAGGATAGCTGCTATTTCTGCTGTATAAATCGAGCTGTTGCCAGGCATTAGTGCCGATCTTATCGTGTTTGTTTTTGTTGTGATGCTGTATGATACACCTGAGTCCGATTTTGATCCATCCGTGTATATGAATGTGTAAGCGTTAAGGTCTTGTTGAAGGTTTAGAAATTTTTGCTGGTAGACTATTGCAGGGGTTTGTGTTTTGTTTGTTGTATGTAGGGTGAGGTTTATTCAGTTCTTGTTAAAGGCCCATGGGGGTGATTTTAATTTTTTTGAAGGAATGGGAGGGGTGTATGTACCGTTATCGTTGCAAAATTGTAGAATGTTGTGTAAGATTGAAGGAATTTTAGTTTTACGCTTAGCTTTTTTAATTTTTTTTATTAGATTGCACATGGGGGTGTTTGATGCCAGCAGTACTGACTTGCAGAGTTTAGCGGAGGTAAGTTGGGTTCTGGTTTCTACTGGCATTAGGTCGACTTCAAATAGAAGGTTGTTAATGGGAGTGGTGTGAACAGCTCCAAAAGCAAGTCTTAAAGCTGTGTGGTACGAAGTTTTGAGTTTTGATATATAGGATTTTGGACAGTTTCCGTAGAAAGGCAAGCAGTAGTCTGTTTTTGACATTATCAGCGACTTTATAGTAGGGGAGAGTCTCCGGTTGTGGACACGCTCCTGTTGTGGACACCCCAGTCTATTTTTTGACAGGTAACAGATACCGCCAAACTGAGTAATGTCAAACTTGTAGTTTGACAGCGCACATAATCTGAGCCAATACCGAAGTGTAAACACGCAACTGGTTTCTTGCAGTGAGCAAATAAAAAAAAATCGTGAAAATTTTTCGAGTTTTTTTTTTTTTTTTTAATTTCCACATTGCGTTAAATCGAAGCAAAACATTGAAAAGAGGTTTGGCCATATAACTGTTAAATATCATTGTTTATGTTAGTGTAACATATTTTTACAGCATTTTTGTGATTTTTTGTGCATTTTTAGCCATGTCAACAGCAAACAAACCGTTCGATTTAACAAAAATCAATTTTAATGGGCTGGTCGATGACAATAAGCAAAGCCAAGGAATATGGGCATCCTGGAACCACTTTGATTCGTTATTGGGAGAAAATCAGAGCTAATTTTGCAAATGTTTCGTACGTTGTTGATTCGGTTTTGTTGGAATTCGTTCGCGATTGCAACCAACGAACTCCATCAAACATGGTTGTTCCGTTTGACCCTGAAGCTTTCTCCGAAGCTGACTTCATTGAGGCTGTCGAACGAAGTGCAGTAGAAGTCGCCACAGAAGCTGATCTTGATGTAGACAATCAGCGTCGTATCATCATTTCCGCCGATCCCAATATTGGGCGAGAAGAAGAGGTGTTACCCTTACCCGAGCCATCCACTTCACGAGCGTCTTCGACTAGCCGCTTATCACTGTTGGATGAAATTGGGCCAGTGCAAGAAACTTCTCGGAAAAAGCCATCGAGTTGCGGTCGCATGCCAATGCAAACCACTTTGCAAATTTTTTGAAAACTTCTCCGGAAAGCGTCGAGGCGCAGCCAAGCGTGATTCTGTGTCGCACCAGAAGAAGACCCCCCAGAAACGTAGCTGGCCAGGAAAACGACAGGCAACACCACCAGCCAAGCCGTCGGCCAAACGCGGTGCCAAAAAGAAGGCGTCTTCGTCATCGGAAGAAGACGAAATTCGGAATAATTTTTTTCATTCCATTGACAAATTTTCATTTGTTTAACATTCACAACGATACGTTGTGAAAAACAGCTGAAAAGTTTGATTTAAATAACAGGCGCCACTTTCAAACTCACGTGGAATATTTGGCAAAAAATAACATACCCGTCATGACAGCAATTTTTAGGGGCAAACGCATTGTTATCATCCTGAATTATCAAAAGAAAGCTAAAGACACAACTTTTATTGACTAATTTATATTTTAAACAAAATTGCGCCTACTATTTAAATTAAATTATTAAATTAACAAATTATTGGTGATGACACTTTCCGTTTCCAGAAAGTAGCGAGTAATGCCAGAGAGTAGCTAGTATTTAAAAAAAAAAGACCAGATTCCTTCGTGGGGAATGTCATTATTTCTCATCATTTTTCAGAAATGAAAGGCAAAATGAAGTGACAATTCGTATGGAAGAAATGATATCATTTTCTTCATTTCTTGTCATTTCATGAAATGAAGCTTCATTTGTTCAGTGGAAATAGGCTATAAGACGGAAAGCGCTTAAAGAATGTTTTTCTTAAACTCTATTAATTAAACTTAATGAAAGAGCACTTATTTTACATATTATTGTGCAAAAATGCCAGAGCATTTACATTTTCCGGAAGTAACAAGCTCCTTCTTTCTCTTACGATTTGCCCGGCCAAAGAAAAAAGACGCTCAGAAGGAACTGATGTTGCCACAATGCATAGCCTCTTCTGCATGTATAAAAAGAGCTGAGGGTAAATCGACTTTCTCTCTTTCCACCATTGAAGTGGATCTGCAGTACGCTCGACAATATCATCTGCCAAATATCGGTCGAGTTCTGTTATGGCAGCTGCTGATTTATCTGTGGAATGTGCAAGACAAAAGAAATCTTCATTGTATGCGTCCCAAATATAATCGTGGTCCATTTTTTAACGATTCTTGAATTTGTGTTGCAGGAGGTTCGGTAATGGAAGTGGATGGCAGTTTTCTTTTAAAACGTTCAACTGCGGTATTAAATGTTTTCTTAGTTGTAAGTCCTCTTGATTTGAAACGAGGGTCCAAAATTGTACATTCAGTGTAAACGTCGTTCTTTTCTTTGTCTCCAAATCTTTCATCCATATTATCTAATAAAGACCTAAGACACTTGTGTACTTTAATTGAGCAAGGTTCTTCCTTTGACAGTCGAATTCGTAAAAGTCTACCCAGGACTATTACCTAAAAGATATAAGAAAATTAGTGTTTGATTTTTGACTAATGAAAATAATTAGTTACCTTTGAAAGCGTTACAAATTTATCTGCAGATACTTCCAAAGTTACAGTATGAAAAGGCTTTAAAATTGGCAGTATTTCTTCTATTACTGCCCAATCGTTTGGCAGAAGACATAGATTTGCTTTTATATGGAGCAAGACGACAGCTAACGCATTTTTAACTTTGACGAGACGCTCAAACATTTCGTATGTTGAGTTCCATCTTGTCACGACATCGTTTTTAAGTTTCAGTATCGGCAAATTTTGCTGCTTTAGTGCTTCTTTTAGCTTTTCCGTGGCAAAAGAACTTACGCTTATTTCTCTCAATCCCTTTTGTACAACGAGGTTAAGCGTATGAGCGAAACACGTTATAGATTTCCAATTTCCAAGATGCACAGCGCTGACGAAATTTTGTCCATTATCAGTTACAACAGCTACAAGTTTATCTGAAATTTTCCAGTCTTCTAAAACGCTTTTTGAAAACTTGTGCAAATTTTCTTTAGTTTGGCGATCGGTAATTTCATCACATGTAAGCGTTCTGGATTTTAAAACTGTGTCCACTGGGCCAATGAAATGGGCAGTTACTGCCACATATTTTTGGTTGCTAATGGATGTCCAAGCATCAGTTGTCAAACACACAGCATTTACTGACTCCAAATCCTTGTGAACAGAAGCATAAGTTTCTTTAAACGTATCTGGCAGTAGAACATTAGAAAGCACTTTTCGTGATGGTAGTTCATAGCCTGGGCATCGGCTTACCATTGCAATAAGTGTTTTAAAATTTTCCTCTTCAACAATGCGGAGGGCGTGATTACCCTTAGCAATCACTTTTAACACTTGTCGGTGGATTTGGTTTATTTTCAAGTTTGAAGGGGGTCGGCTTATAAAAGTGGATATTATTTGCTGGCCTTTAACTGATACCAATACCCCGGAATTTGCGGCGGGCAGCGCTGAAGCGAACGACGATGATGTTGTGACTGGCAGCGCTGAAGATAAGGCGGACGACGATGATGTTGCGACGGGCAGCGCTGAAGCTAAGGCTGAAATGCTGCCAACTTGGCAAATTTTTGGAAGTGTCACTTTCAAGGGGTACAGTTTACTTAAACTTTGTTCATGTTTACACTATTAAGTTAACTTAAAGCCGTTTTCTCATGTTCCTGTTTTCGCTTAAATCAACTCCACCTTAATTTTGCAACTACATACATAGGTTGTATTTGTGCAATTGGTTGTCTCATGTAGATTGATTATGCATTTGGGCATTTGCGTCACGGTCAAATCGGCAGGGCTGCAAAGGCACTTAAAGTGGGTAGGCAGCGCCTATGCGCCATGTTTTTATTATTTATTCTTATATTCGTTTCGTGCCAATTTAAAAAAAAAAGCATGCATTTTACATAGTAGGAGAAGGTATTTCTGAATTAGTATGTGCATCTGTCTGTTCGGCAATGTCCGCAGGTGTCTTGCATATTAAAGGCACATTTAATATTTTCCATTTGTGGTTTACTTATTAATAATTCAGACTTAACTCTTTTAAGCAGCAGTTGTTTTTTGATTTCAAATATTTGTCAGTGTGACCATATGCGCGCACTCGTAAAAATTCTTAAAACCTACTTTAAAATTAATCATGAATCAATGGATGAAGTATATGGCAACAAAATCCATCTAGATGGCTATCCATGAACATGAGCAAAGCAAATGCAGCAAATCCGCCTAGATTTTCAAAAACAGCAACATGAGAAAACGGCCCTTAGAGGCACTGGTAAAGGGAGGCTCCCTGATTGTGTGATGGCACGACATGTGTGATCCATGGCTGCGACATTTACAAACACGTAGTTATTGATTTTGGCTATAACAACATTAAGAAATCCCTGCCGGCATTTAGGCAGATAGCAAAACAGTTTCCTCTAAACAAACTGACCGAACAACTTCGTGATCAAGTGACCCAGGCCGGATTCACCAAAGCATGCGCACCCAAACTCAACAAATCCATCGAAATAATGCCGGCTGTGTCTCATGTATCAAACAGTGTGTACGTTGTTAAAAAAATGAACTACAGTTCAAAAAATGAACTATTGTTCAAAATATGAACTATAGCTCAAAAATACATAGTTCAAAAATTGAACTATTCAAAACTAAGACCTAGTTCATTAGTTCATTTTAAAGACTAGTTCATTTGAACTAGTTAAAAAAAATCGGCACAACTCTAGTACCCACAATCAAATCTAACCGCACATATATTATAACTTTTTGAATGCATTTGCTGCACTGATTAACTGTACCGACGCACAGTGTAAGATTTTGCCAATTTAGGGGGACTTAATTGAAAAAAAAAAATATTTTTAAGGTCAATGAGCTTTTAGTAGTCAATTTAGATATGTTCAAATGTTACGAAAACAAGCCCAAAACAAAACAAAAAATTTTTGTTCAAAAGATAACGGTACTTAAACCGGTGCATTTGAAATGCATGCAAAATTGCATTGCACAACGAGCAACAGTTGATAAAGTTTAGTGTTCTCAATTGGATCTTGTGGCCACTGTGAGCGGTAGAACTTATTTTTCCCATAATTGTGAAAGCATTATAGATTTTTAGTGCTATAAAGGGACTTCATAAGTGGCATACAACATTTTTGTTATTTTTTCGAAATAAGTGCCAAAAAGTAAGTATATTTTTTACAACATTTTGTTTTTGGTGGGAAAAAACTAACAACATTCAATCACATTCAAATCAACCAAAACAAACGTATTTTGCAGAAAACTATTCTGAATCAGGATCAGAAATAAAAAGTTGCCCATATTTTGCCCAAAGACCTTCAATTAAGCAATGAGTGAAATAAAACGGGCAGAGCTTTTCGAGGTTTGGGTAAAATCACTCCTAGAGCACGCAGCGATCATTTTAGCAATGATATTGATCATAAAAAGTTAATGTTGCATTTAAAACACATTGTGCCATGCATTTGAGTCGAGGTGGACTAAATCTAGGAGAGATAAGTCCAGAATTATGACCGATAATGCAAGTTGGCCTCAGGGCAAAATAAAAGGCGATGCTATAGGATTGATGTCGCGCCTTCAACCTCAAACCGCATCGAAAGAGCTATAAAACTATTTTCTGATCAATCTAGTAAAGAAAGTTGTGATTCAAATTCAGATTTTTATTAAATTTGTCAAAAAAAAATTCGCCTAATCTTTTGATAAACTTTGAGTTGTTTTTTTTTTTTAATTAAAAAAAATTCTGAAAAATATGGAAATAGTTTTTTTCTTTTAATAAATGAATTACCTTGGAAATGCATCCATTTTTATATTTGTACGGCCAATACTTTTGAAGTTACAAGCAAAAGCATGAACATTTAACAAAAAACGTAAATTAAAAAATAAAAAAATAATTTTTTTTTTATGTTTAATTTTAGTGTTAAACAAGTGAGAAAGTCGGTCAAGCCCGACTATAACATACTCTGTACCTGGAGTAGAAGCTGAATGCAATGCTGGTGCTGCGCTCATCTCAAAGTCTCTCTCTCTTTTTCTCTCTCTCTCTCACCCTTTCTCTCTCGCTCTCTCTCTCTACGATTGTGTGGTGTTAGTTGTGAATGGGTGGGAGGGGGTGGGGCGAGGGCGATATACTTTTTTGCTCATAACTTGAGAACCGCTGATCTGATCTTTATCATTTCTTTGGCAAATCGATATATTTTGCTAATTACTAACTATCTCTAGAACTATCTATCTTCAAAACTGTAGGAGATATAACGTTTTTTCCGAATTGCGGGGGCGGGAGGGGGCGTGGCAAAAATTGAAAATAAACTTGATCTGCCTGCAGCTATAAGAAACATTTGTCCCATACAAGTCAAACCTCTATCTCTTACCATCTCCGAGATCTGTTTGTTCATACGGACGGACGGAAGGACGGACGGACGGACGGACAGACGGACAGACGGACATGGCTATATCGACTCGGCTGTTGATGCTGAATATATATACTTTATAGGGTCGGAAATGACTCCTTCTCCCTGTTACATACTTTTAATATACATACAAACTTAATATACTCTATGTACCTTCGGTACAGAGTATAAAAAGTGAAAATTTTCTTGTTTTTACGTACTTTACGCCCTTTAAAGTGCCACGCTCACTTTAACTTGTTGTCCAAAAATTTCATTGGGAAATTTTTGAACATTGAGCCCAAAGTTCATGTCGATAGCTTGAAAAATACGACTGCTATTGAATTAAGTCCCCCTAGATTGGCAAAATCTTACAATGTGCGACGGCAAATTTATCCGCGGAAATTTTTAGCTCAGTAAATTTTAGTGTGTCTTATATTGTATACTTGAACAGAATTTGAACTTGAGAATTACTATTGGTCTCATTTATTCAATATTCAAGAAATTTTTCGTGCATGTGCTTAGGCAGATTTCATACAAGTAATAAGTTAGAGGCGTTGCTTTTAACGTGTGTCACGGCGTAACTGGTAAAGCAGTCCTTCCAATCGTGCTGAGACCAATGGCACCAAGCTCGAGTCCGCCCAGAGTAAGTAAATATTTTTCAAATTACATTAATATTGTTTAATTCAAACAAATACTTCAGGACCAAAATTGATGCGTGGGGGGGAAGTGGGAGTTGCCTCTTCTGCTGTGGGATGATGATGACCTCAATTAAATTGCCAACGTGTGACAGCTAGAATAGTCTCCCACCCTACTATTCTACAGTTGTGTATTAGCTGTCACATTACTAATTGTATGGTAAAATTACTGTAAATTCAGTAGGAAAAGTACTTACTGTAAATATCGGTAAATATTACAAATTATGTGGGTTGGCGCATTTTTAAACGAGATTTTCGGTTGGATTTACTATAGCAATAGTTCTCCTTACGTAAAGGTTTACGAGAAAGTTACAGTAAAATTTGGCTAATTTGAACGACTTTGTGGGTTGGCGCATTTCTAACCCACAATATCGGTTAAATTTACCCACAGATTTCTTTGTGTGTAACACTGGTTGTGGCAATGACTCCTCCGTTATCAAATACCTACACCGCACTGAAAAACGGCAGATTATAATTAAATTAAAAAATATAAATAAAACGGAATTAAAATTGTAATGTACCTGTACGTCGGCGATCTTAAAAGCTTCACAATTCGTCGTGCTTTGTCAATAAAGTCAACCGATGCGAATCGTTGTAAAAATCCTTTACAGCAAGTCGAAGGGTGTGTGCTGCGCATTTTATCGACTTAATTGAGTGAACTTTTAAATTCTTGAGCAGCCCTTCATCATCTAAGTCCTCAGCATCTTCTTCATCATCTTCAGCGTCGCAACTATTTGGCAGTTCCACTGCCTTGACCATGTTTGGACCATTATCCGTCGTGATGGTATAAATTCTCTCCTTTGATATGTTGAAATCAGTCAATACGGACTTTTGTTTCAGTGCTGAGATTTTGGGATGTGTGCGATGCTTTCAGCTCTATCAGACCCAAAGTTTATACACAAATTACACCGTGATCGATGAATTGGACATTTACACCCAGAATTCCGCGATTGCATCTTGTGGCCGTGTCCATTTGAAGGCAGAGGATTCTGTTTTTTAAGGATTCGACCATTTGTCCTTTAATTTGGCTGTATTTTTCCTCGACTAAACTCATAACATTTCTTGACGTTACAGTGGGCATATCCAAGCCACTAAATATATGAGCTGTTAAACGTCTTAAAGCCTTTTGAGTCCAGTACAGCCAAAGAAACTTTTGCGCCGGTCACCAGGTCAATACAGGCATTCTTCACTTCATCTTGCCTTATTACCACCGAAAACTTCTTTTTCTTTTCAGGAAACTCGGGTTCTTTGGTTTTGGCTACTTCATTATATTCACTTTTGTGCCTCACTTCTAAGTGCCGCTTTAGATTGCACACATAGTTGCCACTGAAGGTCGATTTGCAAATTTTACACTCCGAAACATTACTTTCTATGTGGAATGTAAAAAAATTGCACATAATACAATTACGCTTGCGACCCATCTCGAAATGCGATTAAGAATGAACACCAAAAAAATAAGTATCAATAAAAGCTAGCGCACGGTGTTTCGTCTGGTACAAGCTAGCTGTACAAAATTGATTCTCACAGTTGGCAAAAGCAACTGTGCAATAAAAAGATATGTGAAGAAAGCAAATATAGGCGAGAGTTTCAAAATACAAAATGGTAGACAAATTGTCAGCGGTGGAACTTTTAACTTCACGTCTTACATTAATTTGATCTTTAAAAGTTGTAGTATGATTTAATGGTGGAAACATAGAACTCCAGAGGAAAAGGCAGTAATGCCATATGGAAAAGCAGTCAGATATCGGGGCAGAAAAATATCATAAGCTTTATTAAAAATAAAAAGTCGGTTGGCATATGGTTTCCCTCGTCAACGGCCTTATATCAGCGATATCTAAAGCAATTTCTGCAGGGCTGCAAACCGGTTCGGAGTTAAACCGTTTCGGAGTCGGAGCCTCCGGGATTTCTGCGAAGTCCGAACCGAACCCGAACCGGAGCAGGTTAATTTTTATCCGCCAGAACCTCAACCTTAGCCGGAGCCGAAAATAGTAAAAAATGGGTTTGGTTCAAAAATTGTATATAGGCCTGTTGTATCAAATTGATTAGGTTAATTAGCCTTAAACGTTTTATCTTTATTCCGACGTGTAAGGACTAAGTAGAAACTGAAGGTTTGATCCGAATTTCCTTGATTGTTGAATGGAGAAGGGAGCAAGTAAAAAATTCGAATTCACTTTAGTGCAAACCGGAACAGGGCAGATAAATTTTTCTTAATGCTTAAACAGTTAACTTTGCCATTCTCCAATATATCTAAGCGCACACTCAGAAAAAAATGTGGCATGAATTTAAAGAAGTCGCCTTCTTTTTAAATTTGGCCTGGTATTTAGAAAAATTTTTTAATAAACAGAAAAAGTTTTCTAGAACTTCAAAAAATATGACAAACAAAAAATTCGAGAAAAAAACTTATCCAAAAATAAGAATATGAAAGATTTCTCTGATAACACAGGAGTTCAAAAATAGGCCAACTTTTTCAAAAGAAAGATACCAAACTTATCATAATTGGTCGCTGGATTGAAATCAATTGTCCGTTTTCACCCAGCAGGTCAGGGTTACGATACATTTGCATAAAGGTGTGTAACGAGATGATTGTTTACATTTGTGAATCGTGTGACCACATTTAGTAACCTTTTCTAGCGAAATTTGTTTCCATACTTATTAGCTGAATTAAATTACGTTACAGAATTGTTGGATTTTAATATGGATTCTTGATAAACGCGTATTTTTTTTTAGTTTTTTCGATTTGAGTTTGGCGACCAAATATACATATGAAAAGTGTGCTATCTTCTCTGTTGCAAAAGCTTATAAACCAGTATAATTAGGTCGAACTTATTTAGTCGCTTTCTGAAAATTTGTTTAAAATTTACCATTGATTTTGAAGTTAAATATCTTTTAATCTAACTATTGAGTTCAAATATAAAATTTAAAATATCAAAACTCTGTACTTCCAAATGTGTATGAAATGCTTTAGGTTTTTTAAAACTAACATGCAGTTTTTTTAGTCAGCGAAACCATAATTATTCTTGAACCCCGGTTCGAATCCGAACCTAGGTCATGGAGCAATAAGTACTAGAGAGAAACTTTGCTCAGTCGACACCGCTTCTGTCAAAAAATTGTCACCTGTTGCTCTCATTTACGCTCTCTAGATACTTTTTAATCAGCTGTTCGCTCTCTCTGGCAACATTTGGGTTATGGTCGTCTCGCTCTAACCACAGTGATTTCCTACTGACACTTTGAAGTATCTTTTTGGGCACTATCGATTTTCAGCAACAAAATTGAGCGGCATTCGCAACCTGCCTCTCTAATAATAAGTGCTCTCTGCCTAGGTCCAGCGACCTTCTAAACCCGCTTCGTGAATCCGAACCCAAAAAGTTAAAAGGAAATTGAACCCCTCCCGATTTCTAGGAGGTTTGCAGGCCTGAATGTATGCAACCGCGGGCATTTTTAATTAATATTTGTGCACTCCTCAGTTGTAAGCAAAAGAGTTGTCAACTCAAAATAGTTATTTAGCAGGTCAGGGTTTTTTTTAATTCTTAACCCTATAAAATCGAGTATTAATGGCTTAAAAATAATTTATTGTTTGGAACTCAGAAACTTCAAATAAAATATAAATCCAAATTATTGTGAAGACTACAACCCTGCCGTGACAGCGACAACGCAATTACAACCAGTCAACTGTTTTGTGCCAGCAACTCCGAAGCTAACTCCGAAAAATGAAATCTCCTACATTTGCGGAACACCGACATTTAGATTGTTTGTTTTCAAAAACAACTGACCCCTAAATCACTTTAGATTTCTGGAACACATCGGTATGTTAATTATAATAAAGAATGGAACCCTGAATGGTAAAAAATGTTTTTCCATTGACTTAATTTGTTTGTCTGAGTCCTGACAAAAATGCCACAAAATTTCCATAATTAGTCCGACAAACAGCATGGCTTGTAGCAAATGGTTTAGTTTGACAAAATTGCTATAAATCATGCCAAATTTGATTTTAAAGGCCAATTTCATTATCATTGGCAATACTTATATCGCGTGATTGATTTTGCTCAGTTGCATTGACATGTAAACTATCCCGGAGGCTTCATAAAATCAGCAATTAATGCTTACTGTGGCCTTCAAAAATTATAGAACGGCAAGAAGTCGGAAATTTAGTTTTTCGCGAATATCTTGGAAACGCAAACTAAGATATGACTTTCACCTACCAACTCGTAATCAGCATGAGTATGCACGCAGGAATTAGTTAAAGATGCTCGGGATACTCACAAATGGTCTTAATTTGAAGAGCTGTGCAATTGAATAGTTTAATTTACAACTAGCACGAAAACACCTAGAATGACGTGACAATTCAAATAACCACGGCCCACTCCCAACTCTTGTACTAATAAGGATTATTCTATAGTCCCTCTTCTGGACTCCGACTGCCATCTGCTCATCAGACTATCGTCTGCAAGTGTTTCGCAACAACTGCGAATCGCAATTTCTGTGTTGACCTTTTTATTCAGATTTGAGAGCGGCAAGAAATTTGCTTGGTCTGGATCATACAATTTCTTTACTTGGCTGCTGCGCGTGACATATGGACGTGTGTGCATTCGCGCCACCTTTTCGACATTCTGTTAAGTACCTGCGGGCGTTTCACTTGTTTCCCTTTTTGCTCGCTAAATAATCAAATGTCTTTTAGCTCATGACACCGACAACCAACCCTCAGCGAAGCGAAGCACTTTTGAGGTGCCTGGAAACACGAGTACGGACAATTCTGTTGTCGGTGCCGAGCTCAGTGTGTGCGTGCCTCGGGGCAAGTGTTATGCAACTGTGGGACAGTTGCATGGATGGCATACTTATCTAGCAGATAACTTGACTTGCATTAAAGTGCTGATATTAAGGGAGGTAATTTTATCACACAGCTCTTGTGTGGTGCAGTATGAAGTACAGCGAAAAGAAATCTGACTTAGTAGTATTTTGAAGTATACGAGGTAGGTAGATCGTCTGATGCGTCGAGTGGTTTAGCAATAACTGATTTTTTGTATAGCCTTGGAGAGGGTAGAATATATAGAAAATTTATATTTTTATGCGTTGCAAACGTATCGGCACAATTATAAAACCCTTTGCAAGGGTATAACAAGAAAGAAAGTCAATCAAGCCCAACTACAGCATAATCTTTTGGTCCAGCCTTCTCGATGATAAATTCTGATCCCGTTTTGTGCAGGGATGCAAACCATTTGGAAATAAGGACTGGTTCGGTTCAGTGCTTCACACAGTTTTGAACCGCCGGTTCGGTTCATTGCATGGTTTTTGGGGCTTACTGAACCGCGGTTACGATTCGGTTCGGTTCGCTCTTTATTCATTTAATTAACTAAAGAAACAATTTTTAATTGTAATACAATTCCAATTATTTATTAACAAAGACTTAGTTTTCCAGTTAATCCGGCTTGTGCAAAATTTCGACGGCAATTTTCGCAAAACATCTTTTGTCACTTGATGTTGTTTAGAATCTTTGACGGTTTGAAATCGACTACTGAAAGCCAAGCGGATTAAAGTCGTCAAATAATTACAATTTTCTTTTGACCTGATCAAGTAATCTCTGACATATTTGGCACTTCACATATAAACTTAAGCAATTTTAATTCGAAATCCATAAGTTTATTCGGAAATCAACGTCGATATGTGGAACACACCCTATTATGCAATAAACATATCATTATACCCTTGCAAAGGGTATTATAATTTTGCCCAGAAGTTAGAATAGAAATATTCATTTCCGACCCTTTAAACTATATATATTCTTGATCATGGCGACGAGCTGAGTCGATTGAGCCTTGTCCGTCCGTCTGTCTGTTTCTACGCAAACTAGTCTCTTAGTTTTAAAGCTATCGAGCTGAAACAATGCACAGAGTCTTCTTTTTACTGCACACTGCTAATATGTCGGAACCGACCGGATCGGATGACTTTATCTTATAGCTGCCATAGGAACTTTCGGTCGAAAAGTGGGCCTTTGTGAGAAAAGCTTTTTTGTTTTTAATGAAAACGTCTCCCACGTCAGGGATTATTAATATTATACGCTATTACACAGATTTGGATGTTTTGGTCAAAATCGGATGACTATATCTTATAGCTGCCGTAGGAACTATCGGTCGAAAAGTGGGTTTTATTTAGAAAAATTGTTTGTTTTAATGCTGGCGTTCTTAAACTCTGATGTACTACAACATTTGCAAGGGTATAAAATCTTCGGCAAAGACGAAGTTACCTTGGCCTTCTCGTTTTTACTAAATTTTAAATTTGCTTTGATAGATCTTTAAGACTGGTTCATTTTATTAAGACATTTCCATTTTAATAGTTTTATTACACTTGTATATGGGCATTTCCGCCAAATGGTAAGCCTGGACCGAAAAATAAAATTTAATGACATTTTTATATTTAATTATTTAACTTGCAAATCATATGCTATGTTTACAAAATCTCTTCATTGCAATCAATTAAGAAGAAAACAAGTGAGAAAGTCGGTCAAGCCCGACTATAACATACTCTGTACCTGGAGTAGAAGCTGAATGCAATGCTGGTGGTGCGCTCATCTCAAAGTTTCTCTCTTTTTTTCTCTCTCTCTCGCTCTCTCGCTCTCTCTCTCTCTCTAAGATTGTGTGGTGTCAGTTGTGAATGGGTGGGAGGGGGTGGGCAAATCGATATATTTTGCTAATTACTAACTATCTCTAGAAGGTACAAAACGTCTATCATCAAAACTGTAGGAGATATAACGTTTTTTCCGAATTCCGGGGGCGGGACGGGGCGTGGCAAAAATTGAAAATAAACTTGATCTGCCTGCAGCTATAAGAAACATTTGTCCCATACAAGTCAAACCTCTATCTCTTACCATCTCCGAGATCTGTTTGTTCATACGGACGGACGGACAGACAGACGGACAGACGGACATGGCTATATCGACTCGGCTGTTGATGCTGATCAAGAATATATATACTTTATAGGGTCGGAAATGACTCCTTCTCCCTGTTACATACTTTTGCACAAACTTAATATACTCTATGTACCTTCGGTACAGAATATAAAAAATGCATAGAGACCAAAAAAGTTCGATTAACGGTTAATTTTTATCTTGCTTTTTCTAACCGGACGTTCGCGACCCGTACGTTCGCGACCGGTAATTAATTCAATTTAAAAAAAAACAATCGAAATATTTTTCTGTGTAAACACTCGATAGAAAGCAACATAAATACTCTTTTATAATAAATTAATAGCTTTAGAATATTCCGTTCCATTTCGCAGATTTTGGCATTTCACTAGATTAAGCCAAAGTCAACTTCTATTCCGCGTACGTTCGCGACCTCTTGTTTATTGCTAATATTAATAATAATAAATTTATTTTAAACCAATAATGCAGATATTATGAACCAGGGCTGCAAACCCCTCTGAAATCGGTGGAGGTTCACTCCGGGGTTCGAACCTGTGAGATTTTTTGGGTTCGGGTTCACGGAGCGGGTTCAGTAGGTCGGTGAACCTAGGTTCAGGTTCGAACCGAGGTTCAGAAATAATTTTTTGCTAGCTTAAGAAACAGGAATGTACATTGTAACAACATTAGCCAACTATTGATATTTTCCAAATAATATTCGAACTATGCTTAAGTTAATAATGGATAAACCAAAATTAACTGACTGAAGAAAAATATGTCTGATACTTGTGTTTTAGAAACAGCTAATGCTAATGTTTATCCAAACCTTTAACACATTAGAATCTTTAGGCAATCTTGGAATTTCTTCAAATGAAGCTACGAAGTCGTTCACTATTATGTATTTGTCACTAATTCTTTATATTCTAGCTCTTTAGCTAAGGATTGTATTTCATGATCATAGGAATAATCAGTGATGCTTTTATTAATGAGTTCTTTTTGAGGTTCATACAATTCAGCAATTTGTCTTTTTGCAAGCTGATTTTGTTTCAAGGTCAAAAAATTAAGTTCTTGGATTTAAAAAAAAAATTTGTATTATGCTGCTGTCGGATTTTGCTACAAGCCTACCTTTGGGATTCCCAAGCGATCATATCAGTTTTGTCATGAGGTACTTTCTGCCCTTACACTAAGGACAGACGAATACCGCTGAAGATTGAATTGGTATTCATGAAATAGCTATACTGTCAACCAGCCTCCTCTGTGGTGTTGTGCGTGTCTTGTTTTAGACAAGTTATGGACAAAATCCTAACTTAAATGACCTAGATCATGCTTAAAAAAGTTCTATGATTTTATTTGAGATAGAACGTAAAAAGTTAAAACGTTTTTCTAAGAACTTTCTAAGTATTTACGAACATTCAAACCTTAAAGGACCAATACATAAGTCAGCCCGAAAATAGTAATATGAATTTTGTTCTGAACCGAACCACTTTTAACTTTTTTTTGCTCCGGTTCGGGTTCAGGTTCAGCCGCGAAATTTTTGTTTGCTCCGGTTCAGGTTCGGTTCAGGATTCTCGAAAATCTCGGAGTCTCCGACTCCGGAGCGGTTCAGCTCCGGACCGGTTTGCAGCCCTGTTATGAACATTATGAACATTACAAAGTGTTAAATAACTTAAGGTTTTAAATATTACTCAACTATGACTTTCAGTCGTCAGTCGGAGAATTCGTTTCTATGTTTCGTTGATTTTTGTTAATTTTGTTATTGTATAGGGGATCCCCAAATACAATAACAAAAAAGGTGCCATACAAAAGGTCTTAATACACCCTGCTTCCCCGCACGTCGCGAGATACAGGATCCTTGGGACCCAGTGTCGGATTAGGAGCCCACCAAATATTTAGAGTTTATGTGCATGATATTATTTAAATTTAAAAAGATTCTCCCAAAATTCGTTTCCTATACTGAGTGGCCTGTTGCAAAAACTGCACTAAACCCTTCCAGTTAGTATCGCTCGCATCATTTAAAATATCTATGACCTGATTCGGACTTAGCACAGGTTGGTTAAAATATAGTGCTCTGTGTTCTCTTAGTATAGGACATCTGCCCAGGAAATGGTTAATGTCCTCTATTTCATTTGTATTGCACAATTCGCATTTATTTGTCCGTCCTGTAACAAACCTATTTCCATTTAACAATATCATGTCGCTTCTTGCCTTAAAGATCCATGATACTGCCATAGTATCCACTTGTGCATATTTTTTGCCAACAGTATGGTCGAGTTCTTTGTAGATTCTCCCTTCGCTTCTTAGTTTTTGCTGCACGAGTTCCGTATGCCTGTCTTTCCTTTTGCCCAGAAAATATTTTTCTCCAGCACCATCTGAGAAAGGCGTCGTGGCAGCCTATGACTGTCGTATGTAAATAGAGTCTTGTATATGTAACGGAGGTGCTGGTCCAACATGTAGAATCTACTGCCGTATTTATCCGTTTCCAGTGCAAGAGCATAGTGTGGCGTTGTATGTGGCAAATTATAAATACGTTTGATGAAAAACTTCAACTTCATCGTGTTGCCCAAAGCCCCAGACTTGCGCTCCGCAAGCTTGTATTGCCCTACACACGGCATCATAGATTTTCCACTTCATTTCGGTGGACACATTGTTTTTGCCAAGGAGGCTCTTCCAAGTAATGTTGATGCTTTGCTTTGCAGCCGCAGTTCTAGCTGTAACATGCTTCTTGAAATTTAAAGTGGGCGTCAAAACAACTCGTAGATACTTGTACTCAGGTACAATCTTTATGGGTTCGCTTTGAAGTGTCCAATTTTCAGCCTTTGCCAGCCGCCCTCCTTTCCTGAAAACCATTATTTCCGATTTGGTCATATTAACTTCCATGTTCCATGTCTTACAATATATTTCCAGCAGATCGATCATTTGCTGCAATACAGTGACTTCATCAGCAATTATGACTATGTCATCTGCATACAATAGAAGGCGTATATTTTCTCTTCCCACTGTTAAGCCGCCCCCTATGAAATCATGGATGTCGTCGAGGAAGAGCGCAAACAATAGGGGTGAAAGAAGACAGCCCTGCCTCACTCCGATATTGGTTTCGAAATACTCCGATAGTTCCTTGCCTGTCCAGACTGCCACCTTCGTATTTGCATATATATTCTCCAGCACGTTCGATCCCGCCTCGGAACATCTAATAATAAAAGTTTTTTTCTTTCTTTAGAAAATAGCTTTTACACATACGGTTACCTTCACCAGCTATTGGCGCCAGCTGTGAAGTAACTAGCCATGAAAAAGCAAATTCTCAAACTTTGCCGTTCGGATCCGGCGTTAAACTGTAGGTCCCTTTCTCTTGTGCGAAAAATTTAAAGCACACACGCCAAGAGATCGTGAGAAGCTTGGCTTGGCCCCGTTTTAGGAGCTGTATAGCCAACATTTACATTTTACATTCTCCAGCACGTTCAGAAATTTGGTCGAGACTCCCATCGAATATAATTTGTACATTAACAGCTTTCGTGGGATTTTATCGAAGGCAGCCCGAAAGTCAACAAAAAGGCGTATACTTTCTTTTTCTCCTCCCGTTTCAGATATACGATGGATATTAAATTGTATATATTGTCCACAGTCGAATATTTTTCTCGGAAGCCGGCCTGATATTCTTTTAACTTCTCATGACACCTAACCCAGTTTGTTAGTCGGCTGTTTAAAATGCCCATAAACACTTTCGCTATGCTGCTTATAAAAGATATCCCTTGGTAATTTTGTGGTAGGTCTGGGTCACCTTTTTTGAAAATTGGGAATACGACACTTGTTGTACAGTTTTCTTCAATCCGACCTGTATCCAGCATGTTATTATAGACTTCAGCCAGTGAGTCGATGAAATCCATTGGGGCATTTATGTAGAATTCATATGGAATTCTTTCCTCTCCTGGTGCTTTGTTCAACTTTACTTGATCCAGTATTTTCAATATTGCGGTCCTGGTTATATGCGTATCCAACAAGTCATCTGTTGCAAAGTTTCAGACAAAAATAATGTCCGCTGCAGTTTGTTCTGGGCTCAGTAGATTTTGAAAATAGCTCTGAAAGTCCGATGCTGAGATGTTGTTTCCTGTCTGGAAGTGGCTAATATAATAATAATATTGCTAATATTATGAAATCTAAATCTCGATAATCTCCGACTTTTGCACTAAACACAGAGCTAGCAAAATGCTATCAAATCGCAAAAAGAAAAGTGGGGATAGTTTTTGTTTTCTGTCTTTTTTAGTCTTTTTTGTACATCAAAAGCGCACAAACGTACGTTCGCGACCCGCGGAAATGCCCATATGCGATTTTCAAAACAACAGAGACTAATGTAGATGTTAAAAAACTTGAATTAACTTCAATATGAAGACTAATAATAATTTCCTAGTATATTTTCATCGATATTGAAAATCTGACAAAACAAACTCCAATGTGGAAAATGTTCATTCTACTGACACTTGTGTGGGTGGAACTCCTACAACTATTCGAGCTATGCTTAAGTTGCTTTTCCTGATAAATATTCCAATATTTAATAATCTAAAGATTACCTAAAGGTAAACGCTTACAATCGATATTTTACTTTTTCATGGAATTGATTCCCTATCATTGAGTTGTTACTTAGTAATCGAGTTCAAAGAATTATCCGTTATGTTTTCATTAAGGTTTTGAATTTTGTTGTATATTAAGCTAGGTATCGAGACACTCGAAATTTTTGCGGAGCCCATCTAATTACATAGCTCAGGAAATCCGCTCGCGAAAATTGTCAGAGCGCATTTCCTGAGCGAGTATCGAGACACTCGAAATTCGCTTCGATAACACCATTTACAGTCAAAAAGACCCATTTCTACTAAAAATTTTTTTTATGTAGTTTGGAATGGTGATCTCAAAAATCAATTTCAAAAATTTTTTCATGGCTCCGTTTTTGAAATATGATTTTTTTTCATTTTTTGGCAGGTGCTCTTACATTTGAGGCCATATCTCACTTCATAATTATCAGATAGAGAATCGATTTTTTTGAAAAATTTTTGGGTATTGTGTTCAAACTACTTAACCGATTGAAAAACAATGTTCTACGCGATTATTGGCAACATAATTACCTATCGATTAATACCTTGCTTGACTCTATCTGGCAATTATGAAGTGAGATATGCCTTGAAATGGAAGTACACCTTCCAAAAAATTGAAAAAAATTAATATTTCAAAAACGAAGCCATGAAAAAAATTTTGAAATTGATTTTTAAGATCACCATTCCAAACTACACCAAAAAGTAGTTTCAGTAGAAATGGGTCATTTTTTTTTTTGTTTTGTAAACTAGTGTAATTAACATGGAGCTGCCAACTCGTTTTCTTGAAAACAGCTGATAAATTGTCGAAGGGGGACATGAAATTATGAAACTTGTTTGATAATTGTCAGAGGTACCTACGAAAATTGAGCACGCAATGAAAAAAGTTAAAGTAAAGAAGACTAAAAAAACAAAGCTACAATTATTTGGAGAGCTCCGAGGTGGACAAACGTGTGGAGCTGATCAAAGTGTCGCTACAATTTTTATGGAATCTGGCCAATAAAAAGCGTTTTGATACGGGCAGCTCCGGCGCTGCATCACTTGTGGCTGAGAATCTTCGATGTGGTTGGTATGCCATTCGCCCAATGTGTGCACACCAAATGAGTCCAAACCTCCGTAGCCTCCACAGCCCACGGCCAAGCAGCACTGAACCTTAGCAGTCTCCATAGCCCATTGTTGCAGTGTTTTCTCCGGCTTACTGTGGTAGTTTCCGTTGCTCCAGCTGCTCCTGTGGCTACCTTTAAGTATTTAACTAATATGCATGGAGCTGGCTGTGGCTTAATGTGCTAATTCTAATCGTTCGATGCGTTTTGGGTTGTCGCTATAGCAGGATTTCTTAGGGGATAAGTTCTGCTCAAGCAGGCCAATACAATAACAAGGGACTCTGCTTATACCTTCAGCCACACAAAAGATGCATCCATGAAATTGACCATGGCATTGTCTATGACCTTTGAATTTCTCCCAGTGACTTCCTTTATCAATAATCTTAACTCTTTAATTTTATTTGAATTAGCCCGCCAATTTCTTAAAAAAGCAACAGCTGAATTTTTTGCTGTTGCCTGGTCACACTACATTGTCTGAGCGGCTCGTGAAATTATCAAACAATTTCCGCTGCGCAAAAATTTCGAGTGTCTCGATATCTAGCTTTAACATTAAATGAGATTTAGCTACCTTTTTTCGTTCTTCTGATAGCAAGTTTTATTCCTGGAATCTAAGAAATCAAATTCAATAACAGGCGGAGCTCTTTTTTTCAAAGAGTTGAAAATTACTGAGCTATGTCGTCCTCACTTTTTTTCAACATAATATACTCATGCTCATTTTCTATTTCAAGCCAATCTCAATTAAAGATTAAAAGTAACCGTTTGAGTTTTATCAAAGACAATACATACCGCATCTCATACAATATTTTTTTTTGGGATCCAATGTCAGCTCCCAATAAAAATCGTTATATGCGTCACATGTGTCATCTAAATTACCTATAAATTTTTGCTCTTAGCAGAATAGCTAATTTAGAAAACGTGTAGCTAAGTTTCAGTATACGCATCCTCGTAAAGGCAACGAAATGCAAAAATTTGCATCCAATGTCAGCTCCCAAAAAGACTCGTTTTTAGTGTCACACGCGTCATCTATAATATAAATAAATCTTTGGTTTTATGTAAGTTGGCCCCCAACGGACAATACAATCAATACTTGGCTTATTACAATTTTGGGTCCTAAGCAAATTTAATAGGTTGATGCTTATTTTTTTTTTACAACAACAACTCTGCTTTTCCAAGTATTTCCGCAATATTTTAAAGTGCATTGGGCACGCTTTGTTTCTGTAATTGCTGCGGAGATAGCAAAGGAATGATCGTATACATGTACGGCACCAAGTATAGGTGCACAACACATGCAAACAATTACTTGGGTATGCACTGCGTAGAACCAAACCCGTTATTCTTCTCTTCTTTGTATTGGTCTTTGCTCGCGCAAGCAAACTGAACAACAACAATTTCAATGAGCGTGTTGAGCAGCATAAATCGATGACAAGAAATCGACTATTTTTGTTAGATTGTGCTGGTGAACGAGCATGTTGCGCAATCATGATTGCTATTTTTCTTGATTGTGTAAGATGTGAATCTAACAAAGAAATAGTTTGTTAGAATTGCTTGATTATGATTTGTTATCGATAGCACACAGCTGTCAGAAGTAAACAAACAAATGAATGAGGAAACCTCTCTGTTTTTAATAAATGAGTTGGCAGAGGACGTGGTTTCGCAAGTAGCTCACGGAAATTCGTGCAAGGCTCTAAAGGCAGTACTGGTTGTTGCGGAGGAGGCAGTGGCGTAGAAAGCTTTTTGCAAAGGGGGGTGATGAATTCGAATTTTATAAAAAAATATTTTTTGCGAGTCTCCAAAATTGTTTTTTTTTTTTTGTCTTATTTATTTAGCTATTTTTTTTTAACAAAATGATATCAAGTTTATTTGAATTTTTGTCTGTATATGTACGATCTGTCCTGTTTAATTCCTATTTTTGACCTCAATGCACAGTGGTCGATTCTGCCAATCTGGCAGGCAATAAATGCAAATTTCAAAACTCAAATCTTGCAGATGTTTTTAATTTTCCTGAAAACTAACATCCCGTCAATATTTATTCCGATTTATATATTTTTTTCTCCGATAGTCACGACGTCGTGAGCGTGCAAAACTTCATATACTTTTTTTTAGCATACCTAAAAACATTTTCGCGCCTTTTCAAGGCTTTTTGTTTTGGTCTGAGAAAAATAAAGTTTTGCGATAAGATGTGAAGTAAGACTTAAATTTGACAAGAATTGGTATGTATTTAATAAAAAAAATTTGTGTTTGTCCTGTTCTTGTATGTGTTAGTGGCAAATCGATGTCGAACTTCACATTTCATTTGGAGTACTGCTACTAACACACCTGCGACTTTCGTAGAGTAGAACTTTTGATATTGGCCCGTATTGGTCTTCCCTCTTTATGTGTTTATTAAAATTGTCAATTGTGAATCGTCCAAAGTCAAACTGAGCTGCAACTATCCGCAAATTATCAGTTTATTACATTTTATAGGCAAAATGTCAGTCTTGAGAAGCACTCCCTTCTCTTGGTTGAACCACAACCGAAAAAATTATCCTAGGAATACAATAGATGATTTATTGCATGCTCTATTACTGTTGTCATACCCTCTAAAATCGTCAATATCAAAAAGTACTTCATAGTGCTCGAAAATTTCATTTAACTCGATAAAGAGGCCATATTACTTCAAGAAAATGTCTTAGATTTGAGGAACTCAGAAGTTGAATAACATTTATTTTTTTTTTATTAAAATATGAGTTCTTCTTATCATTATTTCAGTGTAAATAATTTATGACTCAATTTTTAAATTTTTAAAATTAAAAAAAAACCATTTAATAAAATTTTTAAAATTAACATTAAAATTAAAATGAAAAAAATTTTTTTTTTTGTTTATTAATTTCTTTTCTTTATACACAAATTTTTAAAAATTATTCCAAAAATATTACTTAATTATTTTGTATGTTATTAATTATTGCCTGTCAGATTGGCACAATCGACCACTGTGCAATGGGGGGGATTGATCATCTTAATTCCCCCCTATCTACGCCACTGGGAGGAGGAGGAATGCTTGAAAAGCCGCTACTCCAAAAAGAAGATGCCAAGGAATGAAACCCGGCGCCTGGTTACGAAAGAATCGTTCCTGCTTGCGCAGTAGCTAGGGTCACGTGGTCCTCGTTTAACCTGAAATCGAAAACATCTTACTTGTGGTCTTGGCCCTAACGGGTCACTTATTGGCAGGCATGCTGCACGCTTCGGCGTCGCTCAAGTTATTTAGAAGAACAGGTGGAGACATAACTTCATATTTTTTGCCATTGCCGAGCTCTAAGTAGAAGGAAACTCAAAACTTTTGGTCACACCACTAGTTGGGAAGGTACAAAAATATAGAATGGACAAATTTAATTATTATTTTAAGATGTTCCGTGCATCGTTAAGGACTCATAGCTAGAGATGGGTTCGCGACGGGATTCCAGCGGGATCCGAGAGAAGTAGGGGATCAGGCGCGACGATATTGAATTAAAATTTTTTGGTAGAGATCGTGGCGGGAGGGGAACGGATTTTCCTTATTCGCCCATCTCAACTCTTAGCCCATTGCCACTTTGTTAAAATTAATATTTTTAGACCCTTTTTTGCGTGGTCAGGAGTCCTTTTTAATGGACCCGCCGGGGCTGGGCTTACAACAAAGTTAAAAACATTAAATGGCTAACAAAGTCTTAAGGAAAATTCAAGGGGAATTCTAGAATCAGTTGGTGCTAGTGACGACGGTCATAAATATTTAGTAGTACGTTTTTAATTATATTAAGCTGTTTGTTGTCAAAAATTCAAACCTTCCGCCAACAAAAATATATCGATAGCTTTGTTGCCTAAAAATTCTAACAAGTTCGTTCACCACCAGACTAACAGTTTATTTTTGATTGATGATTTTTGTTCGATGATTGGTGTATGCTTGTTGAATGCAATGATGAAAAGGATTACGGACAATGGAGAACCCTGGAGTATACCATTTCAAAGATTCTGCGTGTTTGACATTTGATTTTCGACTCGTACCTTTATTTTCCTATTTAGCATAAAGTTTTTCACATACGTTATTATTTTGGGCCTGACTTTTCATGTATAGAGCTGGTCGATTACACTAGTTTACAAAAAAAAAAAAAAAATGCAGGCAAGCTAACTTCGGCTCGACCGAAGTTTATATACCCTTGGAGCTTGAAATATGCCTTACAGTTTGTATAGCAGCTATACTATATAGTAGTTTCGACAAGTTTTGGTGAAATTATGTGAAATCAAAGTTTGGTTACGATAGCTTTAAAACTGACGGGGGAGATAGCATAGAAACAGACGGACGGAGGGACAGTCGGACATGCCTATATCAACTCAGCTCGTCATGCTGATCAAGAATATATATACTTTATGTTGTCGGAGATGCTTTCTTCTGTGCGTTACAAACATCCGGACAATTTCAATATACCCTCTCCAAGGGTTTAAAAAAAGGATGACCCATTTGGCGTTTTATACCCGTTACTCGTAGAGTATAAATTGTATACTAAAGTCGTGCAAATGTATGTAACAGGCAGAACGAATCATTTCCGACCATATAAAGTATATATATTCTTGATCAGTATCAACAGCCGAGTCGATATAGACTTGTCCGTCTGTCTGTATGAATACCTAGATCTCGGAGACTATAAGAGCTAGAGCGTCCATACTTGACATGTAGTCTTCATTCATCTGCACGCAGATCAATTTTGTTTCAAATTTTGGCCTCGCCCACCCCCGCCCCCGCAATAGAAAATGTTGAATAACTCCCACATTTTTTAAGATAACTAGTTCATACTTACAACTTAAACTTAAATAAGCAATAACTATGATCCCTGAAATTTACAGCAAGATCGGATAATATATAGCCGAGGTAAACAAATGTTGCATACTTTTCGGATGTTCACCCTCAGAACCGCAGGAACACTGCTAAACATGATTTTTTATGAGTAACGGCTACATCGCAGTCGGTTAGAACCGACTTTAACTTACGCTCTCCGTTTGGCTTATGGAGGTTACACCGAGCAACAATATATGTATTTATGAGCTCTATACGACAGTAATCAAATTAATGCAGCTTAAAAAACTCATGAGAGCAGCATCAGCAAACCCAAAAGCTTCTAAATTGGCCTTTGAAGAGAAATTTTAATCAAACTATACAGGGGTGCCACAGAATTCACTAGCGATTTGGCTTCTAGCCATTTGCCAAATCGCTCGAATATTTTCGCCATGCCACAGAACTTCGAGCGATTTCATTTTCTTAGATTGTTCACAAACCCTTTCGAAGTTGACCGCGGAGGGTAGAGACCCCGCAAGTGAAAACTAAATAAAGCCTTTTCATGTGATTTTTTATTTATGTTTTGAATGTAAGCTATTTGGTAAGTTCTCTTATAAACAAAACAAACTTATTTTTCTTCAACTTTGTAAAAATTTGTTTATTTCGCACACAAAAAATTCAAATTTTCTGCCCGCCAAAAAAAAAAAATGACTCCTTGCAACTCTAGCTGCAGCACAGTTACGCCAGAACAGCGAACGAAAACGTTAGCAAAAGTTTTGCTTTAAAGCTGGGTATGGAGATACTTGCGAAAAGTGTGCGAAATCTCTGTACATTATTTCGTCGATAGCAAGTGCGAAATAAGTCGCTCATCTCTAGTTGCTTTGTTTTAAAATTTAATTTGGAGGGACAATTTAAAATAATTAACCGCGAATATTTATGGTGGCCTTTAATGATGCAATAGTTGTGCAGCAATAGCTTTATGTGATTTGTAAGAAGCTTTAGTGAAGGCACCTAGGGTTCGGCAGTGTTTGTTTAACTCTTACTTCCTGTGAAGATCCATGTGGAGGCAGTTGTATAACTTAAATATTTTTATTTGTATCTTTTCAATCATTTGCTCCAATTAGCAATTGGTGCTCTTTGGACACGACTAGGGAAATGACAGAATCGACTATTGTGGCCATTTCATCTCGAAGTTATGTACTTATAATGCAATATCATGGATTAGAAGATGTTGTCCACGACTTGCGGCGACAAAGAAATCCCAAGTCTGACCATTAAAAAGTTCTGCGGCTCATCCGGCTCAAAGCGACACAAGTGGAGCTATCCGCCACTTCACATCGTTGCGATGAATACTCCACCACCGCTTTCACTCTTGGCGTGCTTAGGACGCCGCCAGCGAACGGTGGCGCTGTCCTTTAAGAAGCCCAAGCCGCGTTGCAATGATCTCCTAGCAAAAACAATCAATTGTGAATAGCATAATTAAACTCAATAAATATCTATACATTTACAGATCTTTTTTGTCAAGCCGCCATCACCTTTTCCTCCAATGAAAAGATGTTCACCCTTTTTAATGTTTTTGTATAGTTGTCCTACTCATTTAAAAACTCCGCGCCACAACACTTGTATGTATATGAGTGTCTACCGCCATGTAGAGTACGAAAAATATGTTTTACATATATTTCACACCTTCGAAATCATCTCTCATCACTTGCCTATCGGGCGACTATCGCGTGACACGTTGACGTCGGGTGGCAGCGCTGTGATATCGATATGCCAATTTCGCGCGTGAACTCCATACCAACTCACGAAACAGCAACTTGCGAAATCCGTGCGAAATCATTTTTTTTATATGGACTTTTTCATTTCGCGGGTATTTCGCGGGTATCTCCATACCAAGCTTAATTAAATAAATTATTCTCGCAGGACAGATGGCAATCGACGATTTAGGGAATTAGCAAATCTGTAAGAAGACGCTAGAGTGCAGCCTCCTTGGATCCGCATTTGACCTTCTTTCTAAATCAGACGATATACATACATACGTAGGCAAGATTATACGGGTAAACGATGCTGTGCTTAAAAATAACATTTTCATTATTCAATTCAAGCAATCAGAGGAAAAGTTGGCCAGATTAAAAGTCAGTTCTTTCCAGGCTGCAGCAGCAGCTTCCCTGTCGCTCATTGCGAGATTGAGGCCCTCCAGAAAAGCAAAACAAATTTCGCTGTAGACATCTGTTCGATGCTTTCCGCTTTATAATTTATTTTAATTATAACAATTTCGGAAAAATAATAATTTTTTTTTATAATCAAATTTACCAACATTTGGGCGGCTTCTCGTTATTATTTTGGCTTCAGCGTTGCCTCTTTGTTCAACTCAAATTGGCAGCAATCGATTTGCAAATTGCACAATAATTAAGCAACAGATCAACGCAAAAATTATTGCAAGTAAATCTTACTTTTTTTTCTCTGATTTAACACAAAAATCGCTATTGTATACACTTTTATACTAAATTCGATTAATTTCGAAATTCAAATGTAAAAAGGTGGCACCACTGAATTACTAGCGATTTGGTGAGTCGAAGTGAATGGCCAATTTCACTAGCGATTTAGTAAAACACTTATTTAATAAACTTAACATGTTAAATGTTAAATTATTTTGATGTAGATTATTCACAAATTGAACACCCTTCAAGAATCTACAAGGGTTATTTTAATTAAAATGCATTTTAAGTGCTTATTTAAGCAAATCGCCGACTCAAGAGTGAGCGATTTGCAAATCACTCGAAAACAGGCTCTGTGACAGGGCGAAATCAAGTTCGAGCGAATTTAGAGCGAAAGTGATTTCTGTGGCAACCCTGATAGCAAATTTTTTAAACTTAATTGTCGTGTACCAGCCATTTGGGGTGCTTGCACTTTAATTAAAACCACTTTAGCATGAGAGAAGCTTGGCTTGGCCCCGTCGGAGGAGCTGTATAGCCAATTTTACATTTTTTACTTCAGCATGTAGCCCAATGGTTCTACTAGTTTCACAAATTTTGTTTCATTTTAATCTTCTCGATGGACAAAATTACAGGCGGTTAATCTCGAAAAAAATAATTAAAATTTATGGCAGGATAACTAGATTGATACACAAAATGTGTATAGGAAATATTAAAAGACTACGTGATTTAACATAAACCTTACATTAATTGTCAAGTAAATGTACAATAACATTCAATCAGTACTAGATTCAAACTATTTTTCCCAAATTCATATTTGCTTAAAGGGGGAAATCTAATAGCCTATTTCCACTATAGCAAATATGTACATATTTTCACATATTATCACATATCTAAAAATATGTAACATATTTCCCATAGGAAAAATATGTACATATTTAAAATATGTGTCCATTCACCCGGAATGTTTTCAGTGTTGTAAAAATCAATACTAGCTATTTTGATATCGATAACACAAAACATCAACCCTGATGCGATCGCAGGTAGGCGCTTTTTTTTAAATGTGTATGGTTTTCTTTTAAAATAAAGCATTTGTTTTAAGAAGTTCCTAAAAAGCAAATATGTGACTTGGCAGGACTAATATGAATTCTTGCTCAGACATGCGGAAGGAAAACTTGGTCGCGGTAAGGTACGCCCAGAAAAAAACTCTTAAATTTCAACCTTAAACGAGAATTCTGGACAAGGCATGGCATAGATGACATTATTTGGTGTTGGTGTCCGTGAGAGCGAACGGATAAGCTAGATCTACAATCGACTACTTTTATGGAAATCATGGTGCGCATAGAGAAAGCCAATAATTAAATAAACTTGTCCTTATCTTTATTTAGCAAACACAAATAAAAGCAAAACAAAAAATGCGTTAAACAATGTCAAGCTTGAAATTGTGTTTTGTCAATTTGAAAAGTATTCATAGTGTCATTTAATAATAATGTCTCGCAATATGTAAGTTGATTTAATTGATCTAAGCTCTGTAGAATTTTGTTCAAAGATGTTATACACAATTAATTTAAATTCAAATTATCAACTTGCCATTCACACGTTCACGACACTGCAAAATATGTACATATCATATGGAAACGCTCAAAAAAAATATATGTACATTTCGAAATATGTGATTATAGTGGAAATAGGCTATAAGTAGCTCAAAAAAAAAAAATTGATTTTCAGAATTTTTTTTTGGCCAAATGGAAGGGCCAATCGAAAATTTGTAAATGAGGTATTATAGTGTGATACATTTACTCGAAATGGACTTCGGGTTTTTTGTATCAAAAACAAAATGGCGGTCGTGTATCATTTCTCCGTTGACCCTATTTTTCAGCTGGCTGGACACATAACTCAAGCAAATCTTAACCGATCGATCTGAAATTTTAAGAGTAAATCGGAAATACCTATGGCTATCGATCCACGTAGGATTTTTTCGATATTTTGATTTTTGGCGCAATGGTGAGTTTTTGAAAAAAAAAATTCGTTAAAAAAAAAAAAAATTCTTAAAAAATTAAAAAAAAAAAAGTAAGCAAAATATCCAAAAAAAAAAATCATACGTGGATCGATAGCCAATCGTCCAATCGTTTGCGCTCGAACAGTTAAGCACATCAATTAAGGAGCTTTTATTTAAGATGGCTTGACCAAAGTGCAGAACTTTGAACTCCCTTAGTACAGGACATCTTCCCAGAAAATGCTGAATATCTTCAGATTCTCCTGTATTGCATAGGGGGCAGATATGGCTTTCCACTTGCTGGTAAATGTTTCCATGGAGCAAAATCATATCACATCTGGCTTTCATCACCCACGAAATGTCTTTCGGCGGTATATTTAGATAGCTTTCTCCTATATCACTGTCTAGATACTTATAGAATCTAGTGATACTACAGTTTTTCCGTTGCAAATATACAACCTTCTGAGTGCTTTTTAGCGTAGCCAGCATTTGTGCGCATAATCCGTTCCATTGAGACCTTGAGATTTCCAAGTCCTGCCAATCTAAGCTTTTAATTCCTTGGCCCAAAATATATTCTTTTGAAGGATTTTGTGAGCTAGTAGGTTTGTAAGCCGTTCTGATTTGTATTCAAAAAGAACCTTAGCAATATAGTTGACATGTTGTCCAAAAGAGAAAAGGTGGGCATACTCCATATTGCTTTCCAAAGCGAGTCCGGTGTTGTAGGTGGCAGGTTTAAAATTTTTTTCAAAAAGAAAAGCTGGAAATTATCGACCTCTTTAAAGCAGCTATAACCCCAAGTCTGTGCAGCATAAGATTATATAGATGTACACACGGCATTGTTGACTTTCTATTTGGAATTTACTGCTAAATTTCTATTATGAACATATTTACTCCAGGACACATTTATGCTTTGGCGTGAGTATCATTCCCAGATAGCAGTATTCTGAGACAATCTTTACAGGCAAGTCTTTAAACCTCCATTTTTCAGCTGCTGCTAGACGACCGCCTCGCCTGAATATCATTATTTCAGACTTCGTCATATTCCAGCGGTCGCAATATTATTCCAAGCGATAAATCATGCTTTGCAATACTCCTGGATCGTCGGCTAACATGACAATATCATCTGCATATAACAGCACACGAATATTTACATCTGCAATGTGCAGGCCTCCATCTAGGCATTCGTGGATATCATTTAAAAATAGTGTAAAGAGGAGTGATGACATAAGACACCCTTGCCTTACGCCCGATTTTACCTCAAATGTCTCTGATAACACTGTGACACATTTTTGAACTCAAAAAAGTTGATACGGTCGAGACCAAAAAATTCTGAAAGGGTGTGATGGTAGTATAAAAACGCTGCATGGGTTTGGTCTGATTAGCTGCCGTTTTCTTTTTATTGACCTTTGAACTTTTCAGCTTCAGTGTAGGATTAATGATTTCATATCTCGTAAGCTATATTGAATTTTGCTTTTGTGTCTTTAGCAAAGTTGTTGCTCTTGGCTTGGCCTACAAAACATTTCTTAGTAGCAAATCAAAAAAATTACGTCTTGGTACTTAAAATTACAAAAGATGTAAAAAGAAATCAATTTTTCACAACTTTTTTCAGTTTTTCAACTTTTTCCTGAAATCCTTTACAAATTTGGACAAGTAATGTAGGTAAAAGTTGTTGCTTAGACCAAAATAAACAAACCGTTAGTACGAACACACTTCATTTAAGTACTCTTTGATATAGTAAAAAGACCAAAAGCATGAAAAGCTGTCAAAAAAATTCGAAAAAACGGATTTTATCGGTAAAAAATAGAGGCAAGCTAACTTCGGCTCGACCGAAGTTTATATACCCTTGGAGCTTGATATATGCCTGACAGTTTGTATGGCAGCTATACTATATAGTGGTCCAATTTCGACAAATCTTGTTGAAATTATGTAAAATCATTAAAAACTTATAAAAACGAGCGTTGGGAGCGATAACATTGAAAACGAAAAAGTTTTTCTCACTAAGACTTTTTTTCAGACATAACCTTTGTATGGCAGCTATACTATATAGTAGTCCGATTTCAACAAGGCTTATTGAAATTATGTGAAATCATTAAAAACTTATAAATACGAGCGTTGGGAGCGATAACATTGAAAACAAAAAAGTTTTTCTCACAAAAAACTAGTTTTTCAACCGATCGTTCCTATGGCAGCTATATGCTATAGTCATCCGATCCGGCCGGTTCCGACAAATGTGCAGCGTATTTGTACCAAAAGACTTCGTGCAAAGTTTGGTTACGATAGCTTTAAAACTGACGGAGGAGATAGCATAGAAACAGACGGACGGACAGACGGACGGACAGACGGACGGACAGACGGACAGACGGATAGACGGACATGGCTATATCAACTCAGCTCGTCATGCTGATCAAGAATATATATACTTTATGTGGTCGGAGATGCTTCCTTCTCTGCGTTACAAACATCCGGACAATTTTAATATACCCTCTCCAAGGGTATAAAAAGTAAATAAATTAAATATCTTTAGCTAAATTTTTAAAGTTATATTTTTTGACAATTTTATTGATTTAATACAAAACAATCGAAATTTTTGATAGTGTCAGCCAATTTCTACCAAAAACTGTACTTTTTCGAGTTTTGGTTGAAATTTTTCATCTTTCAGGGTCTTTAACTATATGAAGGACCATTCGAATGAAGTTGGTATGTTCCAACCGATTGTTTACGTTAGTCTATGCTACTTTTTCGTCCTTCATTGCTTGGTCAAATTCGTTATAGTTTTCAAGAAAAAGTTGAAAAACAGTACAAAATGAGGGGGAAACATGATGAATTTACGACATTTTTGCAATTTTGAGTTTAAAGATGTGACTATTTTGACTTGTTACTTAGAAATGTTTTGTAAATTAAGTCAAGAGCAACAACTTCAGACGTCAAGGCGAAATTCCAAATAGTTTACGAGATAGGGAGTTACAAGTCCCAATCATATGCTTAAAACTTCAAAGTGCTATAAAAATAAATCGGCAGCTAACCAGACCAAACCCAGGGAAGGTTTTTATACTACCATCACACCCTTTCAGAATTTTTTGGTCTCGACCGTATCAACTTTTTAGTGTTGCACAGTGTAATTCTTCTCCAGTCCAGACCGCCGCTCGTGTATCGCTGTAGATGCGCTCAATAAAGTTGAGAATTTTGTTCGAGACTCCGAGCATATGGAATTCGTAAATATAAAGTGTGTTACACTTTAATTTTTTTTTATATATGAAAAATTTTTAATTTAAATATGAAAATATTTAATTATTTATTTTTATACCCTTGGAGAGGGTATATTAAAATTGTCCGGATGTTTGTAACGCATAGAAGGAAGCATCTCCGACCACATAAAGTATATATATTCTTGATCAGCATGACGAGCTGAGTTGATATAGCCATGTCCGTCTGTCCGTCCGTCTGTCCGTCCGTCTGTTCGTCTGTCCAACTGTCCGTCCGTCTGTCCGTCCGTCCGTCTGTTTCTATGCTATCTCCTCCGTCAGTTTTAAAGCTATCTTAACCAAACTTTGCACGAAGTCTTTTGGTATAAATACGCTGCACATTTGTCGGAACCGGCCGGATCGGATGACTATAGCATATAGCTGCCATAGGAACGATCGGTTGAAAAACTAGTTTTAGTGAGAAAAACTTTTTTGTTTTTAGTGCTATCGCTCCCAACGCTCGTATTAATAAGTTTTTAATGATTTCACATAATTTCACCAAGCCTTGTCAAAATCGGACAACTATATAGTATAGCTGCCATACAAAAGTTAGGTTTGAAAAAAAGTCTTAGTGAGAAAAACTTTTTTGTTTTCAATGTTATAGCTCCCAACGCCCGTATTTATAAGTTTTCAATGATTTAACATAATTTCACCAAAATTTTTCGAAATCGGACTACTATATAGTATAGCTGCCATACAAAAGTTAAGTCTGAAAAAAAGTCTTATTGAGAAAAACTTTTTTGTTTTCAAAGATATCGCTCCCAACGCTCGTATTTATAAGTATTCAATGATTTTACATAATTTCAACAAGGTTTTTCGAAATCGGACCACTATATAGTTTAGCTGCCATACAAACTGTCAGGCATATATCAAGCTCCAAGGGTATATAAACTTCGGTCGAGCCGAAGTTAGCTTGCCTCTATTTTTTTTTATTAATTTTTTATATTCAGTTAGTTTGTCCTGAATCAAGGGCAGGAATCCGATTAGAGCCACTACCAACCAGTTGGGTCCTGAAACGCATTGATTTATATAAGAGATTAAATTTAAAAATGTGTACCTACTGTGGGACTCGAACTCGGAGCCATTGCACTATGGTCCAGACGACCACTTTGGTTGGCCAAAATTAATATCTCGCGAACGAAACAAGATATTTTGATTTGGTTTTTTGTATTGGATTTATATAATCAGTAGGAAGTAGATTTAAAAAATAAAATGGGTGTGGCACCGCCTTTTTTTTATAATACATATTTAAACTATTAGTAATAGGGAATAACAAATGAAGTATTGAGCAATTTTTTTTTTAACTTGTTTCTTTAATTATATGGGCGTGGCACGCCTAAAGAAAGCACATTTTATTAAAAAAAAAAAATTAAACAAATTTTTTATGCTTGCCGCTTGAAGCAATAAACTAAGGTTTCCTCCCTCGGATACGACAAGATCTGCAGCTTGCCTTCTTCGTGCTCTTCGACTTTTTTTGGGATACGCTAATGCAGGGCGTCCAATTGATTGAACTGTTTTTGGAACGATTACACATGTTTGTGCATTTAACCAATCCGCATGATTTCGTTTAAAAGCCTTTTCATATGACTTGCACATCCTCCATTTTTCCGCCAAACGGTAACAAAACCTCATTGAAGCATCTGCAACAGCTTTATTTATTTCATCTGAAATGTCACCACAAAGCTTTGTTTTCATAAATTTGTGCACAGCATTTTCCTTGGATGCTTTGCTCCTCTCTAAATGCTACAAGCCAAACAACTCCGCATTGTTGAATTTGAGGTTATGATAAATGCAAATTACAAGAGATGTGGCCAAAAGTGGACAAATTTAAAAAATGCATTACAAAGGGAATTATTTAATCTACGACACACAATTAATCTCCTGGCCGGAATAGGCCGGAATCATTTTATATACCATTTCAAATATTAGTTTTCATTACAAATGGACACATGTTGAACGACTCACTTTGACATAAAATTACGAAGACAGCACAACTCATACAAACAGTTTACATTACAAAACACTTAATACAAACCCCACTGATTATAATTCATCACAAAACTTTGTTTAAAATAGGCTTTTTATATCACTTTACAAAGATTTTTAATTGCAATCAAATTGGCAATTTTTCGCCGCACGTGCTGTTTAACAACAACCGCTATGTTTAACAGCTGATTTCGCGAATGTGGCGCCATCTACAGAAATTTCTGGTACGCAACAGAGATGGTCACTCTTTTTCTGATGCAGAGCGATCAAAAGTACGTTATTTTTTTAACTTTTAAAAATGAGGTTTTGGCCAAGCGAAGTGGTCGTCTGGACCATAGTGCATTGGTCTGAATTGGAATGCCGACCCTCTCTACCAGTTGAGCTATTTAACGTGTTGGTGGTAAAGCGTCTAGAACACTACTTGTATAGAATAGAATTTAACAACTGCCTAAAAACATGAGCACACTTGTAATTCTCAAGTACGAATTCCGAAAATTATTCATATATAAAGGGCAAAGAAAATTTGGTCATTAAGTGTTTTTATATTTAAATCAAAGAGAGAATTAGTTGATTTTAATATAAAAACGGCATAGTAAAATTAAATATGAATGTATTAGTGTTTACTATGCCATTTTTCCCTGAGTGTATGGATGTAAGGTTGAAAATGTTATCCATGGTAGAATATTTTCGTCTAAAACCTGCCTGAAACTCATTTAATACGTTGTATTCCTCAGCCTATCTCGTCAGTCTATCGTTGAGAACACCCAATCTTCGCGCACAATTAATGAAGGATATTCCTCTGTAGTTTGATGCAGAGTTTATATGGCCTTTTTTGTAGATGGGAAATATTATGCTTTTGGAGCAAGCGGAGTCTATCCTTTCCCCTTCATACATCCTATTAAAAGTGTGAGCCAGCTCTTCCAGGAGTTCAATTGGCGCATTTATATAGCACTCGTAGCTTAGTCTGTCTTCGCCTGCTGCTTTATTTAATTTCACCCTCTAAAGCATTTTCTGGATCTCCTCAACAGTTACGCAATTATCCAGCAGTGGTGTTTCGGACCAGTTTCTCGCGTACTCAATATCCGGAGCTATTTGCTGCTGATTTAAAAGTTCCTTAAAGTACATAGCTTTGGAAATCCTCAGCTGCCACATTTGTTCCAACTCGAAAGCACGTTCCTTATAGCTCACGTGATAATTGCCACCATTCCTTGCTATCTTGGATTTGATCCAGCTTAATTTCGAGGTCTTCTTGATATCGTGATTTTTTTAGGTTACATAAGTGTATCAGGTATAGTATGCGAAGTGACTCGTCCGCCGATTTCCGACATCTGTTAAGTGCTTCGAACACCACTTTTCTTGCCTTAAAGCACTCATTGTCGAACCATTTCTCTCTGCTTTCAAATGACACTACACGGGGGCTTTTACGGGGCAGGGCTTCCTCGATTACATTTCGCATATAATGTTCTCTTTTTTTTATTTTATATTTATTTTTTTAATTTTCTGAATTTACTTTTTTCAAAATTATAAAAATAATATATCATCCCACCGAATAACAAAAAAGGAGCAACAACACAATCTGAACCAATCACACACAAATATAACATCTAGGTATATATATACCGACCGAGGCTAAGGATGAATATAAATCGTTATGTGGAGCAAATACCCACAGTACTTATGAAGGTGTAACTGCCATCTTTGTCTCCCTTTGTGATCCCATTTAGCAACAAGCCCGTTGTCTGAACAGAATTCCATAAATTTTCTTCCTTTGCCGTTTTCCACCTTGTCCAATGCTTTTCTTGCCTCTAGATTTTGAATACACGCTGGAGTTTCTATATTACGTAGATTCTATGATACATTAAAAACAAAACAGTTTTTTCAACAAGACCCACTTTTCGACCGATAGTTCCTATGGCAACTATAAGATATAGTCATCCGATTTTGACCAAAACTTCCAAATCTGTGTAAAAGCGTATAAAACTAATAATTGCTGAAGCGGGAGGCGTTTACATTAAAAACAAAAAAGTTTTTCCCACAAAGACCCACTTTTCGACCGATAGTTTCTATGGCAGCTATAAGATATAGTGATCCGATCCGGTCGGTTCCGATATATTATCAGTGTGCAGTAAAAAGAAGACTCTGTGCAAAGTTTCAGCTCGATAGCTTAAAAACTGAGAGAATAGTTTGCGTAGAAACAGACAGACAGACGGACCGACAGACAGACAGACAGACGGAAGAACAAAGCTCAATCGACTCAGCTCGTCGCCCTGATCAAGAATATATATAGTTTATAGGGTCGGAAATGAATATTTCTGTGCGTTGCAAACTCCTGGGCAAAATTATAATACCCTTTGCAAGGGTATAAAAATCAGGGTTCGTAAAATAACACACATTTGTTTTTTTCACGCCCTATATTAACACAAAGAAAAAATTCAGTCTGTAAAAAATTTTAATTTTCACACGTGTTACTAACAATTTTTTTCAGAAGAAAATAAAAATTTTTTTCATGATATTATCACGAGAATTTTTTTCACGCGTGTTACTAACACGAGTGAAAAAAATTTTTGCTAACATCTGTGAAAAAAAAATCCAGAAAATTTTTCACACAATATTTTTCTCGCGCGTGAAAAAAATTTCCAGAAATTTTTTTCATTGCAATAGAATTGGTGTGTATGTGAGACGCGTCGGCTAGCCTGTGCTCAGGACGACTACAAACGGGGGTGGGTAAAAGGCACACACTCTTTGTGCGATCGAGGAGATTTGGGTTCATTACGAATTTCGTAATGACCTGCTGCAGCTGTGGCCGCAAATATCCAGATTGAAGCAAAACATTCGACCTTTAACTCCCTTTTTATGAGGGCCATAAAAATTGGCGTACCTCAGTTTTCGAAGCTACCTGTTAACCGTCAATGGGTAAGGTAAGAGTTAACCATTTTAATAAAGAGACAAATGCATATTGCAAATGTAATTGATTTTTTGTCTTGCCAAACCTGGTATTTTCATTTAGAGTACATTAAAAAATGGTTTCCAATAATTTGTTTTGAATTTTATTCGCAATTAATACAATTTCTTTTTACTATTACTATTTAATAGTCGAATGTTTGGACTCAATGTGGATATTTGCGGTCACAGCTCCATAGTTCTGCTGTGGGCAGGTCATTAAACAAATCTACTTGATCGCACAAAGAGTGTGTGCCTTTTACCCACCCCCGTTTGTAGTCGTCCTGAGCACAGGCTAGCCGACGCGTCTCACATACACACCAATTCTATTGCAATGAAAAAAATTTCTGGAAATTTTTTTCACGCGCGAGAAAAATATTGTGTGAAAAATTTTCTGGATTTTTTTTTCACAGATGTTAGCAAAAATTTTTTTCACTCGTGTTAGTAACACAAATTCAACCGCTCTTTATAACTACGCAGAATCTATCGAGGAGCTATCGATACTTATCGCTGCGCTTGCGTATGAGGAAGTCAGCTGTTCCTCAAATTTCTCAGCAAAAGATAAGATCATCAAATTTTCTGTTTATTTGTTGTTGTTCCCCTTTTCTTGCCTTTCTCCTTTCTTTCGCTTATTTTGGACGACCAATAAATAAAACTGGATTGCTCACGTGATGGCGATCCTGCTTCTCCTTGCCGACATCTCCAATGTACCAATGTACAATGCTGTTCTGCCAGGTGTGTGTAGAAGTTTCAGGCTTCCAAGGTGCTCTAATTCGCCTTTTTTTGCAGGTCAGCGGTGGAGCTCAAATCAAACGCGTCCTCTTTACACACACTCTCTATTATATCTCCCCTTAACATTAAACAACCTTGCGAGAATGACTTAAAAATTGTATGAATTGGGCTAGAAAAGGGCCAAATGAGTTCCGCACTCACAATAATCTACGGATTAAGCCCCTTGTTTGTGACTATTATGTTTTTCGAAACGGTATTAATTTTTTTTCGGTTAAAGCTAACACCCAAAGCCATGCTTAAAATCTATAAAAAAAATAATGATTAAATCGGTGTAAATCGATTTTTGTAAGTTTTGTTTGCAGTCCCAAAAAAAAAAAAAATTGTAAAATCATAGAGGAAAGCTAACTTTGGCTCGACTTAAGTTTACATACCCTTGGTTCATGAAACATTCCTGCTAGTATGTGGCAGCTTTTCGATATTTCATTCGATTTTGATCAACCTCTGCAAAATTGGAACGAATAAAGACGCTACCGATGAAAGCAAATAAATTCCCTTAAGTGAAAGTTTTTTACATAATTCAATTAGGATGTTTTATTATGAAAAATTCTTAAAAATAATTTTTTTTGGCCACCTAACAGTATGTATCCTCTCAATCAAAGTAAAACTAAAAAAATCGAACTTCCCATTTTTGACTTTTCTTGTCAAAAGACTGATTTACAAAGCTATTATACGTCATACAAATAATTATCAAGCATGTCCTCAATTCCACTACTTTTTGAAAAGTAAATCAAACGCAATTCCGCTTCGGTTTGGTTTTTGTGTTTTCAATTTCGAATGAAATTGCTCTCTTTTTACTTTTCGCAATCCGCAGAACCAATGTCAATTAAATTTCACTAAAAATTTCTTAATTGATCACAGAATTAGGAAAAATACACATGATGTACATCAAGCAACTGTAAGAGTGCGTAATTAAGCGATTAATTTTCATTCATATTTGGTGTTGCCAGATCAATTCCACTTTCGAAAGGTTGCCGTGAAAGTGGAATTCAGAACATGCCTGATAATGATAACGGTTCGGTTAGTGCAAAAGTACGTAACAGGGAAATGAAATCATTTCCGACCCTTTAAAGTATATATATTTTTGATCAGCATCAACAGCCGAGTCGATATAGCCATGTCCGTCTGTGTGTCCGTCCGTCCGTATGAACAAACAGATCTCAGAGATGGTAAGAGATAGAGGTTTGACATGTATGGGACAAATGCTTCTTATACTTTCAGGCAGATCAAGTTTATTTTCAATTTTTGCCACGGCCCCTCCCGCCCCGCAATTTGGAAAAAACGTTATATCTCTTACAGTTTTAAAGATAGACAATTCGTACCTTCTAGAGATATTTAATTTATCGATTCGCTGAGGAAATAATAAAGATCGGATTCTCAAGTTATGAGCAAATAAGTAAACCAGGAGACCCTGCAGTTTGCGCCAACTACCGCGGGATCAGTCTCCTCCCCATCGCATATAAGGTTCTGTCCCGCATTATTTGTGAACGTCTAAAGCCGCTTGTTGATACACTGATTGGACCTTATCAGTGTGGCTTTAGACCTGGTAAATCCACCACAGACCAGATATTCACATTGCGCCAAATTCTGGAGAAGACCTATGAGAGAAACATCGAAAATCACCATCTTTTTATCGATTACAAAGCCGCTTTCGACACGCCGATAAGGTCAAGGTTTTTCGAAGCCCTGTCTACTTTAGGTATTCCAGCAAAGTACGTTCGACTTTGCATGATGACGTTGAGAAGCACTCAAAGCTCCGTCAAAATAGGAACGAACCTCTCCGAGCCTTTTGATACCAAAAGAGGTTTTAGGCAGGGCGATACCTTATCGTGTGACTTCTTTAATCTACTAATGGAGTATACTGCGCCAGTGCCCAAATGCTAACAGATCGGGCACCATCTTTAATAAAGATGTAATGCTACTTGCATATGCCGATGATATTGACATTATCGGCAAAACCGAACAGGCAGTAAGCAAGGCGTTTTCAGAGATTGAGAAGCAGTCTGAGCTAATGGGTTTAGCGGTAAACGAGGACAAGACGAAGTACCTAGTGTCCTCGAAACAGAAGTACACACAACTTGGGCAATCTGTTGCAATGGGAGAGTACAACTTTAAAGTTGTAGAGGACTTTGTCTACCTTGGAACGATGATAACCGGCGACAACAACATCAGCCTGGAAATTCTAAGAAGAATCACGCTCGCAAACCGATGCTATTACGGGCTAAGTAAGGAGCTCAAGAGCAGAAACCTCAAGCGAAGAACAAAAATAGCGCTATATAAGTCGCTTATCATCCCAGTCCTGCAATACGGCGCAGAAGCATGGGCAATATCATCAGCGGATGAGGCGGCGATTGGCGTTTTCGAGCGAAAGATTCTTCGCAGGATTTATGGACCTTTGAAAGTTGGCGAGGACTTTCGCATCCGAAGGAATGACGAACTGTATAAGCTCTATGGGGATACTAGTCTGGTCAAGCGCATAAAGCAACAGCGGCTGCGCTGGCTGGGACATGTTACCCGTATGGATGATCAAGCTCCAGCAAAAATGGTCTACAAGAGGAATGCGAAAGAACTGGGACAAGGCAAGGTGGGACGACCACCTCTAAGGTGGGACGACCAGGTGCGGAAAGACATTTCTAAGCTTGGCGTGAAAAACTGGTGCCAGCTCGCACGGAGCAGAAGCGACTGGCGGACATTAGTTGCAACGGCCGAGACCGTCAAACGGTTGTGATGCAAGCATCGGGCCAATAAAGAAGAAGAAGAAGAAGTAAACCAGCCTCCCCCACCCCCTCCCAACCGTGCACAACTAACACCGCACAACCTTAGAGAGAGAGAGGTGAGAGAGAAAGAGACTTAGAGATGAGCGCAGCACCAGCATTGCATTCAGCTTATACTCTAGGTACAGAGTATGTTATAGTCGGGCTTGACCGACTTTCTCACTTGTTTACAAATCAGATTTGGAAAACACCAAATTTAATTGTTTGCTGATCAACGTAACAAAACCCAAGCTAATAATAGCAATCATATAATTGAATTATGGATATATAGATATTCAAAATTTGGAAAAATACCAGGTTTTGATGACGCCAATATTAACAATTTTAGACTTTCTTCAGACAGAGAACAATTTACATTTTCGAAATTGAATACCCTGGCAGTAAAGTTGCAGAGAATCTCTGATTCCACTGAGATATTAAGCTCAAAGAGTGTAACGAAAGGTATTTTGGAAAAAATCAAGAAGCGCTTTTTAAATATTTTCGAACTTTCGACAAAAGCGAACACTGAGATTTTTGCAACTGATTTGATTGCGGTAGTTTAATTGTCTTGGAAAAATTGCTTTTCATGGTCGGAAGTCTAATGAATTGCTGCAAATTGTTTTAGCGGAAGCAGTGAAATATGCTTTGACACATAAAAATACAATGGACTCAAGAGAACATATATCCCCAAACATTAATTCTATGATTTCGATGAAACCAGTTGGGTAACAAAAATCTTTTTGCAATTTCATGACTTCTTGTTGCGGTGTACAGGTACCCATATGAGGTGGAGTCGCAACTTGCCCTTTCCCTTAAGACTTCATAATAATTTTTGGTGAATTGAAAAATTTGCAAATTTCGCGATTGTTTTGAAAGTTCGATCCACAACTCGTATCCGTTTATTTTTCCGTCTATCTAGCCAACCATTAAAATCTTCATAATTATTAAGGTTACCTAAGTGTTATACAAAAAATTTGCCAATTTCGCAGTGATTTGGACTTTTAAATCTACGACTCTTTGTATTTACCAATGCATGCGCTTTCGAAAAAAATTAAATGAAATTTGTCAATTTTCGCGCTTTTTGGCTTACCTCTTAAAGATGCGTCTTCAATTGGCAATTATACAAACTTCATAATAATCTTAGATCATTTGAAAATTTCGCGATTTTTTCGACCATTGGATCTACACCTTCTACTTACATACTCTTAAATTGTCATCTAATCATCAAGCGGGATTTTTTAAATACTCCCACAGTAATTTTGCTAATTTTGCTGATTTTTTTACCTTTTAAATAAAAGTTATATGGCCTCTTTCCAAGTCCAAATTATCAACCATCTGAGTGCCAAATTTCATAACAATCCATTAAGCCATTTGTGCGTGATTGAGTAACAAACGGGCAAAACATACAACATACAAACGACAAAGGGTATTAACGCTTCGCTATCAGCAATAAAATACAATATTAATGAATGGATGGGAAGATATTTGATTGATCCGTCGAGAAATTTCGAGATATTTCAAAAATATCCAATGTTTAACCTCGTCAGCCTCAGTTGAAAGAATTGTTTCATTTGCAAATATTATTTACGACTCAAGACGCCAGCCATTTCCGATTTTTCGTTTCAAAAATAAGTTGTCATGAAGGCCAACTTGAATTTAATGGGTAATATGAAATAAATTTATTATTATTTTTACATGAAATAGATAATTGGGCTTAAGTAATTTAAATTGACACCTTAAAATTCATAAATAATTCAACATATCAAGCACAATTATTCAATAATCACCCTTTACAGCTACAATTATCAAAGTAATTGTAAAAGTAATTAAATTTTAAATTATTATTCGAATAATCGTAATTCCAAGTTACAATTACGATTATCAAAAAATCGTAATCATGAATTGTTTTCAATTATGTGAAAAATGGTTATGGTAATGGTAATTCAAGTTTACAGCTCTGTTCTCAATTCCACTTACCTTTCAAAAGTAATTCCGCACCAAATCCGAAACGTTTTCGGTTTCGTGTTCTGATTCCACGTGAAATTGTTGTGGAATTACTTTTGTGAACTAGTGGTTCCACGCTCGACTATCGATAAATAATTATGAAAAACAGCTGTTTTACCCGTACACATACACATAAACAACTTCGTTTTATTAAAATTACGGAAGTATTAACCCAGCAAAACCCAAAGCGCTCTATGAGCGCTATTAGAGCGCTCAAAAGGAGCAGTGAAGCGCTCAACTCTCCTTGTAACTATTTTTTGCTATTTTTTACATTGTCATGTCATTGGATGTCAGCGCTACACTCTTGCTGCGTAAGAAGAGCTTTGAGCTTCGCTCGCAATGTAAAAAAAGAGCACTAGGAAGCGCTCCGTTCCCTGAGTTCCCCTCCGTTTGCTTAGTAAAAAGAGCTCTAAAAAGCGTTTTAAAAGAAAAAATTTGAATACCAAATTAAAATAAAATTTTTAATTCCTTTCAGTTTATTTATAAAATAGTTATAAGTATTAATATTATTAGTATATTAAGGCACGTTTAATGAAGTTTTATGAAGTAGATTTTAAGTTTAACACTAATGACACTTTTTCTCAGATGGGGAAACTTAGTTTGCATACATTTGGCTCTAACAAAGTCTTCTTTTCAAAATTGGGGAACAGTTTTATTTAAATATAGAGGAAAGATATATAAAAAGGTTAATCAGAAGTTGAATTTGCAGCGTCTGAAGCGAAAGGTTTTTTCTTTTGTTGATACGAATTTCTATAAATTTTGTTCTTTAGAGAACGGAAACCCTCGCCATTTCCTTCGCAAAGTCCTCTCGATGTAGATCAGAGATAAGGCGCGTCGCGACGTTCCTATACACTAGGGTTGTCAATATTTTATCGATATATTGATATATCGATATTTTGGTTGAACGATAAGGGTTATTCCGATACGATATTTTTTGTACCGATATAGGCGGTTATCGATATTTGTATAAACGATATATCGGAAAAAATTACTACGGTAATTGCAGGAGCAAATTGTCATAGCAAGACTTTCGATTTTGTTCTGCTCAAAGCTTATAGAAAAAACGATATCTTCGGAAAATTTCGTCCAAAAACCATGGGTTTAAAATGAATTTCTCCGTTCAACTTGACCCAGGTACGGTATTTCGGCATAGATTTTGTTCTCTTAAACGTTATTTCTTCGTAGAAGTGCGATTTCTAAGAATAGTTGTTTTCAGTCCTGTTGGAAAAGTCAAAATCTTTGTCTTTAATATTTGAGGTGGATTTGCGCGGGAAAGGAATTCATTTTAGACCTATGATTTAGGCCGGGTTTACATTGGGGCACAGCGCGGCACGTTTCAGTGTCACAGTGTCACAGCGCAATGTGAACGGCAAATGGCTTGTCACAGAAATCGTGTGTCACAGGAATGAGTACTTTTCAATGTGAACACCAGTACTCATTTTGCGTCACAGTGTTGAACAGCTGATTGCAATGAGTTAGCTCAAAACTAGCTCATTAGAACTATTTTTCCTGTGACAAGCATATCGATCAAGTTCGTTTTTAAGGCACACTGTGGCCATCTTGTTTTGTTTTGTTGCGAGTTAAAAATTTTGGTAAATGTGAATATGGGTCATTTATTGATGATATTTATGTTAAATTAAAGTTTTTATCTGCAAGAAATGAATGCGCGAAAGGGCTAGTGGCTCGAGCTGTTGTGGCGTTGTGGGTGCAGAACGAAGATACGAAGATGACAATGATGATGAACCAAGCCAAAGCGCTCTTGCTGGATCGACCAAATTAATTTGACTCGAAGGAAAGAAGGCATGTTTGCCAAATTTAAAAATTATGTGCGCATGGATGCAGCCACTTTTGATCAGCTCGTATGCTGGGTAACGCCACTTATCAGAAAGCAGACAACGTATTGCGCTATTCGGCTTCAGGATCCAGAGTTGGCATCCCTCTCATACGAGTTTAGAATGTCAAAGGCAACAATAAGGGAATCCATTGCATTGGTGCATTAGATAGAGAGCACCTTATCCAAGAACCACAAGTCTGTTGCCTGAAAAATGTGAATAAAAATACAATTTCATGCCGGGTAGCTTATGTACACTAGACTGGCCCTTATATTAACTTTTTTTTTTTGATTTCAAAATACCGGGCGGAAAAGGGTTCGTTTTGGTCCCAATAGATATGAAAAAAAGTTTGGTAGTGATCGGACTTCATTTAGTGGACGCGCGTTCGCCCTCAAAATCAAAAATTTGAAATGTATGGGAAATGAGGGGGGATGAGATTCGAATTTAATTTCTAAAAATTCCAAAAAAAATTTTTATGTGTTAATTCTTTTTACATCCTTTTAGGGGAATATCATAGCAACATTTTAAATATAAATGTGTCTTATTTTGAGAGTCAGCCTGGTCAGAATCATATCAAAAGGGTCAATTTTTCAAATTTTTTTTTTGGTATTTTTTTCGAAGAATTTTTAATACATATGAGATTTTGATTTTTGCTTTTGCCCGGGCGGCACAACTATCGTTTTGGTCCCAAAAGATATAATAAAAAGTTTGGCTGCGATCGGACTATATTTAGTGGACGCGCTCTCGCCCTAAAAACCAAAAATTTTAAATATGCTACCGATATATGGGATGAGATACGGATTAAATCTGCAAAATTTGAAAAAAAAATTTTTTGTGATTTTGCTCTTTAAATTCTTTAAGGGGAATACCATAGCAACATTTTACATATTTTTGTTGGATATTTCGAGCGTAAACTTGGTCAGAATCATATCAAATCGGCCAATTTTTAAAAAAAAAAAATTTTTTCTGAGATTAATTTCGGATTTAATCTCTAAAATTTTCAAATTTTCTCAAAGTGTTAATGGTCTTTAAATACTTTTTGCAGAATATCATAGCAACATTTTAAATATTTTTGTTGGATTTTTCGAGAGAAAACTTGGTCAAAATCATATCAGAACTCCAATTTTTCTCATTTTTTGGGGTTTTTTTTGTTAACGATAAATTAATTTATGCGAGACTATGATTTTTGCTCTTGTCTAGGCGGAAGACGTTTCGTTTTAATCCCAATAGATAAAATAAAAAGTTTGGCAGCGATCGGACTTCAGTTGGTGGAAGCGCACTCGGCCTCAAAATCGAATATTTGAAATATATGCGCAATATTTGGGGTGAGTTTTGGGCTTAATATCTAAAATTTTTAATAGAAAGTGTTTGTGTTATTTCTCTTTATATTCTTTTAGAAGAATATCATAGCAACATTTTAAATGTAAATGTCGGATATTTAGAGCATATCTCGTATATATTATTTTATCTTAAAAAAAAAACATAGAAAAAATGATAAAAAAAATGTGAAAAATGTGCTTTTAAATATGATTCTTACCAAATTTATTCTCAAAATTTCTAACATTAATATTCAAAATGTTGCTATGATATTTCGCTTAAAGTATATAAAAAGAAATAACACTTAAAAAAAATTTTTAAAATTTTACAGATTAAATTCAAAATTAATCTCAGAAAAAAATTTTTTTTTTGAAAAATTGACCGATTTGATATGACTCTGACCAAGTTTACGCTCGAAATATCCAACAAAAATATGTAAAATGTTGCTATGGTATTCCCCTTAAAGGATTTAAAAAGCAAAATTACAAAAAAAATTTTTTCAAATTTTGCAGATTTTATCCGTATCTCATCCCATATATCGGTAGCATATTTAAAATTTTTGGTTTTTAGGGCGAGAGCGCGTCCACTAAATATAGTCCGATCGCAGCCAAACTTTTTATTATATCTTTTGGGACCAAAACGATAGTTTTGCCGCCCGGGCAAAAGCAAAAATCAAAATCTCATATGTATTAAAAATTCTTCGAAAAAAATACCAAAAAAAAATTTGAAAAATTTACCCTTTTGATATGATTCTGGCCAGGCTGACTCTCAAAATAAGACACATTTATATTTAAAATGTTGCTATGATATTCCCCTAAAAGGATGTAAAAAGAATTAACACATAAAAATTTTTTTTGGAATTTTTAGAAATTAAATTCAAATCTCATCCCCCTCATTTCCCATACATTTCAAATTTTCGATTTTGAGGGCGAACGCGCGTCCACTAAATGAAGTCCGATCGCTGCCAAACTTTTTTTCATATCTATTGGGACCAAAACGAACCCTTTTCCGCCCGGTATTTTGAAATCTATTTTTAAGGGCCAGTCTAATGTACACACTATATAGTGTTCACACTTACTCGATATGTGTTTCGCAAACTGTTCCATTTGTCGACAACGTCTTTCTAGGTGACGGCAAGCTGATCGGCAATGCTGCTCCAGCCAGACTCCTTGGCATCGCGCTGTTTATAATTGGCAGTGGTCAAGTTCCAGAGGCATTCCGACTTCTACACGGATGCAATAAGGGATCGAATCGGCATTCCACTGCATGGCCACACGGCGATCGCGATTAATAGTTTATGACTTCTCTATTCTTTTTTTTTAATTGTAGCCGGTGTTGTTTACTTTATTTATGCGGATCTGGCTCGCAGCTCACAAACAGTTCAATAATCACTTTTGTGAGTGAGGTGGCGCTCTGTGACAACGACAAGAAGCGTTCACATCAAAAGTACTCTTTTGGATAGTCAGAGCGCATGGCACAGCGCTGTGATATGCAATTTCTGTGACGCCAATGTAAACACTTTGGACTTCTGAGTACTTTGGTCACAGTGCGTCACAGACAACTCGTTCACAGTGTGCCCCAATATAAACCCGGCCTTATTGGTGGGATTTTCTCCACTTATACCCTTTTTTCTTCGTAGAAGGGCGATTTCTAAGTAAAATATATAAAAATTATTTTTCCAGTCCCGTTCAAAAAGCCAAAATCCTTAAATATCTATAATATTTCAGATCGATTTGCTCCGATTAGGAATTCATTTTGGATCCATGGGATCTTGGTGAAATTTTCTTAGAATTTTCCGGAGGTTCCGTTTTTGCTATCCGCTATAGTCTTTAGCTTTAATAACACAGGTCAACAAAATGACCATCTTTGTGAGGTGCAGCCCTGTTGATTTAAAAATATGATAAGTTTATGTTTACTGATTCCAAAACTGGTTTCGGTTTCGTTCCATCAGCTCTTGTTTCCAAGATATAGCGGAAAAACGAAAATCTTGCATTTTTGGCACTCTAGGATTTATGGAGGCCACACTAGGCATAAATGTCTGAGTTTATGAGCTATTCTAATTTGGCCTTAAAAGAGAGAATTTGTTCGATTTATAGCATTATTATCAAAATAAATTATCCCGTTTAAGGAAGCGTGGTAATTGGATTAATACATTTGCCATCTGAGCATATAGCCAAACATATGATCTAATTTTGTGATGGCGTGTTTAAGACGAAAATACATATTTAAATTTATGGGAGGAAAACTAGATTGTTACTCAAAATCTGTATAGTAACTGTAAAGGGGCTACTTGGTTCGGCATAAATTGTTATATGTTTACATGTAGATGATAAATTATATTTGGAAACAAGTAGCCTTTTCACAGTTCCTATAATTTCAGTTACAAATCTAGTTTTCCTCCCATAAATTTAAATATGTAATTTTGTGTTTAAGAGGCTATAACTTTGCCAAATAAATTGATTTAATCGCCATAAAAATCACAAAATTAGATCATAGGTTTGTCTAAAGGCTCAGATGGCGAAAATATTAATTCAATAACTGCGCTAGCTTTAACGGGCTATAAAAAATGCTAAAAGAGGCCAATTTAGATACTTTCCGCTGTACTAATATAGCGGCTATGATTTTTAAAATTTGCATTGATATGTACTTTATCGCAATAAGTTCATAAATTCAAATAATTATGCCTAGTGTGGCCTCCATAAATCCTAGAGTGCCAAAAAGTCGACTTTTTGGCAATGATACAGTTTTGTTCAGTGAAGTCTATATTAACATAATCTGTTAAAAATAAACCTGCACCAAAATCACTGTTGGGCTGTGTAATCTAGTTTCATAAAACTAAGTCACTTAAATTATAAAGTTATCCCATTAGAAAAATAAGATATAACGGCGAATAGAAATGGTCATTTGGCGGTAAGGACGTTCCTTAAAAACTTTTCACTTTTATTAAGGTTTAGAAAATAACGATATATTGATATATCGATGTTTTCTGGACCCGATATATCAAATATCGATATTAAAAATGTTGATTTTTGATATTATCGATATTGATATTTTGAGAAATATCGTCAACCCTCGCTGCCTCATGTGCATTGGGGCTCTGCCGCGGCCGACTGCACAAAATCACACGTACGCTATAAGCATTGAAAGCTACTTATATTTGCTTGTGCTTGTATGCGTGTGAAAAGTGTGACGATATGTGTGCATGCCCATCTCTGATTTAGATGAACGCCACTTACAGCATCTGCGAAAACCAGCATATGAAAAAAATGACTTATTTCTTAAACCGTTTTGCGCTCACCAAATACAATCTCAGAGAAAAATCGCAGTGATTTTGGCGGCCATCCCAGTTAACACCAAGCAATGTTTCATGACTGAAAAATATGTGCATTGCTTCGCTGATGTTTCTGGTGCCCACCAGAGTACGAATATAAGCTACCTGAAATAAAGAAACAAAAAAAATTATTAAAACTTTGTGTAACAACACGTAACAACAACGTATAGTTTGACATCTTCTAAGTCTTGGAAGGGTAGAAATTCTACATCCACTCAGCTGGGGCATACTTTCTCCACTAATTTATCCAAAACAACGCGCTGATAAGCGACACTAGCCTTTATCAGCTACATCAGTTTCAAGCTTGTTAACAGCTCTTAAAATGTCTCCTGTTCCGTTTTCTGTAACACAAATACAATTTAAAATGAGAGCGCAAGTTAAAGTCGGCTCTAATTGACTTCGATATACCCGTTACTAATGGAAAAACATGTTTAACTAAGTATGCAACACTTTTTTAACTCGGCTATTTTTCACATTTTTGCTCATAACTTGAGAACCGCTCATCCGATTTTTCACATTTATTGCTCATAACTTGAGAACCGCTCATCCGATCCTTATTATTTCTTCGGCAAATTTATTCGTTTTGCTAATTATTAACTATTTCTAGAAGGTACAAATCGTCTATCTTTAAAACTGTAGGAGATATAACGCTTTTTCCGTATTGCTCTGGCGGGAGGGGGCGTGGCCAAAATTTGAAAAAACTTGATCTGCCTGCAAGTATAAGAAGCATTTGTCCCATACATGCCAAACCTCTATCTCTTACCATCTCTGAGATCTAGGTGTTCATACAGACGGACGGACGGACGGACGGACGGACAGACGGACATGGCTATATCGACCCGGCTGTTGATGCTGATCAAGAATATATATACTTTATATGGTCGGAAATAATTCCTTCTGCCTGTTGCATACATTTGCACGACTTTAGTATACCCTTTTTACTCTACGAGTAACGGGTATAAAAATAATATTCAGCGAAAATAAGACTAATAAGGCATTATATAATTTTCTTACCCATAATACTACATTTTTGTTTTAATAATACATTTCCCAGTCGCAACTTCTCCAATTCCTCATCTTTTTGGCTTTCGTCCCAAAATTTTAATGCATATTTTGCATTTTGAGTGCAGTGTCAGTGTCAGTTGTTTAATCAGTACAGTGTCATTTCTTTCCTCAATTCTATTACTTTGTGGCAAAATTTGAGTAGGTTTGCGAACGTCCTTTTTAAGCAGTTGTAAACAATTTTCGTACTTATAGGCAGAGAAAGAATTCACATCACCATAAGTAAGAACGCAATTTGCAATGTGCAGCAGATTGTGCATATTATAACTAATCTTGTCTTCGCCGTATATGTATTGAAAGTTGTGAACAAAGGTTTCCAACATTCTTTGCACACAACCTAGATTTCCTCTGCATTTTGAATTACATGAAAGCAATCTATAGGAAACATGTAACAAAAGAAAATGATGATGAAAATGAATATTACTAAGATACTTTTCAATAAAACTGGCCCTACATACAAAATCAAAAATCGAAATTCGGTGGCTTTCCAGCGACTTAGTTCGTTAAAAGACCGGGGCATTCTTTGAAATTGTTTTGGAACGTATTTCTTAGAGGAAAGTAGAAACTTATCCACGTCGAATTTATATGACCACTTTTGTTAGGTCCAGCCGTATATGTATTAAATTCTGATCCCGTTTTCTGCACTGATTCCAAAACTGGTCTCGGTTTTTCTCCATCAGCTCTTGTTTTCAAGATATCGCGGAAAAACCATTTTGCAGCATTTTTCGCTTTTAAAAAATTATGGGGGTTACACCGAGCAACAATATCTGTATTTATGAGCTCTATGCGAGAGTATACATATTAAGGTCGCCTAAAAAAATCAATGGCGCATCATCAGCAAACCCAAAAGCGCCTAAATTGGCCTTTGAAGAGAAATATTCATCAAATTATAGCAAATTTTTCAAACTCAATCGCCGTGTACCAGCCATTTGGGGTGCTTGCATTTTAATGAAAACCACTTTAGCATGTAGGCCAATGGTTCTTCTTATTTCACAAATTTTGTTGCATTTAAATCTTCTCGATGGACAAAGTTATAAGCGGTTTATCCCGAAAAAATGAATTAAAATTTATGGCAGGATAACTAGATTGATACACAAAATCTGTATAGGAAATGTTAAAAGACTACTTGATCTAACATAGTCCTTACATTAATTGTCAGGCAAATGTACAATAACATTCAATCAGTACTAGATTCAAACAATTTTCCCCAAATTCATATTTGCTTAACCTGCGAGATTAACATTAAAATTAAATGAATTGGGCTACAAATGAGCCAAATGTGTTCCATCTCATTTTTCAACAACTTGTTTTTTATTTATTGCCAAGAAACATCGACATAAGAACTGCATATTGTGTTTTTTGTATTTGGTTGCACAATTCATTTAAAATATACAAAATTTAAAATGTGTGTGTGCGTGGGGTGTTGAAAAAATTCTTTTGGAAAATGGTGTATTGATGGTTCGCAGCTTTCCGGGAGTCACCGTTATGTCAAGGGCAAACGTAAAAAGAAAAATTGGTTAGTTTAAATGCCTTAATGTACCGAAGCAGAATCATGGAAAAATTCAATTTACCATTGAAAACAAAAAATTACCTTAATTTGTGGAAATTTTTTTACATAATTTAATTTAGAGGTCTTCCTATGAAAAATTCGTCAAATGACGTGACAGATTCACAAAGTTATTCGCTTGCGAAATGGAACGAGTTTTTGCACTACCTTGCATGAATGAGCATTTCTTCAAATAATAAGAATGGTCAACTTCCTCGACATATACATTCGCTTCACAGATAGAGTCTTTACTACAATCTCCTTCCGCCAGGCATTTGTTGAAACTTGTAAAATAGTAATAGTCACATGGGGCTTAATCTGTAGATTATAGTGAGTGCGGAACCCATTTGGCTCATTTGTAACCCAATTAATTAAATTTCTATGTTGTTCTCGCAAGGTTCAGCAAAAATGAATTTGGGGAAAATGGTTTGAATCTAGTACTGATTGAATGTTATTGTACATTTGCCTGACAATTAATGTAAGGACTATGTTAGATCAAGTAGTCTTTTAATATTTCCTATACAGATTTTGTGTATCAATCTAGTTATCCTGCCATAAATTTTAATTCATTTTTTCGGGATAAACCGCTTATAACTTTGTCCATCGAGAAGATTTAAATGCAACAAAATTTGTGAAATAAGAAGAACCATTGGCCTACATGCTTAAGTGGTTTTCATTAAAATGCAAGCACCCCAAATGGCTGGTACACGGCGATTGAGTTTGAAAAATTTGCTATAATTTGATGAATATTTCTCTTCAAAGGCCAATTTAGGCGCTTTTGGGTTTGCTGATGATGCGCCATTGATTTTTTTAGGCGACCTTAATATGTATACTCTCGCATAGAGCTCATAAATACAGATATTGTTGCTCGGTGTAACCCCCATAATTTTTTAAAAGCGAAAAATGCTGCAAAATGGTTTTTCCGCGATATCTTGAAAACAAGAGCTGATGGAGAAAAACCGAGACCAGTTTTGGAATCAGTGCACAAAACGGGATCAGAATTTGTTATCAATAGGGCTGGACCAAAATGGCTGTTGGCCAGTGTTATCATTCCAAATACACGCTAAAATCTTTTTAACCACACCCAGATGTATGAGATGCATTACATCTAAGGGAAACTGAGATACCATTTGAACATCAATTTCCTCCAATATATGTTGCGAGTTCAGAAAATTTGTTAAATAATATATTTGATCCTTTCGGCTTCGAAAACCTTCGTCGGTTCTTAATACCGCCACCGTTGTTTTATAAGTTAACCTAGTATTTTTGTACGGCTACCTGTGTACATTTAGGGCATTCCTTTGAGCAGGTATGTCCAACTGTTCCACAGACAAATGCCCTTGCAGGAGCATCGCAAACAAAAGCTCTTAACTTCATACCAATTTTGCAACCATCTATTACAACACCATTTGCTCGTATGCTTTCCATTTAAGCTACAAAATCGAATAAAAAATCATTCACATTCTCCGGCTTGGAGCGAACAACATATGCACCTCTAATAAATGGTTTTACATTTTTGCAATCTACGACATAGCCTGAAATGGGCCATAAGGTTGTAGCGTCGCTTTTAAATAAAGGAAGCCCATCAATGCCCACATCAAGCTGAAAAAATCTCGAATTTTCCGGCAATTTTAGTTTTAAACTTTTCACTATGCCTTTTTCCACTGCGTAGTAAAAGTACGTTCCTGGCTCAACCGTTATTGTGCAAGTCCCAGGCAAATCAAATAGCGATGTGGTGGATAACGGAACTTTCAATCCGGCCTTGTTCATAATTTTTAATAAGCTATCGCTAGTGTTTATAATTTAAATAAATTTAAAAAAAATACCTGCAGTCACACATTCAAATCCACGAAACCTTAAAAAGATAAATTTTTGCCACTACATAATTTTGTTTAAGTAAAGCTAAGGTCCCACAGACAAATAATTTGCGCAAATATTTTAAAATATTTGCCCATTTTGTTTGCCCTTAGTGGGAACACCAAATAATTTGCTCGCAAACATTGGCCAAGTAGCCTTTGTCTATGTTTGTGCACCAATAATTTGAAGCAAACATTTGCCTAATGGGAACACGTGGGAACACCCTCGGCAAATTTTACAAGCCCACGAAATAAAATAAGTTCGTAATAAAAAAATTATTTTATTGTATACGGTATAAGTTATTTTTTCTATATAAACATAAATATTAAATACGAACGGTGTGTCCCAATCGCCATTCTCCTGGAATTATTGTCCCATTTGGTGTTTCTCTGTCAATCAGGGTTGGTGAAAGATACGTAGACTTTCTCATGATCAAGAAGTTATAAAGAGCACAACTTGCTGAAATCACTACGCGAGTTTTCTCTGGACTCAAGGCAATTGGCTTGCGCATCACGCGAAATCGCGCTGAAAGAATGCCAAAAGTGTTTTCTATAACACATCGAGCTCTCGATAGTCGGTAATTAAATACGCTTTCGACTAACGATAAATTTCGTTTAGGCCAAAACCCGTCATAAAAAGTGAAAAGTGAATTCTCACCAATGCATTTGTAAATCTCAGGGGGGGGGGGGGTTTAACCCCCAAACCCCCCATTTAAACCATTTAAATGTGCTAATAATTAGGCAACTTATCATAATCTGATGAATCTGAATCATTAAAGGAATTTTTAGAAATAGCGAGCAACCCAGCTGTAACTTTACCTAACTTTACATCTTTTCTGGTTATAAGCGGATCTGGATGTTACAAGCGGTTCTGATTATAATGTAATGCAAGGCATTTTCCATCTATTGTCTTTACGGGTATGGTTTTGCCGTAAAATCCGAAATTCTTTATTTCGCGCTTCAAGGGTTTTTCGGACATCATTTGTGCCAAACAGGAAGTGCTACCTAGAAAAGTCTGTACTATGTATTAATACATTGTGCACAGAAGACAAATTTATAGTTGTGTCAATAGCATATAAGCGGAATGCATCTGTATTAACTTCATATCCACTAAGTAAAAAACGTTAAATTAATGCGGGCTGCTAAATCTGGTTGGCAAAACAGTCATCTGGCATTATTACCATTATTAGTATTGTCACTACCAGGCATGAGAATAAGCACCAATAAGCCCATGTGTTTTTAGAGTTGCAGTTAAATTTCGGATTTTCTTGCTTCCACCTTTGCCTCATCCTTCCCGCGGATTTTTGCCATTTTTTAATTGAACTTCTGTTCGCTATATGTTAAATACATTCAAAAATCGAGTCCATGCATTGAGAGTTGCTAAGCCATATATAAACAGATCTACATTAACTGGATAACTTTTTACCAATCATTCCAACACATTCCACATGTATGTTCAGAGACTTCTGCAAGGACGCTAAATGTTTTGAAACCCAGCTTGGTACCATGAAATACATGGGAAATCGTAAATTAATTAAAAATTGTTGGCTTAATTGAAAATGTTTGGCTATTATTTTTATTATTTGCAAAAACGTGCGAGTGTGATTCCGTAATTCGGCCTATAGTATATATTTACTAAGCTCGGCAGTGTTGTATGTGTTCAATTCTTGAAGCTTAATGCAGCTTATGGCTTTTATGTATGTCCGAAGTTTCACCTAAAAAGTGCAACAGACATAACAGTTGGTAGTAGTTGGTTGTCATGTTTGGTATTTTTACACCACAAGGACCTACACTTTTCATAAATGCTAAACTTAGCTTGAACACGATTGAACAACGTTAGTTATAGTCCAAAGATGTCAGTATAGGCTTAAAAACCATATTTGCTAAAACATCTTACTTCTACCACAATTTTTTTGCTACTTATAAAAAACGGGTCACAAAGATATCATTTTTATTTAGTACATACCTTATCTGAATGAGAAAAAAAGATATTGATTCAACAAACTTCAATTTGTTTGTTTTTTGGGTCCACCAACGAAACCCACAAAATGCTGCCAAATCTTTGCAAGCCTTGTGCTAAACATATGTTCACTTTGAATGTTCGCAGCTGATCAGATAAGCACCTTACAGCTCATACAGAAGCTTTTATAAGCTTTGACAAGTGTTGTCAATTAAAAGAAATCAAAAAATTTGGAATTTTCCAAAATTGAAATTCGACTTAAATCCCGCTAGATTGGTAATTTGGGCTACTGTGCAATGGAGCGCTTCTGTAGTGCTCGTAGTTGAGCGGGAAATTAAAAAATTAATTAGTATTTATTACAATTTGCTCGTTTCAAATACGGAGTAATGATCCTGGGCGCGTGCTCGTTTTGTCGGAATAGGACACTGGATTTCAAGTCTTCGAGATTAATGGCCACTTCTGATCTCGCCTCAGAGGCCGAGCTGCCAAATGTCTTGGCATTTTCAATGCCGTCCACAATAGGGCACACAAGGTGGCTTTCTCCCGCTCCTCAGGAGTTATAAAGTATTGGGAGTAGGATCCACCATCGGTAGCCGTGCTCTCCCGCTTATTGGTAGCCAACTTCTTTTTAATATTAGCCTTCCAATCTGCCCAAGACTAGTAAAATAAAATTAAAATAATAAATCGGGAACTTCAAAAGTTGTTCTTGGTTTCCAACGAAGTGAACAGTTACCTTCTTCCTCCCAATGTCCTTAATTGGGGGGCCGCATTTAACTGGGAGGTCAACGAGTCCCATCTGGCTTCTGCATTGACGCGGTCTCCCTTGACAAATCCTTTTGCCAGGTCTACATTGTTGGCCACAAAAGTGGCCATTATAGAATCTTGTTCCAAGCTCCGATGCCTTCCCCTGTGTATTAGAAACGTCAATGATTATATCGAAATATCTATTAATTTAAATTCAACTTATATTCCAACATTAACAAGTTTGACTTTCCACAAACAAGTGATCGTCGGCCAAATTGCATCTCCTGAGTTGCCAGCGCTTTCAAATTATTCGTCACGGGAGGGAAAAAAGCAAGATTTTTTACAATTGTATCGCCTTTTCTGTCTGTTGGCAACCCTTAAATTACGAAAGACGACTATCGATAGCCAAAATGTTAATCGAACTAGTAAGAACTTTCGAAATGTGGAACACGAAATTTTCTCATTTTACTTTTCACTTTTGCTAGCCTCAAAGCAATCGATAGTGTTTGTAAGATTTATTGTTTATAATATTTAAGGATACCGAAAGATCTTAAATTGAACAAAGAGTTGTGATTTATTTTCGTTAGTTTATATTTTTCAACCCCAAATTTGCACTTTACCTTTCATTTCACTGTCCAAGAGGCAAAACGTTTGAATCCGCAAATGTCTTTCGTTTTACGTTTATCAGAACACGAATCAATTCCACTTACGAAAAGCTTTTGTGGAAATGGAATTGAGAACAAGGCTGTATGACTTTGTAGACTTTGGTAGTTCAATGTGTATATTTGGATATTCTATTTTCCTCTGTTTTGAAATTCAGCATAGAATCAGCAGAAGTTACAAGGCTGTTTGCCGATAATCTTTGAAGTTCTTTTCATTTTTTACAAAACACATACAGTCAAAAACAACAAACACTCAATTTACCCAATACACCATCAATTAAATCTGTGAAGAACCACTCAAAAAATGGCACCAACACACAGTGGTCGATTGACAGGCAATAATTAATAACATACAAAATAATTTAGAATTATTTTAATAAACTTTTGTATAAACAAAGGAAATTAATAAACAAAAAAAAATTTTTTTAATTAATTAAAATTTTTTTTTTTTAATTTAGAGAATTTTCAAATTGAGTCATAAATTATTTACATTGAAATAATGATAAAAGGAACTCGAACTTTAATAAAAGAGAATAAATGTTATTCAATCTTCTGAGTTCCTCAAATCTAAGACATTTTCTTGAAGTAATATGGCCTCTTTATCGAGTTAAATGATATTTTCGAGCACTATGATGTACTTTTTGATATGGACGATATTATAGGGTATGACGACAAGAAAAGAGCATGCAATAAATCATCTATTATATTCCTAGGATCATTTATTTGGTTGTGGTTCAACCAAGAGCAGGGAGTGCTTCTCAAGACTGACATTTTGCCTATAAAATGTAATAAACTGATAATTTGCGGATAGTTGCAGTTCGGTTTGACACTGGACGATTCACAATTGACTATTTTAATAAACACATAAAGATTGAAGGACCAATACGGGCCAATATCAAAAGATCTACTCCACGAAAGTCGCAGGTGTGTTAGAAGCAGTACTCTAAATTTAATGCGAAGTTCGACATCGATTTACCACTAACACATAAAAGAACAGGACAAACACAAAATTTTTTTATTAAATACATACCAATTCTTGCCAATTTCAAGTCTTAGTTCACAACTAATCGAAAAACTTCATTTTTCTCAGGCCAAAACAAAAAGCCTCAAAAAGGCGCGTAAATGTTGTTAGGTATGGTAAAAAAAGTATATGAAGTTTTGCAGGCTCACGACGTCGTGACTATCGGATAAAAAAATATATAAAAATCGGAATTAATATCGGCAGGATGTTAGTTTTCAGGAAAATTAAAAACTTCAACAAGATCTGAGTTTTAAAATTTGCCTTTATTGCCTGCCAAATTGGCAGAATCGACCACTGTGCAACACCAACTACACAACAGGCAAAGCGCCGACGACAAAACACGGGCACAGACCTCAAGGCCGGACTTTCATCCGACGTTCCTCCCCTCCTCAGCTGCTCGAACTTATATACCAGCGGTTCAAGGAGTTTGATTGTGTTATTTCAACCAGCCTGCGCGACTCTGAAAAACGCATAGATAGTATGATAGAAATAATAAAATGCAGCTGACTAAAGAGAGCTATAAGATCTTCAAAGAAGCAAATCGCCTCAAAAAGCAAAAAGCTCTCTCTTTGTTGTTTTCACTCTCCGAGGGCTTGTACATGTACGTTATATATATGTTTTTTGATTTGAAATTCTGTTATACTTAAAGGTAAAATTTTAAAATCTCGCAAAATTATTCAATGATTATTAATTATGGGCTCTGCGAAAACAGGCCCCAAAAATTAAATGAAAAGGGGCCCCAACAATTTATATAGAAAACAAAAACTACTTTTTTTTATTAAATTTGGGGCGTTATTCCCTTTTTTGGGGCATTATTTCCTAAATAAAATTTCAAAATGAAATAAGTCCTCAAAAGAAGAAATAAAATAATACCGCAAAAATTATTTTTAGGGCCCTGTTTAATTTTTATAAGGAAATAAGACGCCAATTTTTAATATGGATTTTTGCGTTTTTATTTAATTTTTCTATTTTTGCTAAATACAAAAATCGCACGATTTTTTGAATCTTTTCATTATTTATTTTATTTATCAAATTTTTTAAATTGGGGCCTTCTTTAACTTTTGTTTTTGGCTGTATTTCATCGTAGTGGGGCATTATTTTCATACTTCAAATTGGGGTAAATGTAAAATGTAATGAAAAATTTGCTATCCAGCTCCTCTAACGGAGCCAAGCCAAGCTTCTCTCAAATTTGTTTTATAATGAAATAACAACCCAAATTTGGCGCCTCATTTGTTTTTATATTTTCGGGACTTATTTCCTGGTGCCTTAATTGAGCGGTTCGTTTATAAACTTATAAACTCCTTACCATGCGCGTTATAAAAAAAATTTCCCTGCGGCGCTCTTTTTTTCCTATTTTTCGTCCAAACCAGGGATTAAACCTGAAATTAATTTTTAGTTTAAGTCAAGGCATTTATATTGACCTAATCAGGGCATAATGGCCTTATGTGGCCCAGTGGTTAGTGTGCTGGACTGCTGGGCGGTAGGTCGTGGGTTCGATCTCGCCTCTGAACATTTAATAATAAAAGTTTTTTTTTTTGTTTAGAAAATAGCTTTTAAACATACGGTCACCTTCACCAGCTATTGGCGCCAGCTGTGAAGTAACGAGCCATGAAAAAGCAATTTCTCAAACCTTGCCTTTCGGATCCGGCGTTAAACTGTAGGTCCCTTTCTCTTGTGAGAAAAATTTAAAAGCACACACGCCAAGAGATCGTGAGAAGCTTGGCTTGTCCCCGTTGTAGGAGCTGTATAGCCAACATTTACATTTACAATCAGGGCATAATCCCGAAACGAATTTCGGTTCCGGTTCCAGCACCGGTACGACCCTAAATTAACGTTTCGGTTTAAGGTTCTATTTCGGTTTTCAATTAGATTCGGTTTTCGGTTTCGATACGGTACCCGAATTTTCATTTCGGTATATATACCGATATAAGAACTACTTATAATTAACACTAAAAAAACTAAGTTCTGAAATAAATCTAAATCATTTTATTCCTGTTTAATAAACCAAATCAAAATTCAACACAAAATGAATGGTTTTACATTTAAAATAAAAATATATTGACTTCATATTTCGTATTTTTTACGTAGTTAACATAGCATAACAAGGAAGAGAAGAGAAAAGCTTGGCTTGGCCCCGTTGAAAGAGCTGTATAGCCAATTTTACATTTACATTTAACATATTTACAGAAACATAATTGCGTTCAATGTGGTTGAGTCCATGCCACTTATTAGCAGATTCATTATTAATATTACGACTGAGAAGATGCGTTCCAATCTAACCTGCGTAGTGGAATAAAAAGTACGACTTTTAAAATCTTACATAATTGTGGCAACTTTTTGGAGGATTCTGACCATCAGTCGAGATTTTTAAATACACTTAAGTGCGATTTTACTAGAGGGGACGGCTGTGTTTTTATTTCCAATTTGCAGTGCATCCAAATGCACAAACCTACTATATTCTCTGTGTACCTTTGTGCAAAGTATAAAAACAAATCATTATTTGTACGGTATTTCCATGAGACCAAAAATGACCTGAATAACCATCAATGGGCTGATCAAGAATATATAATATATACTGGCATAAGTTAAAATACTCCATTTTGAGAAAAACGCGTTTAAAGTTCTCAATGGACTTAACGCAGAAAAAATGGTTCTTTTAGTTTCGATTTCAGTAGGTTAAATATTATTTATTTAAATAGCTTATTAATAAAACTTAAAAATATAATGTTTTAACTGAAAGCCGAAGTATGATTGGTCAAAATCGACTGCGGGACAGCTAGGATATGACGTTCTTACATTAACATGAAGATAAACCTGTAAAATGATATTGTGATATATTCTCATATCACACGGAAAGTAAAAGGGATATTAATTCGATAATTTTTACATAAAATAGTACACAACACAGCGAACATTTCTGCATCATTAAGTCAAAAATCGTATTTTTTGAGTTATGCCTGTATTGAAGTAAGTGAGCGATATATACTTAATAAAATCAAAAATGATTCCTCTCTGTTACACACTTTTGCACAAGCCTTATTTAATTAGGTACGGCGTATAAAAAAAACCGAAACTGTACCGGTACCAAAGTTTCGGCTTTGTTTCGGTACTATCGGTTCCAATAATAACGGTAAACGGTATTCGGTTCTCAACAAAAAATGTATACCGGTTTCGGTTTCGGTTCCGGTTCCGGTACGCGATTTAAATCGGTTTATTTCGGTTAACGGTTCCGGTTTCGGTTCCGGTATTAAGCCCTGGACCTAATGTTTTTTTTTAATTGTACAGCAATCGGACAAGCATCCCATTCCCGTTTTCTATCAAATATATCCGTAACCGAATTTGGACGAGTTAGACACCGCAACCGATTCGTTGACAAATTTTGTTAAAACATTTTATGTATACAGTCTGTGTTTACGGAAACCGCTTGTAAAATGAAGATTTAAAAATTGTTTCGAAATATTGCTTGTTTTTGAAGCCATAATGTGGCAATTCGCCCTTCTCAGAGCCTTTCTATGATTTGTGTTGTTTGGTATCTCAAAAACTTCACTTTTGTCAAAGAAAGTATGCGAAAATTTCTGATTTTTTAAGAGTTATACTTGAAAAAGTAAAAAAATACGTTTTTGAAAAACGGTTTGTGAAGAAATACTCCCGGAAATCATGAGATTTTTAAAAATCTTTGTTAAACAAATTTATTTTGCGGACTGTCAGCTAGAACTTTGCTGAAGACAGTTTGGAGCTATCACCAAAACTGAATGAGCTGTCTGCCCAAAACTAATCACACCTTTTTTTTGTAGTCACATCCAATTTCAAAAACTTGAAGGGTCAAAAAAAAGGAAAGTCAAACGCCTATAGGGTTTTACTCAGTTCGGGTAGGTCTATTGATTCCGCATAGTGTACTTTGGTAGTTTTAAAAAAAGTTGAAATTTGTCGCACTGTGTTTTCTGGTCTAAATATGACTCCCTGAATGAACAACATATTTTGTTTGATATGGAATTAATGGGACTATACGCAGTCATTACTACTGCACCGACACACTTTACAAGATCCTGTGGTACTCTGTTAGATGTGTTTTTTGTTAGTGACAAAAGTAAAGTCCTATTAAATGACCAGGTATCTGTACCAGCATTTTCAAGGCACGATCTAATTTTTCTGACATATGAATTCTCTCTTGACCTTATTGACTGTCTTTTTACATACCGAGACTATAGAAATGTAGATTATGACATGCTCATGAATGACTTTAAAAAATGTGACTGGCACTCCGTATATAACCTCACAGAATGTGATGCTCAACTCTCTCTTTTTCACCATAACATTGAATATCTCCTCAATACTTGCGTACCTATTAAATCTAAAATAAGGAGGCCGTCCAAAAATTTGTGGTCTAACCATAATATAGAGCGGAATATTCGTTTGCGTGATTGCAAATGTAAATGTTGGCTATACAGCTCCTCCCCAGCCAGCAATTGAGCAAACGTTATGCAAAAGAAGCTTAAAGTAAGCTTACTTTTTCATGCGTTGTCGTATGTCAGCCTTCGATTTTCAAATGTCGTTTCGGCGACGGAGAGATTTCGTGCTCACTCTCTCTCGCTCTCTTGGCACTCTCTCTTGGCGCTCTCTCTCTCCCTTGTGATCTTTTAGTTCTAGGCAACTGCAGCTGACAGGGCAGGCAAAAAAAAAAAATGTACCCTCAAGCAAAGGCATGAAAAAATTGTGTATATCAGTTTAGTTTTGTTTTTTGAAGAGCAAACAAGTAAACATTTTTCTTTAAAAATATAAGTGCGCGTTTAAATTTATTTAATGCCAGCAGCAATAATATTTGGAAAAAAATTAAGAAAGCATATTATATACGACTGTCCACACCAAGTGCTAGGAAATTTGCTGCGGACAAGACATAACATTCGCCACTGCAATTCAACTATTTACATTTATATTCAAATTCTATTGCTAAGACTTTCACTCTGATATGAAGGAAGGAAGAGGACTTTGTATTTTCTTTTAAAGCAGGGAAAACGCTAATTTAATTTAATTTAAATTTTTGAATAATAAAAATAACCAACCAGAACACTCACAAAATAAATGTTTAAAACGCTTTATTACTTCACTTACAATACGTGTTTTGTAACCGTATTTACAAAGCATGTTGTAAGCTTATGAAAACGAATTATAAAACATGTTTTGCAAGCGTCTTTTTTAAGCTTATAAAGATGGGTGCGTTTCGATTATAAAACGCTTACTTTGATGCGTTTTATAAATGTCACAGCAGCGTTTTATAAGCGTTTTGCTTATATTTGAACGCTTACAAAACGTGTATTTTTATATGAAATTGTTTGCTGGGCTCCAACGGGGCCAGCCAAGCTTCTCTGTTTGCGTAATTACGCTTATAATAAATTGAGGCGGTACAAAACGCCAGCACTACGCTTACACAGAGGGAAAAATGTACTGAAATTTTAATATTTACACTTTGAATTTAATATTTTAACCAATGATTTAGAGTTAAATATGGAATTCGTAAATATAAAGTGAGTTACACTATAATTTTTTTTTTAAATATGAAAAAATTTTATTTAAATATGAAAATATTAAATTTTTTTTTTTTTAATTTTTTAAATTCAGTTAGTTTGTCCTGAATCAAGGGCAGGAATCCGATTGAAGCCACTACCAACCAGTTGGGTCCTGAAACGCATTGATTTATATAAGAGATTAAATTTAAACATGTGTACTTACTGTGGGATTCGAACTCGGAGCCATTGGTCTGAGTTGGAATGCCGACTCTCTCTACCAGTTGAGCTATTTAACGTGTTGGTGGCAAAGCGTCTAGAACACTACTTGTATAGAATGGAATTTAACAACTGCCTAAAAACATGAGAACACTTGTAATTCTCAAGTACGAATTCCGAAAATTATTCATATATAAAGGGCAAAGAAAATTTGGTCATTAAGTGTTTTTATATTTAAATCAAAGAGAAGAAATTAGTTGATTTTAATATAAAAACGGCAAGGTAAAATTAAATATGAATGTATTAGTGTTTACTATGCCATTTTTCCTTGAGTGTTAGTAATGATATTAATATTAATGAGATAAACCAAAGTTTATATAAGCCAACGTACCTGCACCAACAGAAAATTAGTACCTGTCCATGGAATCTCGCTGTGATAATAGTTTTCGTTTTATGAATGTACGTCCTTGTGATGTTTTAGAATGAATTTTTTTGGTCAAATCTGACGCCGAGGGCAAGGCATACTAAACAAGGTAGGCTCACTCACTCTCTCTCTCTCTTGACAACTTGTTAAATTTCAGTCAGTAAGCAACTGTTGAAAGCAAAGCATCCACGCGGACGAATTTTTTGTGTTTTTTTTAGTAGCTTAGTAGGCTTTGTATTGAAATATATTAACCTCTCGCTCTCGCTCTCTTTGACACAAATATACGGAGTTCTGAGAGAGCGAGTGAGCCTATCTTGTTTAGTATGCCTTGGCCGAGGGACTTAATAACTTGAATTCCAGATTAGTAAAAATTGTTTTACCACTCCTTCTCAATCATATCATCCATATTTTCAATACAGCACTAACTACTTCAGCCTACACATATATTTGGAAAATCGGCAAAGTACCATATCCAAAACAAATTATGAGTTTAGACCAGTGTCCGGCAAAACACACATGCTTATTTTGCCTTTGAATGTGTGCGTTCAGACACGCGAGAGCGCTCTCAGCTAGCACATGTTTGTTAGTGCAAAAGAGAGCAGTGTACGCTCGTATAGTGTCTGTGTATCGACGCCGCTGCTACAGAGGATGGACGTCGCTACTTCTATACACAGAACATTGAACGGTGCCGGACACTGGTTTAGACCAATACAATCCAAAACAAATAATGAGTTTTGACCAATAACAATTCTCCCTTTTCTCTCTAAAGCTTTTGAGCACATTATGGCTAAGCAAATGTAACTGTTTTTTGATAGCAACTGCCTTTTGAGCTAGGTGCAATCTGGTTTCCGAAAGAACCATGGTTGCAGATCAGCCATCACAAATATAGTCGATGATGTCCGCAAAAAAGTAGACGACATTCACGTAACATTATTGGCTTTATTAGATTTTAGCAAAGCCTTTCATACTGTCGACAATACTATTCTTTGCACTATATTAAGAAAGCTATAAAATTTTTCTACAACTGCCACAAAACTATTAAATTCTTACTTAACTGGACAGCAAGCCGTGGTTATAGGTAATGTCCCCCAAGGCTCTGTCCTTGGTTCATTTTTGTTCTCTCTTTATATCAATGATCCTCCTGATAACTTGACCAAGTGTGCAGTCCATATGTATGCTGATGCATATATGTAAGTCGACCGTTAAACGATATTTGTGAGTGTGTTCATATATGGGTCATCTATATATATAAATGTGTACGCCCGACTGATAGGGTGACATATTATCAAGCCACAGCTTAAACGGCTTATCGTACAGGTCTGATTTTTGGCATAGACCTTCGTTTAGTTATGCAGGCACGCACTAAGAAAGAAAATTTTGAAAATGTTTTTCCAATCGTCTGAAAAAGCCAATTAAAGGTATGTAAGGGCAAATAACGGTTGTTGCGCTCAGGCAATGTTTTCGCTGAGAACGCGAGAGAGAGTGAGAGCGCGCTGAGTGCGTGTATATCAGACCCGTCCACCTAAGGCTCGCACGAGCCGAAGTCTGTCGTATTTTTAAGCAAACGCGAGCCGAAGTTATGGTTGTGTGAATCGGTGAGCACTGCCTAGCAAGTAAAATGCGTGTTGTCTGGAGAGAGCTCTCTTGTTTACTAACACAAGCTCACTTTTTTTTCCTCTCCATTTGGCCACCTCTGGTGTATATGTATGTGTGTGTTTTTTTTTCACATAAACAAGCAATAAATCCAATTAATAATGGCCTCATCCAATTGCATTAAATCTAATGGCATATACAAAACACATCAATAGCTTTAACAATATCTTGACCGTATATATCACAATAAAAGTTAAAATTTCACAAAGGTAGAAGCCAAAAATTGTGTTGTGTGTTTTCACAACAGACACAGCGGGCACCGTGCGCTCTGTTGTTGTTAGAGGTCGTGAGCAGTTTTCTTAAAATTAATTGTCTTCCTACCTCATTTGCGAGTCTTTTTAATAAACCGGGCTGTGAGTTGATAATCTAAGAGATTTATATCGATTGAAGCGCCTCAAAATTCATAACAACTTTTCCCAATGAAAAGTGTGTTTAAAGGAGAAAAAACAGTGTTGTCAAAACAGCTTTTTTTCAATTTAGCTTTTTGCAGATACAACGAGAGCGCAAGTTAAAGTCGGCTCTAACCGACTTCTATATACCCGTTACTCATGAAAAAACATGTTTAACAGTGTCCCTGCGTTCCTCAGGATGAACATATGAAAAGTATGCAACACTTTTTGAACTCGGCTATTTTTCAAATTTCTGCTCATAACTTGATAACCGCTCATCCTAATTATTTCTTCTGCAAATTTATTCGTTTTGCTAATAATTAACTATCTCTAGAAGGTACGAATCGTCTATCTTTAAAACTGTAGGAGATATAACGTTTTTTCCGATTTGCGGGGGCGGGAGGGGGCGTGGCCAAAATTTGAAATAAACTTCATCTGCCTGCAAGTATAAGAAGCATTTGTCTCATACATGTCAAACCTCTATCTCTTACCATCTCTGAGATCTACGTGTTCATACATACGGACGGACAGACAGTCAGACGGACATGTCTATATCGACTCGGCTGTTGATGCTGATCAAGAATATATATACTTTATATTGTCGGAAATGATTCATTCTGCCTGTTACATACATTTGCACGACTTTAGTATACCCTTTTTACTTTACGAGTAACGGGTATAAAAATCAAAGGGCAAAATACATTTTTTTTCCGATTTGAAATAGAAAATGTTTTTGCATCTAATTTTTTCTATTCTTAAACAAATAATTTTCCCTGTTTTGGTTGACTGAAAGACAGGAAGGGAATAATTTTTAATTCAGGAATTTTCACGCGACTTAAAAATTTGGTTGTGTCCGGTACGACGGGACGGGATAGAGTTTAATATGTATACAGGTCACTGCTTTTTCCGCGCCTTACTTAATCCTCTATTCCCAGATTGATTTATTTTAATCAACCGTAAATTCGAAACAGTCTAGCTAATGAATCCAAGATATTAAAATAGAATTAGCTTTTAACAAATAGATAATATATAAATACAGTGTTCAGAGAGCTAAACAATTTTTTCTACTTACTACGATTTTTTCAAAACTTGGACGCGGACGAAGTCGCGGCGGGTTCAGCTAGTTCTTTATAAACCGAACAGTTTAAAAATTTTTCATTTTAATGGGAAAAAAAACCGAAATTAGATGTCGACAAGCTCACCGTAATTTACGGTTCTGCACAAAATTTTTTTGTTAACTTTATAAGCAATTTCAAAAATCGTCAAAAACGAAAAAATGGAAAAAATAGTTTTTTAAAAACATGATATCTCAGGTTTGGTTTGACGGACAAGTCTCAAATTGATATTGGTGAAAAGCATTTTACTGTATCTAATCAAATTATTTTTAAAGATTTTTAAACTATTTAATAATATTAAGTATTTAAAATTTTTCTCAGTGTTAACCACCATGTTATAGCTTCTAAGGATACACAATTTATTGTTTCAAAATATTGTTTTCAAAAAGATGGAGACTTTTATAGTTTAAAAGATATTAATTTTTGAAGTTATAAACAAATAAAAAGATGCCCTTAAATAAATCTTGGCCACGCAGTCAATTTCCAAGCTATGTAGCTGAAACTTGGCACGTGTACTTCGTATTTATCAAGCTTTTTAAAAATGTCAACATCACGCGACGTTTCAGTGGGAGCGTCGAGATCCAATTTCGGTTTTTTCGTTTATTGAAACAACAAATTTTGAATTTTGAGACCGTTCGATTTGAAAAATATAGATATATATTTCATAAAAATATAGGCAAGCTAACTTCGGCTCAACCGAAGTTTATATACCCTTGGAACTTGAGATATGAAAGATTTTTTTGAGACCTATATTTTGTAAAAGAGCTATCTATAATATAAAAATGAATCGCAAAATGTGTTGGTAAGCGCATAACTCAACAACGCCTGGACCAATTTGGCCAAATCTTTTTTTAAAATGTTCGTTGAAGTTCAAGGATGGTTTTTACGGCGAGAAAAATTAGAATTTCATTTTTATATTATAGATATACTTTCATCTATAACAAATATATCACTGATTCACTGACTGACTGACTGACTGACTGATTGGCAATCATCGCAGAGCCCAAACGGTAGGAGATAGAGGGCTGAAATTTTCACAGGAGTTTCTGTTGGTGGTGAAAGTGCGTACTAAGACGGGGTTTTGGAAAATTCCACCCGGAAAAGTCGAAAAAGCGTCGGATAAGTTTGTATGGGAAAAATGTTATTTTTCATCCGATTGACTTGAAACTTGATTTGTAAGCTTAGTAAGCGAAATAATTCGACACGTGTTTTCCCGATTTTGGAAAATCCGCCCACGAGGAAAATGGCCGGAAAATTCTGCATGCAAAAAACTATTTTTCATCCGATTGGCTTGAAATTCGGTTTGAAAGGAAAGTAGGTGAAATGAATTGAAATGTGATTTTCCGAAGTTGGAAAATTTGACCAAACGGTCGGAAAATTCTGCAAGAAAAAAACTATTTTTCATCCGATTGGCTTGAAACTCGGTTGGTAAGGACAAAATACGAAATAATTTGAAATGTGATTTTTCAATGTCGGAAAATCCGCCCACGAGGAAAATGGCCGGAAAATTCTGCATGCAAAAAACTATTTTTTACCCGATTGACTTGAAACTCTGTTTGTAAGGTCAAAATCGGAATTAATTTTTGTTTTTTTTTTCCGATGATGGAAATACCTCCGGGATGCCCACTGGGAAGTGGTTGGGAAGTGAATGGGTTGTGGGTGGTAAGTTGTTTTGGAAGTGGGTGACATGTGGGTGGGATGTGGGCGGGAAGTGGGTGAGATGTGGGCGGGAAATTGGCGGGAAGTGGGTGGGATGTGGGCGGGAAGTGGGTGGGATGTGGGCGGAAAATTGGCGGGAAGTGGAAGGGAAGAGGGCGGGAAGTGGGCGGGAAGTGGGCGGGAAATTGGCGGGAAGTGGAAGGGAAGAGGGCGGGAAAGGGCGGGAAGTGGGTGTTTTGTGGGGTGGGATGTGGGTGGGATGTGAGCGGAAAGTGGACGGGAAGACGACGGGAAGTGGACGGGAAGAGGGCGGGAAGTGGGTGGTATGTGGGCGGGAAGTGGGTGGGATGTGGGCGGGAAGTGGGTGGGATGTGGGCGGGAAGTGGGTGGGATGTGGGCGGGAAGTGGGTGTGCGTTGGTTCTATACTGTTGAAGGCGCAGCGAAGCGCGACGGGTTATTTGCTAGTACTATATAGTTGTCCGATTTCGACAAATCTTGGTGAAATTATGTGAGATCAAAGTTTGGTTACGATAGCTTTAAAACTGACGGAGGAGATAGCATATAAACAGACGGACAGACAGACGGACGGACGGACAGACGGAAATGCCTATATCAACTCAGCTCGTCATGCTGATCAAGACTATATATACTTTATGTTGTCGGAGATGCTTTCATCTGTACGTTACAAGCATCCGCAAAATTTCAATATACCCTCTCCAAGGGTATATAAAAAGGATGACCCATATGGCGTTTTTATACCCGTTACTCGTAGAGTAAAAATTGTATACTAAAGTCGTGCAAATGTATGTAACAAGCAGAACGAATCAGTTCCGACCATATAAAGTATATATATTCTTGATCAGTATCAACAGCCGAGTCGATATAGACTTGTCCGTTAGACTGGCCCTTAAAAATAGATTTCAAAATACCGGGTGGAAAAGGGTTCGTTTTGGTCCCAATAGATATGAAAAAAAGTTTGGCAGCGATCGGACTTCATTTAGTGGACGCGCGTTCGCCCTCAAAATCGAAAATATGAAATGTATGGGAAATGAGGGGGATGAGATTCGAATTTAATTTCTAAAAATTCCAAAAAAATTTTTATGTGTTAATTCTTTTTACATCCTTTTAGGGGAATACAACATTTTAAATATAAATGTGTCCTATTTTGTGAGTCAGCCTGGCCAGAATCATATCAAAAGGGTCAATTTTTCAAATTTTTTTTTTGGTATTTTTTTCAAAGAATTTTTAATACATATGAGATTTTGATTTTTGCTTTTGCCCGGGCGGCAAAACTATCGTTTTGGTCCCAAAAGAGATAATAAAAAGTTTGGATGCGATCGGACAATATTTAGTGGACGCGCTCTCGCCCTAAAAACCAAAAATTTGAAATATGCTACCAATATATGGGATGAGATACGGATTAAATCTGCAAAAATTGAAAAAATTTTTTTTTGTGATTTTGCTCTTTAAATCCTTTAAGGGGAATACCATAGCAACATTTTACATATTTTTGTTGGATATTTCGATCGTAAACTTGGTCAGAATCATATCAAATCGGCCAATTAAAAAAAAAAAAAAATTTTTTTCTGAGATTAATTTCGGATTTTATCTCTAAAATTTTCAAATTTTTTTAAAGTGTTAATTCTCTTTAAATACTTTTTGCGGAATATCATAGCAACATTTTAAATATTTTTGTTGGATTTTTCGAGCGAAAACTTGGTCAAAATCATATCATAACTCCTACTTTTCTCATTTTTTTGGGGTTTTTTTTTTAATGATAAATTAATTTATGCGAGACTATGATTTTTGCTCTTGCCTGGGCGGAAGAAATTTCGTTTTAGTCCCAATAGATATAATAAAAAGTTTGGCAGCGATCGGACTTCAGTTGGTGGAATCGCACTCGCCCTCAAAATCGAATATTTGAAATAAATGCGCAATATTTGGGGTGAGTTTTGGGCTTAATATCTAAAATTTTTAATAAAAAATGTTTAAGTGTTATTTCTCTTTATATTCTTTTAGAAGAATATCATAGCAACATTTTAAATGTAAATGTCCGATATTTAGAGCATATCTCGTATATATTATTTTATCTTAAAAAAAAAACATAAAAAAACTATAAAAAAAATGTGAAAAATGTGCTTTTAAATATGATTCTTACCAAATTTATTCTCAAAATATCTAACATTAATATTTAAAATGTTGCTATGGTATTCCGCAAAAAGTATTTAAAGAGAATTAACATTTTAAAAAAATTTGAAAATTTTAGAGATAAAATCCGAAATTAATCTCAGAAAAAAAAATTTTTTTTTGAAAAATTGGCCGATTTGATATGATTCTGACCAAGTTTACGCTCGAAATATCCAACAAAAATATGTAAAATGTTGCTATGGTATTCCCCTTAAAGGATTTAAAGAGCAAAATCACAAAAAAAAATTTTTTCAATTTTTGCAGATTTAATCCGTATCTCATCCCATATATTGGTAGCATATTTCAAATTTTTGGTTTTTAGGGCGAGAGCGCGTCCACTAAATATTGTCCGATCGCAGCCAAACTTTTTATTATCTCTTTTGGGACCAAAACGATAGTTTTGCCGCCCGGGCAAAAGCAAAAATCAAAATCTCATATGTATTAAAAATTCTTTGAAAAAAATACCAAAAAAAAAATTTGAAAAATTGACCCTTTTGATATGATTCTGGCCAGGCTGACTCACAAAATAGGACACATTTATATTTAAAATGTTGCTATGATATTCCCCTAAAAGGATGTAAAAAGAATTAACACATAAAAATTTTTTTGGAATTTTTAGAAATTAAATTCGAATCTCATCCCCCTCATTTCCCATACATTTCATATATTCGATTTTGAGGGCGAACGCGCGTCCACTAAATGAAGTCCGATCGCTGCCAAACTTTTTTTCATATCTATTGGGACCAAAACGAACCCTTTTCCGCCCGGTATTTTGAAATCAAAAAAAAAAAGTTAATATAAGGGCCAGTCTATTGTCCGTCTGTCTGTATGAACACCTAGATCTCGGAGACTATAAGAGCTAGAGCGTCCATACTTGACATGTAGTCTTCTTTCATCTGCACGCTGATCAAGTTTGTTTCAAATTTTGGCCCCGCCCCCACAATAAAAAATGTTGAATAACTCCAACATTTATTAAGATATTGAGTTCAAATTCAAAACTTAAATTTATGTTAACATTTACTATAATCCCTGAAATTTACATCAAGATCGGATAATAAATAGCGGAGTTCAGAAAATGTTGCATACCTTTCGGATTTTCAACCTAAGGAACGCAGGAACACTGTTTAACATGTTCTTTCATGAGTAACGGGTATATCGAAGTCGGTTGGAGCCGACTGTAACTTACGCTCTCGTTATGGTTGTGTTGTACATACACCAATTTGCCCATGGCACCATTGGCAAGCCCATCTGACACATCGATATTTGTAGTCATAACTGACGCAAACCACCAATCAAAATTATATCTAAGCCACCGAATTCAGTATGTAGTCCAGTTATTTGTTTTAAGCGTGAATCAATTTTTGACAAAAGTTCCGCACTGATCATACTAACTTCATCAATGATCAATACCTTTACGTATTTCTAAAGTCTTCTGTATAGTTGGAGATTTTCGGACGACAAATGTAAGTGTTTTAAAAGAGTAATCTTGAGAGCAGTGTGTACGTTGGTACCATCGATAGCGATTGCCGCTTTTCCAGTTGAAGCACATGCTATATAAGCATTATCTGTAAACAAGTTGTACAGTTCCATGATAAGTTTAAAGACAAAAGTCTTTCCACAACCAGCAGGACCAGTAAAAACAAGTGAGAAAGTCGGTCAAGCCCGACTATAACATACCAAAATTGAAAATAAACTTGATCTGCCTGCAGCTATAAGAAACATTTGTCCCATACATGTCAAAGCTCTATCTCTTACCATCTCTGAGATCTGTTTGTTCATACGGACGGACGGACGGACGGACGGACAGACGGACGGACAGACGGACAGACGGACAGAGGGACATGTCTATATCGACTCGGCTGTTGATGCTGATCAAGAATATATATACTTTATAGGGTCGGAAATGATTCCTTCTCTCTGTTACATACTTTTGCACAAACTTAATATACTCTATGTACCTTCGGTACAGAGTATAAAAATTTGGAGCGGCGCACAGTGTAAGATTTTGCCAATCTAGGGGGACTTATTGAAAAAAAAAATTATTTTTAAGGTCAATGAGCTTTTAGAAGTCAATTTAAATATGTACAAATATTACGAAAACAAGCCCAAAACAAAACAAATAATTTTTGTTCAGAAGATAACGGTGCTTAAACCGGTGCATTTGAAATGCATGCAAAATTGCATTGCACAACAAGCATTAGTTGAGAAAGTTTAGTGTTCTCATTTGGATCGTGTGGCCACTGTGAGCTGTTCAACTTATTTTTCCCATAATTGTGGAAGCATTATAGATTTTTAGCGCTATAAAGGGACTTCAGAAGTGGCATACAACATTTTTGTTATTTTTTCGAAATAAGTGCCAAAAAGTAAGTATATTTTTTACAATATTTTGTTTTTGGTGGGAAAAAACTAACAACATTCAATCACATTCAAATCAACCAAAACAAACGTATTTAGCAGAAAACTATTCTGAATCAGGATCAGAAATAAAAAGTTGCCTATATTTTGCCCAAAGACCTTCAATTAAGCAATGAGTGAAACAAAACGGGCAGATTTTTTCGAGGTTTGGGTAAGAAACGCAAAAACCGTTAAGCTTAAATCACTCCTAGAGCACGCAGCGATCATTTTGGCAATGATATTGATCATAAAAAGTTAATGTTGCATTTAAAACAGATTGTGCCATGAATTTGAGTCGAGGTAGACCAGATCTAGGTGAGATAAGTCCAGAATTATGACCGATAATGCAAGTTGGCTTCAGGGCAAAATAAAAGGCGATGCTATAGGATTGATGTCGCGCCTTCAACCTCAAACCGCATCGAAAGAGCTATAAAACTATTTTCTGATCAATCTAGTGAAGAAAAATGTGATTCAAATTCAGATTTTGATTAAATTTGTCAAAAAAAATTTCGCCTAATCTCGTTATCAACTTTGAGTTGTTTTTTTTCTAATTAAAAAAAATTCTGAAAAATATGGATCGCTTTTTTCTTTCAATTAATGAATTGCCTTTGAAATGCATCCATTTTTATATTTGTACGGCCAATACTTTTGAAGTTACAAGCAAAAGCATGAACATTTAACAAAAAACGTAAATTTAAAAAAAAAAATTTTTTTTTTTCATGATCAATTTTAAAAAAATATTTTTAAATTGCTTATATGGGTTTTAGCGACCTGTTTTTTGTCAAAGTTTTTGCATTTTGGCTGGCTTGAGGTCGGTGGAGAGTTACAATTCAATGTAATCAACACAAATCAACAGAGATTAATTACAACAATTTGGAATAGCAATTGGTATGTCTGTACAACGATCGCTGTTTCAAAGATAACCACATCTTATCATCAGCAGACTTTTGTATTGCATATTCACATTCAAACGACCACACAGACTCCCTTATAAATCTTCATATCGCCGAATAACGAGTTGGGGACTCCAATTTGCTATGGGACGAGACCACGATTCAGCCTAGAATTCTGCTATGTTTTATTTGAACGTGTTGCTTTTGCTTTTCCAATTGTTGTAATTAATTTCTTTTGCCTTTGAGCTCCGCAAGGTGGTTGAACAATCTGTCCAATGATCCTCCATAGCAGAGTCACGGCGTTTTTTGTAAATACACAGGGTATTTGTTTTTGTTTGTTTTTCAATAGGGAAACCGTTTTTTGGTTTTTATTGCAAACATTATGGCGTGCCGTGGAGGATCATTGGACAGATTGTTCAACCACCTTGCGGAGCTCAAAGGCAAAAGAAATTAATTACAACAATTGGAAAAGCAAAAGCAACACGTTCAAATAAAACATAGCAGAATTCTAGGCTGAATCGTGGTCTCGTTCCATAGCAAATTGGAGTCCCCAACTCGTTATTCGGCGATATGAAGATTTATAAGGGAGTCTGTGTGGTCGTTTGAATGTGAATATGCAATACAAAAGTCTGCTGATGATAAGATGTGGTTATCTTTGAAACAGCGATCGTTGTACAGACATACCAATTGCTATTCCAAATTGTTGTAATTAATCTCTGTTGATTTGTGTTGATTACATTGAATTGTAACTCTCCACCGACCTCAAGCCAGCCAAAATGCAAAAATATTTTTAAATTGGCTAAAATCAGAACAAGAAATACTAACCTGACACTTTTTTGAAAAAAAATTTTTGTCCTATTTTTTATTGCGGATTGTATGTTTAAAAAAGTGAATATTTTCTGGTTTTTACGTACTTTACGCCCTTTAAGGTGCCACGCCCACTTTAACTTTTCGTCCAAAAATTTCTTTGGGAAATTTTTGAACATTCAGTCCAAAGTTCATGTCGATAGCTTGAAAAATACGACTGCTATTGAATTAAGTCCCCCTAGATTGGCAAAATCTTACACCGTGCGGCGGTTGACTTGAAGTTTGTAGCCTCTACAAAATGTACATCAGCAGATCCATTTGTTTCTAATTTATCAATCTCATTAACTCCAAAAACTGGTGTAGATCCATCAAATTTTCTCTTTTTCTTGCGATTGCACCCAGATTGCTCAAGGAAGCATTTTGAAGGTCAACATTAACATGGATGTTCGGGTTGCGAATAATAGCCTATTACCACAGGCTTCATTTCTTGTCATTTTCATTTCTAATAATTTTGCCGTTTCCATTGACAATTTGTCATTTATTCAACATTCACAACGATACGTTGTCAAAACCAGCTGAAAAGTTTGATTTCAATAACAGGCGCCACTTTCAAACTCACATGGAATATATAGCAAAAAATAACATACCCGTCATGACAGCAATTTTGAGGGGCAAACGCGTTGTTATCGTCCTGAATTATCAGCAGAAAGGTAAATACACAACTTTTATTGACTAATTTATATTTTAAACAAAATTGCGCCTACGATTTAAATTCAAACTAACAAATTATTGGTGATGACACTTTCTGTTTCCAGAGAGTAGCGAGTAATGCCAGAGAGTAGCTAGTATTTTTTAAAAAAATACTATATTAATTCGTGGGGAATGTCATCATTTTTAAGTAATGGGGGCCAAAATGAAACAACAATTTGTATGAAAGAAATTACATCATTTTCTTCATTTCTTTTCATTTCAAGAAATGAAGCTTCATTTCTTTGGTGGAAATAGGCTATAAGTTGTTGATAATGATCATTTTGAAACATTATGTGGGCCTGGTTTATTAAGTCTTCATCTTCGCATTCATCGAGTACTTTTTCTATTTCTAAATTGGCTTCAAACTCTTTTCTGTGCTCTAATATTAAATTTTCGTTATCCTCATAGATCTGAAGGAACTTATTTTCTAATAGAACATCGTCATACTTAATTTGGAAAGGGATGTGCAATAAAACAATTTCCCTTTTATAATCGTTATAGTTATTAGTCATGTAATTGCAGAATCTAATAACTTTTGGTACTTTTCTCAAAGGATACTCCTTATTTTGGTTAACATAATATTTTGCCACAAACTGTGCGAAAGTCACCTCACTAAGTGTTTCAGGCCTTTTTTCACATTTGTCAAACCAATTTTCATATGTGCGTACAATCATCCTCCAAAGCTTTCAAGTTTTTCAAAGTCTTTCTAATTCTTTGACGTTTCTTGAAAACGTCGTTGGTATAAATACCGTTTTTACAGAATATTTGGCCATAGGCTTACGTAACAAAAACCAAGCTGCTTCTTGGGCCGACATCTCAACACTGTTAAGAACAGCGGCGCTCATTTTTCGGGTTATTTCAACAATGTCAAACTCTGGATTTTCATCCATAGTTTGAATAATTTGGGGTTGCAAATTGCCATATAGGCAGCACAAGCATACTCATCTTGAATGATTTATTATTAAAATCCATGTTGGAGTTCAGATGGTGTAAAATAAATCGATTAAATGTATTGTGCCACTTCTCTGAAGGCTCTCGACGATAAAAACAATTTCGGCCATGCCACTACGAACTATATCGTAGTAATGCTCATCCGAATGAATACCATTTTGGCGATAAAATTACGAAAGCAGTGTAGTCAAAGTTTTCTAAATTTTTTCGAATCAATTTGTAATGCTGTCTGTGCTGTTTAGAAACGATTTCAGAATACCCAGGATCCCTTGATAGCATTGTAGTTAACCTTATTGTTCTTCGGGTTCACATGAATGGAGCTCCAAACCGACAATTTTCTTTCTTATTAGGTTCCATTTTTTTATAGCACGTAAAATTGTGCTTGTGAGTTTGAAGCCTTTTTTTTCCAGAAGCCTCCTTCGTAGATACTGAAACTAGCTCGTCAATCATATTATTGACATATTCGTTATTACTTTATAAATCAGTAGACAGTAGAATGTGAGTGTGTGGACTACCGCGATGCAGAAATTCAATTCTCTTAAAATAATTAACTACTGTGTATCTTCCAAATGGACTTTTAGTTGTAGACTTCATTATATTTAGCAAACGATTAACCAACTTATTGAAATATATGGCACAAGTAACAGCGTCTTCATTGAATTATTTGGTCTTTTCAATATAGCGCATATCTGATATGAATTTACCCGAAACATGCCATTCTTTGTTTTTGTTAGCAGGTGTGGCAGTTTTAGCCGGTGGTTATAGTCCGGCAGAGAGTAAAAGACGAGTCGAACAACATCGTTTGGATGACCAACAGAGACTAATTTATTCATGAGCATAAAGCTTAGTATACACTTCCACCAAAGACTCGCCAAAACAAAAAACTCCATATAAAAAAAACTCACAAAAATTTTTGTGCCAAAATCCTTTGGCAGTCTCTTTGGTGGCAGTCCACACTCAAAACAAAAAGGCCTCGATTAAATACCGATAAAATACTAGATCCGTAGTTTTTGTATTTTTATCGATAGCTCCCTGAATAATTAATTTTAATTATTTCAATAGGTATCGGACATTGCCGATACACAAATATGCGTAATCGGGTGAAATTTGGATAATTTTCCCATCAATGATTGAGCGCAATATTCAAAGTAAGGTACAAAACACCATGAGACTTTAATCATACTTAAACTGGGTTATAATTATGAATTTAATCATTGCAAAAGTGTCATATCTGCTCATCAGGCCCAGTAGCCAGGGTTTGGCCATGAAGAACGCATGTTAATAACTTGTATTTATTGATTGTAAAACTTATAGTTTGAAATTAAACCAAAAGCTACGGTCTTGGCAAAGTGACCATTTTACATGCATACATCTTAATATCTGGTCACATTGTCCCAAAACAAAAGAATTGTCACTTTTGGTATTTTTGTTTTGGCGAGTCTTTGGTGGAAGTGTATACTAAGCTTAACATAGGACTCACAGCTAAAGAACAGCGTTGCCACATAGGCTTAACATGTTATGTTGTTTACATATAAGGATTGCCATATTAACAGTTTTTTAGTTTGTACAATAGCTTAAGTGATCCCAATTGCCTAAGCAGTTCCTTCTTACGGTCCGCCCAGTACCTACCTGAATTTGGAATACACCGAAGAAATGCCATATTACTCTCAATGCAACCGTTTATGTAGTCTTCAGACTGTATTTACTCTGTTTGAAAGCAACTGTAATATGATCCCTTACACGTTGTCTAGTGATTTTAGTGGCCATATATAAAAGGTGTTCTGGGTCTGCTCCTCTGCGATCAGTGTGGCGATGTTCTCTTGAAGCTTGCATGAAAAAAGTTGCTGGAACCGCTTCTGTATGAGTTCTAAATGGCCCGCCGTAAATAGTTGGAAATGAAAGTTCTTCCGCATGTTCATCAAACAAAATGCTTATTGGATTTTTTCCCTCGGCTGGTGCCATATCCATAAATTGGTTTTCTTTCCACAAAAGTGTTTGTTGTAATGCAGTAACGTTATTCTCCAGTGGTATGTGCTTACTTATGTCGTTTAATATAATTACAGAATTACTTTCTTCACTGTTAAAAAAAAGAGTCGGCAATGTGAATGCCATAGTGAATATAAAGAGACGTTGTTACTAAATACTTCAGCCATTCCTTTATATCCTTTTTGTTGACCATGTGAGGAGTTATTCCTCACAAGTGTGAGTGGAACAGTGGAAAACATGAGAAAACAGTTCGGTGAATGGGCACAAAATATGGAAAAGGATCTTAATGTGGGACTGAGAATCGACGAATTGGCCAGACTTCATGCAAGAGACAGCCCGGCTAGGGACCACTTAAAGCCATCCGAGCAGAACCTCGAAAAGTAGACTACCCAAAAGTAGCCAAACAGGTGAGAGAATGGTGAATAAGTTTCGACGGACAAAACAAGCCACTAGAGTTCATTGAGCACGTGGAGTGGTCCGCGGACACAACCGGAATAAACCTTGATGTGTTACCCAGAACTATGCCAGAATTGTTAAAGGGGAGCTGTAGAGCTACAGTGGTATGTAGCAAATAACCAACATTGGACCACATGGGCAACATTTTGGAGAGCCTATTTAATATATTTATATTTTAATACTAATATATTTTTTGCCAAGGGACTATTTCACAAGGGTGGAGGCCGAAGTGTGCAGAAGGAAACAGGGAGTGTCCGAAAAATTTAAAATGTACATGGTCGAAATGCAGACATTAATGCAACCACTAAAATAAAGTCCAGCAAGGCAACTAAGCACGATTTTAAACAAAAACTTGCCGGACTTAAGGTCGTTCGCACGACCGTTTGTGTGCGAAAATCTTGAGCAATTAATAAAGCTTGCGGACGAATTTGAAGAATTGGAGCGCGATAGATACAAATTAAGACAGGAAAGCAGAACCAAATAGGTCGCGGTTTATGGCAGTCAGCTCTCCAGATCCAACCGGGACAGAATCCCAGGCACAGAAAGACGGGTATCATAGATGTGCGAGAATAACACCCTATGGACATGCGCATGCGGTTGGCAGCGCAGGGAGGAATGCGTAGAAAACCGCTCACAAGCAAGCCGGCGTTGCGGGCAAGTAGGTCATTTTGCGCGTGAGTGCCAAGGGGTGTGGAGAGAGTATTGTTGGCAATGCGGTTGGATAGGAGTAAAAACTTGGGAGTGCTGCAGGCGGTCGGGAAACGATCGTCGACCCCGGCCTGCGAGGGACAAGCGGGAGTCGTCAGGGCCAGCCCCTCAGAATTAATAGGAGACTTAAAGGATGAGGGAGCGCACTTGTCGGCAACAGTGCTAATCGGAAAGACAGGAAGGATGGGCGGGGAAGGATCGCTTAGTCTGGTAAGGCAAGCTGATGGCAGAAGCAATAATGTATGCGAGCAGTTCGAAACAAGAATAAGTTTCGGAAACAAGGACTTAGGGGTGGAGTTATTGGCCCTGCCGGGAGTTATCGACAAATTGGTGCTTGGTAGTGCACCGGTGGTAACAAATCTTGGTAAAATATGTAAAATCATTTAAAATTTATAACTACGAGCGTTGGGAGCGATTGCACTGAAAACAAAAAAGTTTTTCTCACTAAAACTAGTTTTTCAACCGATCGTTCCGATGGCAGCTATATCACAGTTCGACAAAATCCAACTTTTTTTAAAAGCCCGGCATAAGACCAATAAATTATGATAAAAGGCACCTTTGTAAGCATCACCTCATACCCAGTTTTTCAAATCCACCCTCGGTTCGCGTTTAATGGGTACTTTTGTACTTGCAACACACAACTACAACAATTTTAACTAAGTTTTTACTGGCTTAAGATAAAATTCTCCAAAATTCAGCATATGTGGACAGGGTCATTGGGAACGACATATGAAAAATTCACTTAATTCGCGCAAAGGGTTAACGTACCTCCAGAAGGAGTTAAACGTTCATTCTTCAATATCTTTAAAAGCGCACGGTAGATTTTTCTTAAAATCGTTGTGTATGATGGTATAATGGGCTATTGCATTTCCCTAAAAGATGGTACTCGACAGCCAAAAAACCGCGAATTGGAGTTCCAATTTTATATTCACCCACGGAGCACTCCATATGAACTATATACCCGACGTACAAATAGACTGAACTGTGTTTTCAGTTTCACCAAGGAAGCTTTGGTTCGCGTTTTATAGGCAATTTTGTACCAGCAATTGCCTTTAAACAACATATACCATATGGGTATCACAGCCTCCCCCAAAAATTATGCAATTAATCTTATGATTAAAATTCGTCGTTTGCACCAAGAAAAAGTAAATCTTTAATAAAAATTGTCTTTGGTGGGCCATCCGTGGTACACCTAGATGCGCTGAACTAAAGTATTTAAATGATATGATCTGTTTTCCTGCTTGCAATGAAGCAATTTACTTATAAGTTTAATTTGATAATTTTGGTAAAGCTGGTTTTACCTAAATGGTCAATGTTGTTCTAAGGCAGTTGCTGGTACAAAAATGCCTATAAACCGCGAACCAAGGCTTCGTTGACAAAACTGAAAACGCAGATCTGTCTATTTTTAGACCTTGTTTATGGCCTATATGAATTAATTTTTGTGTGAATTTAAAATTGGTACTCCAATTCGCGGTTTTTTGGCTGTCGAGTACCATCTCTTAGGGAAATGCAATAACCCATTATACCATCATACACAACGATTTTAAGAAAAATCTACCGTGCGCTTTTAAAGATATTGAAGAATGAACGTTTAACTCCTTCTGGAGGTACGTTAACCCTTTGCACGAATTAAGTGAATTTTTCATATGTCGTTCCCAATGACCCTGTCCACATATGCTGAATTTTGGAGAATTTTATCTTAAGCCAGTATAAACTTAGTTAAAATTGTTGTAGTTGTGTGTTGCAAGTACAAAAGTACCCATTAAACGCGAACCGAGGGTGGATTTGAAAAACTGGGTATGAGGTGATGCTTACAAAGGTGCCTTTTATCATAATTTATTGGTCTTATGCCGGGCTTTTTTTTAGTGTTGTACTGTGTATTATATAGTCATCCGATCCGGCCGGTTCCGACAAATGTGCAGCGTATTTGTACGAAAAGACTTCGTGCAAAGTTTGGTTAAGATAGTTTTAAAACTGACGGAGGAGATAGCATAGAAACAGACGGACGGACATGGCTTTATCAACTCAGCTCGTCATGCTGATCAAGAATATATATACTGTAGCGAATCTCGGACCTGACTCCGGATTCGGTACTCAGGGCAACGTTCCGGAGTTATCGATCAACGATGACAGGCGAGTCTCGTGTTTTAGCAATTGATATCGTTCTCTCTAGTTTTTCTGCCCGGCAAGCTAACACGTTTTTGTTAACCTATTGAATTTAAATAAGCTGAAGAATAAAGGAATTTGTTAACTGAGTTAACACGACGGACTTATTTCTTGCTGTTGGAACTTGCTGTGTATTGCCTGAGCTCTGCCAAGTCGCTGGCGCGCCTGGACTGCCCTACCCGTGTTTTCTCCCTCACCAAAAAAGAAGTTTTCGCTCGGCCAGCCGACATCAAGTGATCTCGGTGTCAAGTAGACACTAAAATTCGCTACAATACTTTATGTGGTCGGAGATTCTTCTTTCTGCGCGTTACAAACATCCGGACAATTTCAATATATGTACCTTCTCCAAGGGTATAAAAAGAAGAGAGTCAAATGGTGTTCTGTGTCAATTTCCGGGACATGAACGCAAGGTCGGAAAAGGATGCATATCCATTACCGAGGGTTAACCATATCTTAGAGCAATTGAGGGAAGCAAAGTACACTAGTATCCTCGACTTGAAGGATGGCTACTGGCGAATTCCGTACGAAACAGAAACAGACTATATACGACTTTTACGGTTCCAGTGGCGAGTAATGCCGTTCGGCCTCGCATCAGCCCCCGCCACCTTCCAAAGGGCACTGGATCAGGTCATTGGACCCGAAATGATGCCTCATGCTTTCGCATATTTAGACGACATCATAGTGATAGGGAGAACGCTTGATGAGCACATGAAAAACCTGGCAGAGGTATTTCGCAGGTTAAAAGCGGCATATCTGAAAATAAATGTCGATAAGTGTGAATTCTTCAAGAAGGAGAAAAAATAATTGGGGCATATGTTGCCGAAAGAAGGCATTAAAATGGATCCAGATAAAGTCGCGGCCATAGCTGAACTAAAGCCACCCCCTCATGTCAGAGAATTGAGACAGTATCTGGGGGTAGCGTCATGGTGTAGGGGATTTGTTCCGGACTTCGCTTCCACGGTCAAACCATTGAATGCTCTTCTGAAGAAGGGAGTTAAGGGGAAAAAAAGGGGGGAGAAGGGGAAAAACGGAATGCGTTGGAAGAAGTTAAAGCAAGACTTACGTCGGCACCCGTACTTGCGTGCCCGGATTTTGAAAAAGAATTCGTATTGCAAACGGATGCGAGCAACTACGGTTTGGGAGCTATATTGACCCAGGCGTCAGAGGAAGGAGAGAGAGAGTCATCTTTTATGCCAGTAGAACTCTCAACGCAGCAGAACAAATTATTCTGCAACCGAGAAGCTGTGCCTGTCGGTCGAAAACTACGGCCATACGAAAACTACGGCAATACATAGAAGGGTATCGCTTCAAAGCCATCACGAACCACATGGCTCTAAATTGGCTGAATTCGATTGAAAATCCATCAGGGCGGGTTGCCCGATGGGCTTTAGAATTACAGCAATGTGATTTCAAGATAGTGTACAGGAAAGGCAAGCTCAAAGTGGTCGCAGATGCACTCTCACGGCAATCAATGGATACCGAAAAATACGAAAGAGTGATGTTATCCGATGAAGGAGAGAAAATTCGAAACAATCCAAAAAAATTTCCCGATTATTTAAAAGAGTCGATACAATTGTATTGAAATATACCTCATCGAGCAGGACAGGAATAAGTAGTGGGATGGAAACTATATGTGTCAGAAAACGGGCAGAAAAAGGTGTTACACGAGAACGATCATGCGGCACACAGGCACGAGGCGAACAATAGCGCGTGTGACCGTGAGGTATTACTGGCCCGGAATGCAAAGGGACATTCGGAAATATGTAGGGAGGTACGAAACATGCCAGAAATACAAATCGCACCAACTACAAGCGGCTGGAAAGATGCTTACGCAGATTCCTGAAGAGCCGTGGGCAACGGTCTGTGCAGATTTCGTAGTACTGATCGATCGATTTTCGGAATGGACAGAACTAGTAGCCCTGCGGAAAGCAACTACGGCCGACTTGCAGAAAGCGTTCAGGGAACGAGTCTTGACTCGGTTCGGTGTTCCAGAAGTGCTGATAACGGACAATGGAGCACAGTTCACAAGAAAGGCGTTTAATCGATTCTTGGAAGAGAATTTACAGCTCCATATACTTGTACGATGAGCACAATCTCGGAACAGGACACGGGAGAAGAGAGGCTGGAAAAAAAGCAAAGAAGCTGCAGAAAATCTTCGAGGTGGCCAGAAGAAATATGGAGAAGACAGCACAGGATCAAGCACGGCGTTATAACCTGAAAAGACGCGCTTGAAAACCGGTGGTCGGAGACGAAGCCCGCAGTCCCCTAAATGGAGCCCCGAGCAGGTGGTCGTGTAGGGTACGGATATGGGAGCACCGACCCATCGGGGATTGGGCCATCGAGACGGAGGGACCGACCGACTGGGTTGAGTCGGGATGGGAGGAAGCTGGCGAGACGAACGGAGAGGGCAGTCCCAGAGTCAGCGTGGAGGCCAGCGAGGCCGCCCAGTCCGATCCCAGAGGTGAAACTCCTCACCGAGTCGGAGGATGAGGAGTAGCCGGTGTTGGAGGCGGAACGGGATCTGCCGTATTAATCGCCACGCAACCCAGATGTCATCAGCGTCAGCGATGACGAGGAAGAGCGAGTTCCGAGCGGAGAGCAGCAAGACGCGGGCTCTGAGCAAGAGTGGGGTTAAGCGCCACCGTGCGTGACGCAGAATCGGCGTTCATACTTCGCCGATGGGAGCAGTTATCAAGAGGTGGCCACTTGGAGCGAGCCGCTTAGGGCAAGCGAGAGCCCCGAACCCGAGGACACGGCCTCAACCTAGAGGGTAGTGATCGAGGAGGTGGACGGTGACCCCGTCGAACCACCGGCGTCCAATGCAAGGGACCCGAGTGGCTTCAAGCGCGAGCCGGAAGTAGCAGAGGAGGCAAAAGCCTCGGCAAACGCCGAGGCACCGGCAGAAGCAGCAGAGGACGTCAACGCAGCAGCAGCGAAGATGTGGGTAGGAGCAAGGCGTTACCGCCTTAAATGGGGGCGGGGAGCACCGCGTGTGTTCTGCGCGACGCGCGTGAGGACAGGAGGCAGGAACAAAAAAAAAAAGAGATAAATAAAACAACACATAAAACACGAAACATTGCCACATATTTATTAGTTTACACTCACGTGCACAGGTACAAGACAGCGAAACGGATCGCGACACAATACACACGCAGGAGTAGTCCTGATCCAGGGGTCAGCCCAGGGTGGGCACTGGGGAGCAGCGACAGACTCGTGGAGATTGCCAGAAGAACACCAAAACACCGACAACGCAAAATACACAATGTGGGCGGGAGCCACAGCAACTCAACAAACACAAAAAACGAGAAGGCCAAGCTAACTTCGTCTTTGCCGAAGTTCTTATACCCTTGCAAATGGTTTAATAAATCAGAGTTTACGAACGTGAGCATAGTTCCTATAGCATGGTTTTTATAGATAGTTCCTATGGCAGCTATAAGATATAGTCATCTGATTTTGACAACTTCCAAATCTGTGTAAAAGCGTACAAAACTAATAATTGCTGAAACGGGAGGAGCTTACATTAAAAACAAAAAAGTTTTCCTCACAAAGACCCACTTTTCGACCGATAGTTCCTATGGTAGCTATAAGATATAGTCTTTCGATTTTGACAACAACTTCCAAATCTGTGTAAAAGCGTACAAAACTAATAATTGCTGAAGCGGGAGGAGCTTACATTAAAAACAAAAAAGTTTTCCTCACAAAGACCCTCTTTTCGACCGATAGTTCCTACGGTAGCTATAAGATATAGTCTTCCGATTTTGACAACAACTTTCAAATCTGTGTAAAAGCGTACAAAACTAATTATTGCTGAAGCAGGAGGCGTTTACATTAAAATCAAAAAAGTTTTTTCACATAGACCCTCTTTTTGACCTATAGTTCCTATGGCAGCTATAAGATATAGTCATCCGATTTTGACAACAACTTTCAAATCTGTGTAAAAGCGTACAAAACTAATAATTGCTGAAGCGGGAGGAGCTTACATTAAAAACAAAAAAGTTTTCCTCACAAAGACCCTCTTTTCGACCGATAGTTCCTATGGTAGCTATAAGATATAGTCTTTCGATTTTGACAACAACTTTCAAATCTGTGTAAAAGCGTACAAAACTAATAATTGCTGAAGCAGGAGGCGTTTACATTAAAATCAAAAAAGTTTTTTCACATAGACCCTCTTTTTGACCTATAGTTCCTATGGCAGCTATAAGATATAGTCATCCGATTTTGACGAAATCTTCCAAATCTGTGTAAAAGCGTATAAAACTAATAATTGCTGAAGCGGGAGGCGTTAACATTAAAAACAAAAAAGTTTTCCTCACAAAGACCCTCTTTTCGACCGATAGTTCCTATGGTAGCTATAAGATATAGTCTTCCGATTTTGACAACAACTTTCAAATCTGTGTAAAAGCGTACAAAACTAATTATTGCTGAAGCAGGAGGCGTTTACATTAAAATCAAAAAAGTTTTTTCACATAGACCCTCTTTTTGACCTATAGTTCCTATGGCAGCTATAAGATATAGTCATCCGATTTTGACGAAATCTTCCAAATCTGTGTAAAAGCGTATAAAACTAATAATTGCTGAAGCGGGAGGCGTTAACATTAAAAACAAAAAAGTTTTTTCACAAAGACCGACTTTTCGACCGATAGTTCCTATGGCAGCTAAAAAATATGGTCATCCGATCCGGTCGGTTCCGACATATTATCAGTGTGCAGTAAAAAGAAGACTCTGTGCAAAGTTTCAGCTCGATAGCTTTAAAACTGAGAGACTAGTTTGCGTAAAAACAGACAGACGGACAGACAGTCGGACAGACAGACGGACGGACAAAGCTCAATCGACTCAGCTCGTCGCCCTGATCAAGAATATATATAGTTTATAGGGTCGGAAAAGAATATTTCTCTGCGTTGCAAACTTCTGGGCAAAATTATAATACCCTTTGCAAGGGTATAAAAAAGTAAACCCAACAACATAATGGGGGCAGCAACGATGGCTAACACCCCTGGGGCAGCAGTCCACTCCGGGGGAGAAACAGCTTCTTGGCAGGGCGAAAAAAAATTGCCGAAAACGGACTGAGGGGAGAAGAGGAAGTAATTAAGGCGAAAATGGGGAGAGAAAATTGAGAAACTTACTTGGGAAACAGTATGGCACGCGATCATTATCGGTATCGATAAGAAAACGAGTGAACTAAAATACCACGAATTGTCGGGAAATAGGGTCACCCTAAACGGCGGGCTCTCGAGTGGAGGGTATCGATAGCGGGCGATCGATAAATATGATCGCCAAAGTATGACGGTTCGGTGTGACCAGAGTGGGATAAGGGGAAAAGGGAGCAGGTCAGAGTGTTAGGCGGGAATCTAAATGGACGGGAAATTCAAATTTCGAAATTTCAAATTGGGGAACAACACATCATCATCGATTGGTACGTTCTACATACACATTCTGCACACAGCCACGACAGTCCGAGTTTCAATAGCATGCCTTCCATTCATATTTTACTTAGGTCTGCACAGACCTACTTGTGACGTTTGTGACTCTTTTTTTGGAAGCTAGAATAAAACCGAATACAAACATATAATCGTTTTATGTTCTTTCGCATTGGGTTCTCAATACCCGCTTCTAAAGGGTGATTTTTGTGCTATTATCTTTTTGGCAACACTGTTTTGAACAGCTCACGCACGTTTCGTTTTTTGTTTCACTGTCAAACATCTTCAGTTTGGTCTATAAATTAACCATGAATTGTCTTACAAACGAACAACGCTTGCAAATTATTTAATTTTATAATCAAAATGCGTCGCGCGCTTCTTCCATTTTATGGTCAGTTTAATCGACCCAATGAAGCGGCTATTCGGGCTATTGTGACTTAATTTCGCACCAAATTTACATTGTTGGACATTAAACCACCAACACGCTTACGTAGAGTGCAAACTAAAAAAAATATCGCAGCTGTATCGGCCAGTGTTAATGATGACCATCAATTATCGGTTCGACGCCGTTCGCAGCAATTGAGCCTCTGTCACTCAACAACCGGTCAATTGACCGCCTGGATCGTCCGATTTTACGCCTTTATACTATTTTTTGTGGGGCTAAGTTAAAGCTCATGTCTATACAGACAAGCCCGCTTCAATAGACGCATTGGAAGACAACATTGAAGCATTTATTCGTGAGATACCGGCCGAAATGTTGGAAAGGGTATGCCAAAAATGGACTAAGCGGATGGACCATTTGAGGCGCAGTCACGGTCAACATTTGCATGAAATAATCTTCAAACATTAAATTATATGGACCGTACTATCGATTCAAATAAAGATTTCGTGCATTTTTCTGAAGGAAGTCATGGACGGACTCGTCTCCAACATGAAAGTTTTACACACTTTTATATCGCAAAAGGTCTGCACAGACCTGGTTAAACCTCATATGGTTAAAAACAAAAAAGTTTTTCTCTCTAAAACCCCCTTTTCGACCGATAGTTCCCACGGTAGCTATTAAATAAACACATCCGATACGGTCGTTTCTGACATATTAGCAGTGTGTAGTAAAAAGAAAACTCTGTGCAAAGTTTCAGCTCGATAGCTTTAAAACTGAGAGACTAGTTTGCGTAGAAACAGACAGACAGACGGACAAAGCTCAATCGACTTAGCGTGTCGCCCTGATCAAAAATATATATAGTTTATAGGGTAGGAAATGAATATTTCTATGCGTTGCAAACTTCTGGGCAACATTATAATACCTTTTGCAAGGGTAAAAAAATGACATTAAAACATGAACTTTCAAACATGAATTTTCTGTCCATAAGCAAAGCAGCAAAATACGAATTCGGAGTGTTGCAGTCGAGTGCCCCGACAGCAAAATACCCTGTCCCAAGTAATGTGGTTCCTATAGCTTTGAATTCCTTTTATTTTAAAATTTATTTCAATAAATGGTAACATACTCTGTACCTGGAGTAGAAGCTGAATGCAATGCTGGTGCTGCGCTCGTCTCTAGGTCTCTCTCTCTCTCTAAGATTGTGCGGTGTTAGTTGTAAAAGGGTGGGAGGGGGTGGGGGGATGGTGATTTACTTTTTTTGCTCATAACTTGAGAACCACTCATCCGATCATATAATTTCTTCGGCAAATCGATACATTTTGCTAATTACTAACTATCTCTAAAAGGTACAAATCGTCTTTCTGTAGGAGATACAACGTTTTTTCCAAATTGCTGGGGCGGGAGGGGGCGTGGCGAAAATTGAAAATAAACTTGATCTGCCTGCAAGTATAAGAAGCATTTGTCCCATACATGTCAAACCTCTATCGCTTACCATCTCTGAGATCTGTTTGTTCATAGGGACGGACGGACAGACAGACGGACGGACAGACGGATATGGCTATATCGACTCGTACTACATACTTTTGCACAAACTTATTATACTCCTTTGGTACAGAGTATAAAAAATGGCTTCGTCGGTTAAACCGAACGGCAGTATAGCGCAATGCAATTTCGCAAAAATTTATAGAAAGGTGGAAGGAAAATTAGGGTTTAATTTCCTAATTTTAGGGCAAAGTACCCTAAATTTGTAACAAATATTTTCTAAAATCAATGGCGAAATTGACCCTAAAATTTAGAAAAAATATATTGTTTTCTAAATTTTAGAAAGTTTTTGCCAAAAAAATTTTTTTAGGGCAACTTTTCTAAAACTCAGACAAATTTTTTTTTAAAGATAGACATTTTTTCTAAATTTTAGGGTGATTTCGATTCTAGGGTGATTTGGCGAATGAGTTCTCTTTTTATTAAGATATTTTCCTTAACTATATTCTAAACTAACAATGTGAAGCACATCTGTGTATTTGAATGAGTCGGGTGGGTCACAAGGGATGATTCCCACGCGATACGCGGCAAGTGGTTTCACGACTGGTCGACCCTTTCAAGTGGTGTCTCGGCTATCCTGTTGCGAGCGATCCTCGTCAGTGTCGCTATTAATATAAATGCCTTTACAAAAAGTGACATACTTATGACATAGGCTGAGTTAACTAAATATGAGATTAAAACTACGTGTGGACCGAGTTGAACATCATGCTAAAGTTTTTACATATCTCTTTTTCTGCTGGTCCTGACAATGTCCCAAGTTGTATTATGAAGTACTGTGCTGGAGCTTTGTGTTCGCCCATTACCTATCTAGTGAACCTATCTTTGAAACAGTCTTGTCTCCCACAGACTTAGAACGAATCATAGAGCGTGTTCAGCAGCATAAATCGATGACAAAAAATCGACTATTTTTGATAGATTGTGCTGCTGAACGGGCATGATGCGCAATCATGATTGCTATTTTTCGTGATTGTGTTAGATGTGAATCTAACAAAGAAATAGTTTGTTAGAATTGCTTGATTATAATTTGTTATCGATAGCAAACAGCTGTCAGAAGTAAACAAAACAAGGAATTTTGAGAAGGCAAATGCAAAATGAATGTGGAAACCTCTTTGTTTTGAATAAATGAATTGGCAGAGGACGTGGTTTCGCAATTGGCTCTGGGAAATTAGTGCAAGGCTCTACTGGTTACTGCGGAGGAGGAGGAAAGCTTGAAAAGCAGCCACTCCAAAAAGAAGGTGCCCTGCGTACGCGTACCACCTCATCTGGGTACATGATAAGAGCTCGATAGGGACGCCCATATCCTCTTGCAAGATTATCACAAGGAATGAAACCCGGCGCCTGGTTACGGAAGAATGGTTTTGACTTGGGCTGTAGCTAGGGTCACGGAATCGAAATCGAAAATATCTTACTTGTGGTATTGGCCCCAACGGGTCACTGCCTTATTGGCAGGCATACTGCACCCTTGGGCGTCGCTCAAGGACTCATAGCTAGAGATGGGCTTGCGACGGGATTCCAGCTGGACCCGAGAGAAGTAGGGGATCAAGTACGACGATATTGAATTTAAATTTGTTGGTCGGGATCGGGAGGGAACGGGAGCGAATTGTCCTTACTCGACCATCTCTACTCTTAGCCCATTGCCACTTTGTTAAAATTAACATTCTAAGACCCTTCTTTGCGTGGTCAGGAGTCCTTTTTAATGGACCCGCCGGGGCTGGGCTTACAACAAAGTTATAAACAAAAATATATCGATAACTTTGCTGTCTAAAAATTTTAACAAGTTCGTTCACCAGCAGACTAACACTTTTTTTTATTGATGATTTTTGTTAGATGATTGCTTATGTTGCTGAACACGCTCATATATTATTTCACTTCATAGAAAAGGGTCTCGCTTGAATGTTGAGAATTATAAAGGCATTTGCAAAGCTTTTCAAGCTTCTCTCAATCTCTTGGCGTGTGTGCTTTTCAATTTTTCGCACATGAGAAAGGGACCTACGGTTTAACGCCGGATCCGAACGGCAAAGTTTGAGAATTTGCTTTTTCATGGCTAGTTACTTCACAGCTGGCGCCAATAGCTGGTGAAGGTGACTAAAGAAAGTAAAAACTTTTATTATTAGATGTTCCGGCGGGATCGAACCCACGACCTCCCGCCCAGCCCAGTCCAGCACACTAACCGCTGGGCAGACCTATGTAGCAACCTCATATCTTCCTTTCAGCATGGTATTGTTAAACGTCGAGCGACGACGACAAATCTTCATGAATACAGTGAATAGAGCCAAAGGTGTTCTGGCAATCGTTAATCGTTGGTCCAAAGTGTTTGATTACCCTTAGAAATACAACTAAATCATTGTACATAGTACGCCCTATTTTGGAATACTGCTCTAGTGTATGGGGCCCACTGCACAGTGGGCGGAATGACCGATTTTTTGGCAAAAACTCTAATTTCGAAGCTAGAAACTTGAAACCTTGGGAATTGGCGGCTTATATTATTGTGATTTTTAATTTTTTTTTTGAGCGTTGAGAGACGCCTTGCCCGCCGTCCACATAATAGAACTACATAAAATATAAAAATGCATGATAAATCGAAACATAATTTTATTTTTATAATTTTTTCTTCAAAGTTTACATATTTTAAATTATTTTTCAATAAGAATGAATTAGGGGAATTCTTTTGTCAAAAACAGAAGGGTTTTCATTAAAATATCCATAAATATGAGAAAACTATTTATTAATATAAAAATTGCATCACATTTATGACTTTATTCATTTAATTATGTTATTGGTATGCCTAAAAAAAGTAATATTTTAAAGTTTTATAACATTAATATTTATTAAAATAACTGTTCTACTTCTAGATCAAAATCAAAATGTTCTTTACTTTCAATCTCGTCTTCATCTCCATATGTCTGGTCTGTAACTTCAAATGTTGGCAACTTTAAAAGTGCAACAACTTCTTTTGGCAGGTTCAGTGCTTTTGAAGTCTTTTTTGAAGCGATGCTTGATAAATAAGGATCAGAAGAATCTTAAGCACGGTGGAACACATCAGTTAAGTTGTTGAGTCGGCTATTTTTTTCTGGCGTGAAATTTCCTATCACGCTTATAGAATTTGTTGCGAGCCTCAGATGCGTTTTCACCTAAGCAACCAACAGAAAGTACAGATGACTCAATAATCTGTGCACCATTAACTAAAATTTTGTGGACCGTAGCGGTCATTGGGTACCACGTATATTTTGTCAAATGCAAACGAAGCGTCTCTTCACAAAATTTTTTGAATTCTATTGAGCAAATTTCAAATTCGCATGATATAACCATTAAAATTATATATAATTTGTTTAAAAGCTCTTCATCGACTTCCAATGTATTCAAGCAAATAGTGGAACGTTTGAAAATGCCCTTCGCGCCGTATTGCCATCGTTAGAATTTCCAGAACCATTTTGGCTTGGTTTGTTTATATGCAAACCCATTTCAGACCAGAGTTTTCTTTCAATGTCCTTTTTTGCGTATCAGCATTGCGTCTTTGTCGGAATCCTTATTGATTCGCCATTTCTGAAGACCGACGCGATGTGAAATATTCAGAACGAACACCAAAAATCGAATCCATGCGTGGAGAGGACTTATTTCGTACTGTAAGGTATTCGGTTTTGCCTGAAACTGTTGACTGTTGATGCCCGCTTCTTTCAAAAGCGGCTAGCACCGCAAATTGGACATGATTGTGTTGATTTAGTGCCTGTTAAAGTGTTTAAAACCTTTCCATCGATGAATCGAAAGCAACTTCAACATTCCGTTGGTCCGACTCATAAAAAAATGGCCTAAGGTGTTTATTTGAGCATCTAAAATGGCTTTAGAATTCAAAATAAGATCTCGACTTTCTTTCATGAACTCAATTTTTAGCTGCCTGCAAAATTTAATGGATTGTGGGCACCGGTTTCTCCAAATAGTTCGCCCATGCTGATCCACCATTTGGAGTGGAATTATTGTTGTAACAAACAAAGATTGGTCCAGGCTATTTGGTTCAGGTTCATTAAATTTTTGTTTACAAACACTCTGGCCGGTTGAACCGTCAAAACCATAGCTTACTGTTAGCTTCAATTTGTTTGTATCGACAAATTCTTTAAGTACTGGCTTTTAATATAACAGTATCCGAGATGCAGTATGGTCAAGTAAATTCTGCAGCGGCACTTCGGCAACACTTCTGAGACGCTTACATTTATAGGCCGGCACTTTTCCTTAGCTTCCCTCACCTTATCGTAACTCGGGTGTTATGTATGCAGCTGGCCGTATCGTAACTCGGGTGTTATGTATGCAGCTGGCCGTCGGTCTCTCTGTCTGACCACCCACTCTCTGCAGTCAGTCGGTTCGCAGAAGTCAACACGCATGCATCGCTACGCACAGCGATCACTGCCAAACTCCACAACTACTACACACACACGTTCACATATATTCACTCTATATACATTAACCACTGAATATCATTTACCCAATAAATAAGAGGTATTAAATTAGCTCACGCATATTTAAAAGATAAATATTGGAATTCTTTTCGATATTCTTTACGCGTATTTTGATATGTTGCTGCTTGGAAAACGAATTTTCTATAATAAATGCAAATGCCTCATCAGGTGATAATGGTACTGGTTGGTTGTTTTAATGAAAACTGTTCCCTTAATTTTGAACTGTCTGGAGTATTTAATGTTGTATTCAAAATTTGTAAAGTATCCTTATCATTTGCCTTTTTAGCAGACTTAGCCGCTGCACGAATAAGAAGATCAGTTGAATTCCCTTTTAAAAGTTTGGAAACCAATTTTCTTTTTTGACGAGAACTTCCCTTGCATTTGATAGAGGTGGTCTCCCGCTTGTATTGCCACTATTATCCTTTTTTGAATAAAATGTTCTTTTTGATGCAAGCCATCCAACATTTTGTTCTTTAAACCGTCGAACATTTCTTAGGGCCTTATTCAGCAGTCTCTTGACTTGGACAAACAAATTCTTTACTTTCGCTTTAATGTCCATCAAAGCATTTTCTGCAAGAAAATTTTGAAGTATTTCTGAGCAAACCCAGTCGAAAGTGGCGTTGATGTTGCGACGCTTTTCTAACCAAACCTCCAGCAAATCGCCACGACGAAAAGCAACCTCGCTCAAACCTATTGAAATATATCGAAAAACCGCAAAATTCCGCTTATGTTTTAAACTCTACATAAATATATACATAACTAGCTGAACCCGCCGCGACTTCGTCCGCGTCCAAGTTTTGAAAAAATCGTAGTAAGTAGAAAAAATTTTATAGCTCTCTGAACACGGTATTTGTATATTATCTATTTGTTAAAAAGCTAATTCTTTTTTTAGCTTAGTGTTTAGAAAATTTCGAATTTACGGTTGATTAAAATAAAACAATCTGGGAATAAAATTTCAGAATTAAAAATAAATCCCTTCCTGTTTGGTGAATGCTTAACAGTCAAGGGACATTTTATTTATAAGTGCGCACCTATATATATTTGTTTTTAATTAGATCTCCAGAATATTCTTTTCTGATCAATTTATGTAAATAAACGCAGTTTGAGATATGTAACTATTTAACTATTTGTGTCTTTACTATGCGGCAACCAAAACAGGGAAAGTTCATTTCTTAAAGGTAAAAAAAATTAGAAGCAAATTTAATTTTCCTTTTTTAAAATCGGAAAAAATAAAAATATTGTTAATAAGGGTCACAATTCCCGCTGCCCTCTGATTTTTTATCTGCAAAAAGCTAAATTGAATAATAAGCTGTTTTAGCAACACTGTTTATTATTCTCCGTCAAACACATTCTTCATTGCGAAATGTTATGAATTTTTAGGTGTTTCAATCGATATAAATCTCTTAGATTATCAGCTCACAGGAGGTTCAACCAGGTCTGTGCAGACCTTTTTCATATAAAAGTGTGTATAACTGTTTTGTTTTGGATGTTAGAGACAAATCCGTCAATGACTTCCTAGAAGCGGGTATTGAGAACACAATGAGCACGAAATTAAACCACGAAATTAAATCACAGCCTAGTTTATTAACAAAAACTCACAAATGAAATAAAGAGACAATTAATGTTTAGCAGACTGCTCACGTCATGTGTGCCATCACTTATCCTGTATAGTTGAAGTCACGTACCATCTCTAACATATAAACATATGAAAGCAAATACACAAACATACATTTTTTGGCTGTTAGTTTTGTTAAGTTTTAATTAAATTATTTTGAAACGCGATCAACATTTTGTTAAAGCTATCGATGTGATTTGTATGTGCTATAAGATTCAATGCAATTGGATGAGGCCATTCTCAATTTGATTTATTGTTTGTTTATGTGAAAAAAAAATCACACACATACATATGCACGCACTCAGCGCGCTCCCACTCTCTCTCGCATTCTCAGTGAAACACAATATTGCCTGAGCGGAACAACCGTTATGGGCCCATACAATCCTTTAATTGGCTTTTTCAATAGATTGGAGAAAAATTTTCCAATTTCCTTTCTTAGTGAGCACCTGCATAACTAAACGAAGGTCTATGCCAAAAATCAGACCTGTACGATAAGCCGTTTTTGCTGTGGCTTGATAATATGTCAGTCTGTCAGTCGGGCGTACAGATTTATATATATAGATAACGCATACTACCACATATGCACTTTTTTGTATCCAACTGTATCTTGTTAGATATGCTCCACGAAACACAACTATATTGAGGTTGGATTCGACACAAATATGATTTATTAATAACAAAGAAAACATAACGAAACAAAAGCATATATAATTAAGCACATACACAACTCTTTTCTACATACCTTCATGTTTTTTTCCATTTTAAATTATTTCAATTCGTCAAACCGGAGACTGTCAAATATTATATTTACAAACTTTGTAGTCAGACCGCCTGCAGCCACCGAGTGTCAAAAACAGCTGACTTTAAAGGGCTGCACAGTGGTCCGGCTTGTATGGGGAGAGCGGCGGCAAAAATACTTCTAGTTGAGGTAGGGACTTGAAACTTGGCACAAAATTTTTTATATTTATCCTAAAATAAGTAAAAATCAGCCAGATCGGACAACTATATCATATAGCTGCCATATGAACAATCGGTCTGATATTCAGTTTTTATATGAAAAACTTTTGTTTTTTCATTTTATGCAACAAATTTTGTTTCGTATATAACCTGGGTAAAAATCTGGATACTATAGGTTATAGCTGCCATAGGAACAATCAGTGTAAGACGAGTTTTTGCCGGAAAAACTATTTCGCCTTAAAATAATAATGACAGAAATGATACATATATTTGACAAAAACGACCATCAAATAAATCAATTTTTTAAATTTATATGTTTACCCTTTAATATTTGCATATATGTGAAGTAACAATTCAAAAAACATACACATGAATGTTAAAAAAAAATCATATTTCATATAGTTTCGTCCAGTAAATCAATAGCTGATTTTAGTAGCTTGGAAGTTGTCTTTGACCCGCAATAAAAGGATCAGAACTTAAAAGTAATCTGTTCAATAAATCAGTATTCGTCAGGACCCTTGAAATTTTCCGCGTATGGTTTAGCATAAATAATTTAATGTCTTTATTTTTGTATGTAAACGTGAAAATTGGCATTCATAAGTGGCTCCTAAGGAAATAATGAGCTATTATTTTAAAGAAAAGAATATAAACACAAAACATAACACAAAAATAACAACAAATGACAACACAAACCAACAAACGGCAACAAACAACAACACACAGCAGAAGCACGTGCTTTTTTAAAATTGAGGTTAGGTTACCTTTTCGTATATTGCAAGCCGTACGGCACCTTACGGCACTGAATTAAACTTCCTTATATTCTTAAAATACCTAAGAATATTATACAAAAAAGATTTGTTCAACCCCAAGAACCCCTTAACAACTAAAACTCTAACCAAACACAAAAAAGGCAAACTAAGCACGTTCACAATTATGTACTAAATACAATAATGATTTACACAAAACACAGCACATACTACATATACTTTTGGTTGTAAAAAGAAAGTTAATACCTTTATTTAAAATATTAATCACTTCCATTGTACCAACACTTGTTTTAGATAAGTTTAACAAATTTTTTACGGAGAGCTTCCCTTGCACGTTGCTTACGCTACAATACACAATGAATATCATGCTATCTCTTTCGATGCTATTCTTGAAGAGGACAGATAGAGCAAAACAAAAAGATGAATAAATTCAAATAGCTAGACCAATTATAAATAAGAATTGGTACATTTAAAGTCAACATTTTGACTTTGGTTTTTTTATTTTTGGCCTACGGGCGGGACCACTGTGGGCTGGTGTCAATCGAGGGTTGCATAATAAAATTCAAATTAAATATTATCGATTAGGCTGGACAATTTCTTACTGAAAAAAATTTGTATAACCATACAAATAAAAACGAGAGGGCAAATTAAAGTCGGCTCTAACCGACTTCGATATACCCGTTACTCATGGAAAAACATGTTTAACAGTGTTCCAGCGTTCCTTCATCTGAAAAGTATGCAACACTTTTTTAACTCGGCTATTTTTCACAATTTTGCTCATAGCTTGAGAACCGCTCATCCGATCCCTATTATTTATTTAATTAAATTTATTCATTTTGCTAATTACTAACTATCTTTAGAAGGTACGAATCGTCTATCTTTAAAACTGTAGGAGATATAACGTTTTTTCCGATTTGCGGGGGCGGGAGGGGGCGTGGCCAAAATTTGGAATAAACTTCATCTGCCTGCAAGTATAAGAAGCATTTGTTCCATACATGTCAAATCTCTATCGCTTAACATCTCTGAGATTCCTTCTGCCTGTTACATACATTTGCACGACTTTAGTATACCCTTTTTACTCTACGAGTAACGGGTATAAAAATAAAATGAGGGTTTTGGCCAAAAAAAAACAACAAAGAGCAGCAATTGCTAATCGAATCTGTGCAGAAACAATTTCTAATTTTCGCTCTTCGCAATCTGCATTGGGACTCTAGTAGGCATTTAACGCCGTACCGATCGAGGTTAAAATTAATCGATCTTCGATCTTTGCATCACCGCAGAATGTGCAATGGTGTCCTATTCGTCCACAAACTTATTCTCGGATTGGTAGATTCTCAAACACTCCTCACTTTTATAGACTTTACAGTACCCTCAAAGTTCACCTGTACATTCCGGCCAATACGTTTGTCACTCTGCAGGTACAACTATACCATTTATGAACCTTTTCGTGTCTTATGCTCTAATTAAAAATCCCTTTCATTTATTTTTTCGTTTGTAAAATCTTTTTACGTTATTTTAAGTGAAATTTATGAACACCTCTATGTATCTGGTTAGATAACCTTAGCCTATTACTCTATACATCTATGTATTACAATTACCATTTGTGTTAAGTTAGCAGATCATTGTTAACCATATAAATAACCCTAGTTTACAAAAATAAAAAAAAAAAGAATGACCCATTATTTTCTTAGTATAGTTTGGAAAGGTGATCTCAAAAATCGATTTCAAAAATTTTTTCATGGCTCCGTTTTTGAAATATTAATTATTTTTTTTTATGTAGGTACTCTAACATTTTAAGCCATATCTCAATTCATAACACTCAGATAGAGTCAAGTAAGAAATAAATCGAAAGGTTATGGAGCTGCCAATAATTGCGTGGAGCATTGTTTTTAAGTCGGTTCAGTAGTTTGAACTCAACAACCAAGAATATTTAAAAAAAAATCGATTTTTTTGGCTCAAAAATACAAGAAATTTTATTTTAAACAACTAAAAAAAATATAAAAAAAAAAAAAAATATTTTTACTCTTTCTACTTAGAAATCGTTCTTTTACGAAGAAAATAAGGTATTGGTAAGGAAAATAGTGTAACACGTACCGTAGATGGATCAAATTGAGTAGAGGAACTAACAGTCAAATTTTAGTATTTTGTGTGTTTTCAAAAATTAACTTCGTATTTTCCTTCGTTTTTTGGTCAATTTATAAAGTGAACGAAAAGCCAGAACAAAAAAAAAATTATAAACGGAACAAAAGTCGAAGCAAACGAAAATTTATTTTAAAATAATCAGGAAAATATCACATATTTTTGCACTAAATTGCTTACAGCTCCTGTGTTTGTTCACAGATTTTGATTATCGATATCTGTTTTTCTTCGTAGAAGTGCGGTTCTTATGTAGCAAACATAAACATTTTTTTTGGATTTTTTTATATTTTTCCCAGGCGACCAAAAATGAATTTTCTAGCAAAAAATCGATTTTTTAAAAATATTTATGGTTATTGTATTTAAACCAATGAACCGATTTAAAAACAATGTTCTACTCGATTACTGGCAGCGCAATAACCTTTCGCTTCTTATCTTGCTTGACTCTATCTGACAGTTATAAAGTGAGATGTGGCTTAAAATATAAGTGCCCCTGCCAAAAAAATAAAAAAAAATTATATTTCAAAAACGGAGCCATTAAAAAATTTTTGAAATTGATTTTTGAGATCACCATTCCAAACTACACTAAAAAAATGTTCAGTAGAAATGGGTCTTTTTGGCTGTAAACTAGTGTAATTGTATCCTCCGCCTTATTCAGTTCTCTGCCACCCTTTCGTCATACAACATTGCGTTATTAAACAATGTAAAACCAACAGTGTCTACATTGGATCTAATGAATTCGAGATTTCCCAAAAAATGACTAAGCCAATACATTAGAGTTGTGCCGATTTTGATGAACTAGTTCAATTGAACTAGTCTTTAAAATGAACTAATGAACTATGTCTTGGTTTTGAACTATAGTTCATATTTTGAACTATGTATTTCTCAGTTTTTGAACTATAGTTCATATTTTGAACTATAGTTCATATTTTGAACTATAGTTCATATTTTGAACTATAGTTCATTTGAACTATAGTTCATTTTTTGAACTATAGTTCATTTTTTGAACTATAGTTCAATTGAACTATAGTTCATAATTTGAACTATAGTTTATTTTTTTTTACCACTGAAGCAAATTTAGAGGCGTTTACACATTGTCTGATACATGAGATATGAAAATTTAGTGGGCCTGCATTTAATAATGATTTTCTATAAATTTAACAAACTATTTACATTTAAAAATTTACATATAGCAGGACTTCGAGACTATCATTTCTCAAAGCCAAAGTATGAGATTTTCGAGCCAACCCAGCAGCAGGTGCTAAGTGTTGCCTCCTCCTCGGCTCAGATTTTTCCATATGCTGTGGCCGCTTTGCTTCGCAATGTGTCCTTTACCCAAGAGTCCTGCAAAAGTTTCATTGATCCGCAGGATAAGCTGCTCCAAAATACATACCCTGGTGGCCATGGGCACCCACGACATTGACACATTACAGGGAGCCTTCAGCTGCGAGGATTTGGCGTCAGAGGGAATCAAATTCAAACCGCATAACCAAACTCAGGAGATGACAGGTCTGCAGTTGATGGACTTATATGCCCAGCTTAAGCCACATCATTCGTGGCTCTTCCATCTATCCAGTGATCTATGGTGCCAATCGTGTAGTTCTCTCACTGCTGCCCATCATTAATGGTGAACGATTGAAGAACTTGCCTAAAGTGGTCCAACCAAATGGTAACACTCTCTTGTTTAGAGGTAGTCGTACGCGAGGAGAAAATTTCGGTAAAGCGTGCCAACGCTATTGGTATTAATGAGCCGGCTTCCCAACTGGCTGACATGTTAACTTGAATTTACTAAAAGGCACGGGTTAAGGGTGACTCGCTGATTGTGTAAAGATTCCCCAAGCGCGACATGTGTGATCCATGGCTGCGACATCTATGAAGATGTAGCTTTTCATTTTGCCTATAACAACATTAAGAAATTGCTGCTAACTTTTATGTAGATAGTAAAACAGTTTAATCTCAACAAACTGACCGAGCAACTGCGCGAGCAAGCACCGAAGCACTGATTTTACGCGCACGCAAACTCAACAAATCCATCGAAACCAAGCCGACTGTGTATCATGTATCAAACAGTATAAAAATTTTCCTCAGTAGTTAAAATAATGAACAATAGGTAAGAAAACGAGCAATAGTTAATAAATTGAACTATAGTTCAAATAAACTATAGTTCAAAAAATGAACTATAGTTCAAAAAATGAACTATAGTTCAAAAAATGAACTATAGTTCAAAAAATGAACTATAGTTCAAATGAACTATAGTTAAAAAATGAACTATAGTTCAAAAAATGAACTATAGTTCAAAAATGAACTATAGTTCAAATGAACTATAGTTAAAAAATGAACTATAGTTCAAAATATGAACTATAGTTCAAAAAATGAACTATAGTTCAAATGAACTATAGTTCATGAAAAAATGAACTAATGAACTAGGTCATTAAAATGAACTAAAATTTCCAACTCTACAATACATATATAAGTGGAAGCCACATTTCCTGTTGCATATCATCACAACATTAGTTTTATCTTAAAGATACGCCTGTCTGTTATCAGAAACTAGAACAGAATAAAACTACCAACTGTCAAATGTACATACATAGGTGTGTATTGTTCTGATTCCAGCCTGCAGCTTGTAAGTACAATGCCTTTCCCGCCCTTTCTGTATGTACACAAGCCCTACATTTTTCTTATACTTTTCCAGCTCAAGTGTTTAATTGCTAACACCACTTTAAGTGCGCAACAATAGCTAAACACTGGAAAACCTTGAAACGTATTGTACATAAGTAGCCCCAACTCCCCCTTGTGCACTAAACTGTAATTGCGCATCGCGGGGGTAGGCGTCTGTGATGTTCTTTGTTACTTACGCAACAACATGGCAATACCGACTGCTTCAAACAGTGTCCTTGGTTGGAGGGTTTGTTAACTACATAACATTTTGCGAACGGCGCACGTTGGGGCGATAATGTTTTTTTTTAAGATATTGAAAAAAGTTTAAATGCAACTTTAAAGATGATTAATTTGGATTAAATCCATAAGAAAAATAGTCGTTTTTAATATATATGAAACACATGTGTGTGCTTTAACGACCTTTATGATAATCAAACCATCAATATTATGCTGGCTCAAGGTCTCGTTATGCTTTCGCATAACTCCAAAAAGGAGGAACACATCACACCACAAGTGAAGCTAGTTGGTCATACAGCCTGTTTCAATGGTATCTCTACCATATCATCAGTGACCTTCGCTTGCTTGTACTGGCCCCATCGACTCCCACTCCATGCCAGCGCTGCCATAATCGTTTGGGAATTCCTAAACGACATGATAGCAAAAAACCGGCAGACATGGGAACGACGTTGGTTGCCAGTACCTTGTGTGTGTGTGTGTTCCCCAGCTTGGCTTTTTCTGTTGTGTTAGTGAGAGAGATTTCCCTCCCCGCTTCTAACCCAGTAGCCAATAGTTTGAGTACAGAATAGCATTCAAACCGGGGTTTTTTGTTGCTTTTAATTGAAACTATTTTTGTTTAGTTTCAGCAACAACGCCGTGCCTGGCGTTTCTAACACATGTGTGTGCTTTAACGACTTTATGATAATCAAACCATCAATATTATGCTGGCTCAAGGTCTCGTTATGCTTTCGCATAACTCCAAAAAGGAGGAACACATCACACCACAAGTGAAGCTAGTTGGTCATACAGCCTGTTTCAATGGTATCTCTACCATATCATCAGTGACCTTCGCTTGCTTGTACTGGCCCCATCGACTCCCACTCCATGCCAGCGCTGCCATAATCGTTTGGGAATTCCTAAACGACATGATAGCAAAAAACCGGCAGACATGGGAACGACGTTGGTTGCCAGTACCTTTGTGTGTGTGTGTGTTCCCAGCTTGGCTTTTCTGTTGTGTTAGTGAGAGAGATTTCCTCCCCGCTTCTAACCCAGTAGCCAATAGTTTGAGTACAGAATAGCATTCAAACCGGGGTTTTTTGTTGCTTTTAATTGAAACTATTTTTGTTTAGTTTCAGCAACAACGCCGTGCCTGGCGTTTCTAACACATGTGTGTGCTTTAACGACCTTTATGATAATCAAACCATCAATATTATGCTGGCTCAAGGTCTCGTTATGCTTTCGCATAACTCCAAAAAGGAGGAACACATCACACCACAAGTGAAGCTAGTTGGTCATACAGCCTGTTTCAATGGTATCTCTACCATATCATCAGTGACCTTCGCTTGCTTGTACTGGCCCCATCGACTCCCACTCCATGCCAGCGCTGCCATAATCGTTTGGGAATTCCTAAACGACATGATAGCAAAAAAACCGGCAGACATGGGAACGACGTTGGTTGCCAGTACCTTGTGTGTGTGTGTGTTCCCCAGCTTGGCTTTTTCTGTTGTGTTAGTGAGAGAGATTTCCTCCCCGCTTCTAACCCAGTAGCCAATAGTTTGAGTACAGAATAGCATTCAAACCGGGGTTTTTTTGTTGCTTTTAATTGAAACTATTTTTGTTTAGTTTCAGCAACAACGCCGTGCCTGGCGTTTCTAACACATGTGTGTGCTTTAACGACCTTTATGATAATCAAACCATCAATATTATGCTGGCTCAAGGTCTCGTTATGCTTTCGCATAACTCCAAAAAGGAGGAACACATCACACCACAAGTGAAGCTAGTTAGTCATACAGCCTGTTTCAATGGTATCTCTACCATATCATCAGTGACCTTCGCTTGCTTTGGTACTGGCCCCATCGACTCCCACTCCATGCCAGCGCTGCCATAATCGTTTGGGAATTCCTAAACGACATGATAGCAAAAAAAACCGGCAGACATGGGAACGACGTTGGTTGCCAGTACCTTGTGTGTGTGTGTGTTCCCCAGCTTGGCTTTTTCTGTTGTGTTAGTGAGAGAGATTTCCTCCCCGCTTCTAACCCAGTAGCCAATAGTTTGAGTACAGAATAGCATTCAAACCGGGGTTTTTTGTTGCTTTTAATTGAAACTATTTTTGTTTAGTTTCAGCAACAACGCCGTGCCTGGCGTTTCTAACACATGTGTGTGCTTTAACGACCTTTATGATAATCAAACCATCAATATTATGCTGGCTCAAGGCCGGTTTTTTGCTATCATGTCGTTTAGGAATTCCCAAACGATTATGGCAGCGCTGGCATGGAGTGGGAGTCGATGGGGCCAGTACAAGCAAGCGAAGGTCACTGATGATATGGTAGAGATACCATTGAAAGAGGCTGTATGACCAACTAGCTTCACTTGTGGTGTGATGTGTTCCTCCTTTTTGGAGTTATGCGAAAGCATAACGAGACCTTGAGCCAGCATAATATTGATGGTTTGATTATCATAAAGGTCGTTAAAGCACACACATGTGTAAGAAACGCCAGGCACGGCGTTGTTGCTGAAACTAAACAAAAATAGTTTCAATTAAAAAGCAACAAAAAACCCCGGTTTGAATGCTATTCTGTACTCAAACTATTGGCTACTGGGTTAGAAGCGGGGAGGAATCTCTCTCACTAACACAACAGAAAAAGCCAAGCTGGGGAACACACACACACACAAGGTACTGGCAACCAACGTCGTTCCCATGTCTGCCGGTTTTTTGCTATCATGTCGTTTAGGAATTCCCAAACGATTATGGCAGCGCTGGCATGGAGTGGGAGTCGATGGGGCCAGTACAAGCAAGCGAAGGTCACTGATGATATGGTAGAGATACCATTGAAACAGGCTGTATGACCAACTAGCTTCACTTGTGGTGTGATGTGTTCCTCCTTTTTGGAGTTATGCGAAAGCATAACGAGACCTTGAGCCAGCATAATATTGATGGTTTGATTATCATAAAGGTCGTTAAAGCACACACATGTGTTAGAAACGCCAGGCACGGCGTTGTTGCTGAAACTAAACAAAAATAGTTTCAATTAAAAGCAACAAAAAACCCCGGTTTGAATGCTATTCTGTACTCAAACTATTGGCTACTGGGTTAGAAGCGGGGAGGAAATCTCTCTCACTAACACAACAGAAAAAGCCAAGCTGGGGAACACACACACACACAAGGTACTGGCAACCAACGTCGTTCCCATGTCTGCCGGTTTTTTGCTATCATGTCGTTTAGGAATTCCCAAACGATTATGGCAGCGCTGGCATGGAGTGGGAGTCGATGGGGCCAGTACAAGCAAGCGAAGGTCACTGATGATATGGTAGAGATACCATTGAAACAGGCTGTATGACCAACTAGCTTCACTTGTGGTGTGATGTGTTCCTCCTTTTTGGAGTTATGCGAAAGCATAACGAGACCTTGAGCCAGCATAATATTGATGGTTTGATTATCATAAAGGTCGTTAAAGCACACACATGTGTAAGAAACGCCAGGCACGGCGTTGTTGCTGAAACTAAACAAAAATAGTTTCAATTAAAAGCAACAAAAAACCCCGGTTTGAATGCTATTCTGTACTCAAACTATTGGCTACTGGGTTAGAAGCGGGGAGGAAATCTCTCTCACTAACACAACAGAAAAAGCCAAGCTGGGGAACACACACACACAAGGTACTGGCAACCAACGTCGTTCCCATGTCTGCCGGTTTTTTGCTATCATGTCGTTTAGGAATTCCCAAACGATTATGGCAGCGCTGGCATGGAGTGGGAGTCGATGGGGCCAGTACAAGCAAGCGAAGGTCACTGATGATATGGTAGAGATACCATTGAAACAGGCTGTATGACCAACTAGCTTCACTTGTGGTGTGATGTGTTCCTCCTTTTTGGAGTTATGCGAAAGCATAACGAGACCTTGAGCCAGCATAATATTGATGGTTTGATTATCATAAAGGTCGTTAAAGCACACACATGTGTAAGAAACGCCAGGCACGGCGTTGTTGCTGAAACTAAACAAAAATAGTTTCAATTAAAAGCAACAAAAAACCCCGGTTTGAATGCTATTCTGTACTCAAACTATTGGCTACTGGGTTAGAAGCGGGGAGGAAATCTCTCTCACTAACACAACAGAAAAAGCCAAGCTGGGGAACACACACACACAAGGTACTGGCAACCAACGTCGTTCCCATGTCTGCCGGTTTTTTGCTATCATGTCGTTTAGGAATTCCCAAACGATTATGGCAGCGCTGGCATGGAGTGGGAGTCGATGGGGCCAGTACAAGCAAGCGAAGGTCACTGATGATATGGTAGAGATACCATTGAAACAGGCTGTATGACCAACTAGCTTCACTTGTGGTGTGATGTGTTCCTCCTTTTTGGAGTTATGCGAAAGCATAACGAGACCTTGAGCCAGCATAATATTGATGGTTTTATATATGAAACAGTTATGCGGATATGTTGCAATTGAAAGCATTAGTTTGGAAAAGTGGTGGGCACAGAATTTGCACTTGTGAGCACTACAACAACATCTACAACAAACACAACTTCTGAAGTCATAAATTAAAGGAAAATGAACACATTTATTACTCTGTGCGTCACGACAAAAAATCTGTGTTTTTGTTGTTTCTTTCAACGAGAAAAAAAATTATACACTAAGAGAAATTTTTGAGTGAATTTATTTATTCGTTTATTAGTTTATCAAAATCTACTTTTTCTTTACTAATTGATGTTCGCAGTAAATTAGATAGATATCACTTAATTTATTCCTATAAGCATTTTTAATATGTTTTATATGCGAAAATGCAGATTCACACACATATGTGCTCGCAAAACTTGCCTCCAACTTAAGCATCGAAGATTTCGCACAGAGTACAAAATGATTTTGAAGTCATAAATTTTAACAAATGAACACTTTTAGTAGTAGTAGTAGTAGAGTATATTTTTGGCATATTACAGGCATGGCTTTATTAGCCGTGAGCCCAATGCCGATTCTTCATTTTTACAATTTGACAATTTTTGTTGCTTAAAATAACTATTAAGTTCTAGTTCTAATTTAAGCATTTTACAATTCAATTAATTTACATTAAAATCTCCCTAAAAACTTTCTTCTATTATTTGTTTCCTATATTTTTGTGCGCGGCTGATATATGATGATAGGCTGTTCCAGTTGCTCCCGTTCAATAAGTTGATACATTCCTCCACATTCAAATACTGTGTTCCGAGGTGCGCTTCCCTGATTTCTTTTAATATTGGACATTTTCCCAAAAAGTGCATTATATCCTCGCGTTCCCTCAGGTTGCATAGTGAGCATTCATTACCATGATTTTGAAAGTGTGGTCGATAATTTAGATTAAGCATCTCTACTCTTGCTTTAAAAATTAGCATTATCCTGTATGAGCCGATGTCGTCCTGGAAGTAATTGTTTTCTTGCAAGTTGTATGTTAATCGTTTGTAAACTAGTCTCCCCGAACTCTCTCTGGCTTGATCCTCCCACATCTGCCTTGTCTTAGAGTCAATGCTAACAATCAGTCTATTCTGCTCCGATCTCCACAAGCTTGGGTTTTCCAGTGTTAACGGAGACTCATAATCGCTTGACATTTTGAGCCATTGACTAAAAAACTGTGATTTTGACTCAAGCAGGTATGTTGTGACTATTTTTGGATATCGTCGGTCCGGCATGTTCCAGGACTTAAGGACATATTTAAAGTGGAGGTCTAATGTGTGTGTGAATAATGCAGGGAGGCCAGTTTCCAGATGGATTGCATAGTTTGGAGTATTCTGCGGAAGGTGGAAAACCCTTTTTATGAAATAGCGTTGGCTCCTTTCAACATCCTCGTAAGCTTCGGAACCCCATACTTGAGCGGCATAACACGTGATCGCTTTGGCTGTTGCCTGGTACATTTTGTATTTCGTGCTCATATTCACTAGCTTCCGTTTCAGCAGACCGTTCCACGTACTACTTATTGCCACTTGTGTATCCTTCCTCTTGAGCTCTGCGTGCTTTTGAAAGTTCATGTTGCTCGTGAGTGTGACCCCTAGGTATTTAAACGATTTGACCACCTCCAACTGTGTACCTGCAAGGCTCCAATTTTCGTTTCTGGCAAATCTTCCTCTTCCATTTCGTACTACAAGTATTTTCGATTTTTCGCTATTAATAGCAAGTTTCCATGTATTGCAGTATGTCTGTGTAATATCTATCATTTCCTGCAGCATTTCTGGAGTCTCCGCCATCATGACAATATCATCAGCGTACATCAGCACCTTGAAGCGATGCGTTCCTAGATTGACTCCTCCAGCCAGTTTGTCTACAATATCATCTATATAGAGGGCAAATAAAAGGGGACTGAGTAAGCACCCCTGTTTGACGCCTTGGTTTGTGTTAAAACCTTCCGACAGGCTTCGGCCATCCCACACCCTTGTAATATTATTGTTGTATAGGCTCTCTAGTGTTTTTACCATTTTGGTGGATACGCCCAGGTTGCTTAGCTTATACAGTAGGCTGTCCCTATTTACTGTGTCAAAGGCTGCCTTAAAATCTATGAAGAAGCAGTACATCTTTTTTCCTTTGCTGAGGTATTCCTTTGCTATAGCAGTAAGTACGTAAATGCAGTCGACTGTAGAATATCCTTCTCTGAATCCCATCTGGTTTTCGCTTAAGAGCTGGTGTTGATTAGTAAAGTTGACGAGGCGGGCAAGAAGTACAGACGCAAACACTTTCGTTGCAGCATTTAAGAAGGAGATTCCTCTATAGTTTTGAGCTTCGTTTGGGCTTCCCTTCTTATATATCGGGTATAAGATGTTGTCTTGAAAGCTGGGGGAACTGTGGAGGTCTCAAAAATATTGTTGAAAGCTTCGGTGAGCTTTAAGATAAATGATTCAGAAGCATTTTTATAAAACTCACTGGGGACTCTATCTGTACCGGGGGCTTTGTTGTGTTTACTCCTTACCAGGGCGCTTCGAGTCTCCTGTGGTGTAATGATGCAATCCAGATCATCCACTGAGATGTTAGGTAGTGCGAAACTCATCCTACTGGTATGTTCGTTCGTCCAAAGAAGACTTTTGAAATATTCTGCTAAGGCTGATGGTTCAACAGATATTGTTTTATTCGCGCGAGATCCATTTAGGCTCCTTACCAGGGTCCAGAAGGATTTACTGTCTGAACACTTTTATGACACTGCGTTTGACAGTCAGAGCTCGAGCGTTTGCTGTGTGTTTGTTGTTTAGTTTTATGGGGGGTCATAAATTAATTGCTCGCAGCGTCAAAAGTTGTTGTTGTTGCGAGGCTAGGCAAAATAACGGATTGAGTAGTCTGAGTAACGTGAGCAAAGGGATGCCCACCACTGGTTTAGACTATTTCTAGTTTATAAGCATAAACAAAGTTTTCATAAAATCATTTTTTTATACTCTGTACCGAAGGTACATAGAGTATATTAAGTTTGTGCAAAAGTATGTAACAGGGAGAAGGAATCATTTCCGACCATATAAAGTATATATATTCTTGATCAGCATCAACAGCCGAGTCGATATAGCCATGTCCGTCTGTCCGTTGTCCATACGGACGTATGAACAAACAGATCTCAGAGATGGTAAGAGATAGAGGTTTGACGTGAATGGGACAAACGCTTCTTATACTTGCAGGCAGATCAAGTTTATTTTCAATTTTTGCCACGCCCCCTCCCGCCCCCGCAGTTTGGAAAAAACGGCATATCTCCTATAGTTTTGAAGATACACGATTCATACCTTCTGGAGATAGTTAGTAATTAGCAAAATGAATCGATTTGCCAAAGAAGTGATAAAGATCGGATGAGCGGTTCTCAAGTTATGAGCAATTAAGTGAACAACCCTCCCCCACCCACTCCCACCATTAGAGAAAGAGAGACAGAATTAGAGATGAGCGCATCACCAGCATTGCATTCAGCTTCTACTTTAGGTACAGAGTATGTTATAGTCGGGCTTGACCGACTTTCTCACTTGTTTTTTTTTTATACCCTTGCACAGTAGGCTGGATGGCCAAACTTTTGGCGTAAAGTCGAATTTTTCATGACAAAGTTTTTTGATTTTGGCTGTGTATTATTAAAGTGTATACCTTAAGTACCACAATTCAAAAAACAAAAGTTATCGAAATGCAACCGTGAATTTTTACCAGGGCTGCAAAGTCTGAACTTCGCTTTTCTGTTTGTTTACCAAAAAAAGCTGGAAAATAAACCACAACTTTGCAATAAAAGAGATTGGCAGCTGGTGACCAAAAAATTTGTGTGAAATATGGAAAGGTATGTTATTTGCAAATAATATGTTACAAGTGTGTTTTATATGTTATATGTTTATTTTTAACTTGTTTTTTGTGACGTCCTTAGCCAGAGAAGACCTAACCAAAACACCTGTGCACTATGGAGTTAAAACTAACTTTCGCCCACTTTCGGCCAAAATGTAATTATGTTAATGTGTTCTTGAAAGTGTTCACTTTAACTTGTTATTAACACTTTTTGCCCGATTTTGCCCGCTCTACGTCAATTTTCATATTTTTAGGAAAGATTGAGTTCAGCAATGCGACCCTTTTCGATGTATGGCTTGTCAATAAAAGGAAAGACAAAGCGATTTCGGATTGGATTTTTGAGCAAGGCCACATACAAAATATAAGCGTCGAGACAAAAAATAATATTACTAAACAAAATCACAAATTTTACACGCTTCATACTGAAAAACTTTCCCAAGTGCAACAGAACAATCTCCAATTTTAAGTTGAAGCACTCAAATTGGCTCTCGTCGACAATGACGATTACTTAGGACAGCGATAAAGTGGTAACTCCCGGGCCCAGTCAAATTGGACGTCCACATCTTTCATATGAGGCTGCTGGTCCAGAAAGTTAGCAGCTGAACTGGCAGATAACCAGAAAAATGACACAAGTCTTTTAATGCATGCAGCCTCGGTTTCAGCAAAGAAATCTAATGAAAAGATCCGGCGTTTGTATTAAAAATTCGATGCTCACTCCGAGCGGATCAAGTGAGATGCTTTTTGCGGAACCAATACCTCTTACACCTAACGAAGCATAGAATTTTTACTCGAAAACTCGTTCAGCAAAAATCAGTATATTGCTATTCGAGATCTAAAAAAAAACAAAATTGTGACATATTTCCAAGTTATCCAAAAATTCAGGAGGCCAAGTTGCAATTGAGGCCCCCGAATGTCGCTGCTACTGCAACCAAAGCGGAAGTTCCCTTGCAAGATCTCCTAAACCACAATGCCAGCCGATTCGTTCTTTTACAAAAGGAGCTACTTTGTAATTTAGCGAATACTACGAACGTTACATTAATTGCCAGCTATGGATTTGATGGGTCTACTGGGCAGAGCATGTATAAGCAAAGATTGGAAGATAGCGAACTTGATTCATTTGACCAGTCTTTGTTTGTCACAACCATAATACCACTTAAAGTAATAGATGACTTGGGCTCACTTCTTTGGATAAATCGAACGCCTCAGTCTGTGAGATTTTGTAGGCCCCTAAAAATGGAGTTCGCCAAGGAAAGCAGAGAACACATTCTTAAGGAAAAAGAAAATTTGGATACACAAATAAAAAACCTGATGCCTTATGATTGTCACATTTTAAGGGAGAAGAAAATCACTGTGTCATATGACCTTTATATGACTCTAATAGATGGAAAGGTTTTAAACATTTTGATCGGGACAAAATCTTGTCAATTGTGCCCAATCTGTGGAGCTGGACCTAAACTGTTTTTGGAAATTGCCGATCCATGCTTACCTATATACAAACCAAAACCTGGAAGTCTTCAATATGGAATGAGTCCACTTCACGCTTGGATTCGAATGTTCGAGCTTGTGCTTAAAATTTCTTATAGACTGGAATGCAAAAAATGGCAGGTGAGGGATAAATCGGAAAAGTTAGAAATGATGAAAAAAAAACAGAATATACAAAAGCGAATGTGGCAGGAAATGGGGTTACACGTAGATAAGCCAAAGCAAAACGGAAACGGAAATATAAACGATGGCAACACTGCAAGAAAGGGTTTTTCAAATCCAGAGCTGTTTGCATCAATTTTGGAATTTAACTTGAAAATTTTAGAATGCTTTCATACCATTTTAATCGCCATTTCCTGTGAATTTTCTATTGATGCACTTAAATTCCAGCAATTCTGCGAGAAAACCTTTGCTTTGTACATCGTCAAATACCCGTGGTATCCAATGTCGCCTACTCTACATAAGATTCTAATCCATGGATCCCAGATAATAGAGACTTCAATAGTACCAGTAGGTTGCCTTGGGGAAAACGCATCAGAAGCTCGCAACAAATTTTATAAGCGCGATAGACAGTCGCATGCTCGTCAAGGCTCGCTGGCTAATAATATGTTGGATGTCTTCCACAGATCAATGGACTCGTCAGATCCTCTTCTTTCGAGTATTACGATTAAGAAAAAGTCTGGTCAATACAAAAGTAAAGTGTTGCCAAAAAGTGTCATTGCACTTTTAGAAGTACCTTACTTTGAAATTGAAAATAAGAACGACCTTCCACTTAATGACTGCGAAGAAAATTTTGATTCCGAGTGCGAAGGTGACAATTTATATTCATTTGAATTAGATGAAGAAGAAAATGTTTGTAATTAATGTGTAACTTTGTTAAAACAAGATCTCAAATTGAATAAATAAGGGATTAAAAAAAAATGTTAACTTAAAAATAAAATTACGTATACGCAATATGTGATCATATGGGCGGCGAGAGTGGGCGTGGTCCGATCGGTCCAAAATTTTTCCCACATGTTTGTTTTTCCATAGTTATTAAATCCTCCAAGTTTCAACTCTGTGGCTACATTGGTCGACTTTATGCCAAAAAATAGAGGCCAGCTAACTTCGGCTCGAACGAAGTTTATATACCCTTGGAGCTTGATATATTCCTGACAGTTTGTATGGCAGCTATACTATATAGTGGTCCGATTTCGACAAATCTTGTTGAAATTATGTAAAATCATTGAAAACTTATAAATACGAGCGTTGGGAGCGATAACATTGAAAACAAAAAAGTTTTTCTCACTAAGACTCTTTTTCAGACCTAGCTTTTGTATGACAGCTATACTATATAGTTGTCCGATTTCGACAAGCCTTGGTGAAATTATGTGAAATCATTAAAAACTTATAAATACGAGCGTTGGGAGCGATAGCACTAAAACTAGTTTTTCATCCGATCGTTCCTATAGCAGCTATATGCTATAGTCATCCGATCCGGCCGGTTCCGACAAATGTGCAGCGTATTTGTACCAAAAGACTTCGAGCAAAGTTTGGTTAAGATAGCTTTTAAACTGACGGAGGAGATAGCATAGAAACAGACGGACGGACAGACGGACGGACAGACGGACATGGCTATATCAACTCAGATCGTCATGCTGATCAAGAATATATATACTTTATGTGGTCGGAGATGCCTCCTTCCCTGAGTTACAAACATCCGCACAATTTCAATATACTTTCTCCAAGGGAATAAAAATTGGCCATCCAGCCCACTGTGCCTTGAAGAGGGTATATTAAAATTGTCCGGATGTTTGTAACGTAGGGAAGGAAGCATCTCCGACCACATAGAGTATACATATTCTTGATCAGAATGACGAGCTGAGTTGATATAGCCATGACCGTCTGTCCGTCCATCAGTCCGTCCGTCCTTCTGTTTCTATGCCATCTCCTCCGTCAGTTTTAAAGCTATCTTAACCAAACTTTGCACGAAGTCTTTTAGCATAATTACGCTGCACATTTGTCGGAACCGGCCGGATCGGAAGACTATAGCATATAGCTGCCATAGGAACGATCGGTTGAAAAACTAGTTTTAGTGAGAAATACTTTTTTGTTTTCAGTGCAATCGCTCCCAACGCCCGTATTTATAAGTTTTCTATGATTTCACATAATTTCACTAAAACTTGTCGAAATCGGACTACTATATAGTATAGCCATACAAAAGATAGGTCTGAAAAAAAGTCTTAGTGAGAAAAACTTTTTTGTTTTTAACGTTATCGCTCCCAACGCTCGTGTTTATAAGTTTTTAATGATTCTACATAATTTCAACAAGTTTTGTCGAAATCGGACCACTTTATAGTATAGCTGCCATACAAACTGTCAGGAATATATCAAGCTCCAAGGGTATCTAAACTTCGGTCGAGCCGAAGTTAGCTTGCCTCTTTTTTTTTTTTATCAAAAGGGCCAAAACCCTATAAAGTATATATATTCTAGATAAGCATCAACAACCGAGTCGATTTAGCAATTTCCGTCAGTACATCTGTCTGTATGAACGCGTCGATCTCAGAGACTATAAGAGATAGAGATACATAATAGAAATACAGTACGCAGATGCAGTTTGTTTCAGATTTGCAAAAATTTTCCCCCTCGCCCCCTAAACTGCCAAAAACTGTCGGAGCCAAAATTTTAAAGTTCTAATCTCGTCACTTGAAATATATTATCTTAGGCCTTAAATCGATCTATTTTGAAAAGCACATTGAAATCTAAGCTGTAAGATATATTTGCTAATCTAATCTAAAAATTATTTTGAATAAGTGTAAAAATTGGATTTGGTGCATTTGGGTGTTAGCTTTCACCGAAAAAAAAATAGCTTGAGCTTGATATATGCCTGACAGTTTGTATTGCAGCTATACTATATAGTAGTCCGATTTTGACAAGCCTTGGTGAAATTATGTGAAATCATTGAGAACTTATAAATACGAGCGTTGGAAGCGATAACATTAAAAACAAAAAAGTTTTTTTCACTAAGACTTTTTTTCAGACCTAACTTTTGTATGGCAGCTATACTATATAGTTGTCCGATTTTGATAAATACGAGCGTTGAGAGCAATGGTATTGAATTATCAGAGCCAAAATTTTAAAGTTACAATCTCGTCACTTAATATATATTATCTTAGGCCTTAAATCGATCTATTCTGAAAAGCACATTGAAATCTAAGCTGTAAGATATATTTGCTAATCTGTGCGAAAGCATATAGTAATAATATAGGCCGGGTTTTGAGGACACTATCATTGAAAAGAAGAAAGTTTTTCTCTCCATGACCCATTGGCAGCTATAAGATATTGTCATCCGATTTTGACCAAAACTGGCAAAAAAAAACCCATTTTTCGACCGATAGTTCCTATGACAGCTATAAGATATAGTCATCCCATCCGGTCGGTTCCGACAAATTAGCAGTGTGTAAGTATCAGAGAACTGCAATGCGTAGTCATTAATGCGTACTACGTGCGTACTACGTATTTTTTTAAGTACGCATATGTACGCATACGCATTAGAAATAGTAGGCTACGCATACGCACACTACGCATTTCAAAAAAACTGAGTATGCGTACTACGTATACGCAAAAGTTGAAATACGTATACGTACGCTGAAGCATTTGAAAAAGTACGCATTATATACGTACTTTAACTGAGCAGTAGGCATTTTCATTTTGCTTCATTTATGCTTCATTTGTGCTTCATTTATGCGTACTTTGTAATTTCTATGGAAAATCTAAAGCTAAGGTCCCACAGGCAAATAATTTGCCCAAATTTTCATGAAAATCTGGAAAAATCGGCGAAATTAGGTAACTTTTCGGTCATACTTTATCTAAGTAATTGCATATGAAGCCATGGAATTAGTTTTAAGTCCTTTAAAATCTGCAAACATAGCTATTTAGCCAAATTTTCATAAAAATTTGGGCAAATTATTTGCCTGTGGGACCTTAGCTTAAGTGTCTTCGTTACATTTGGTTTTTTTTTACTTAGCGGAATACTTAGTTAGCTAGTTTATCATGTTTTGAGTTAATTTTAGCCAGAACTTATCCTCGGTCTTTCCGTGAACAGTAATCTCGTTAAAATTTTATTATCATAGCTATTAATCTTCTTCTAAATATAAAATAAAGTCGCGCGTTTAAAGTTTAAATTTTCTAAAAAAATTTAGTAGTTGGCAATTGTCGAATGGCAAATCGGTCTAAAAAACCGCGAAATTTGCAAACATTTTATAAGTTTAGATTTTTATGAATAATAAGTAATTGGCAACTGTCGACGGGTAAATATGGGTTGTAGACCACCCAATCCAAACATATTGCGAAATTCGCAAAATTTGATATTTATTTAATTAACGAGTAAATAGACTAGTAAGGAGGTGAAGATCAAGTGGTCCAAGATCGCCAAATTTGCAAACATTTATTATGACATTAGATTTTTATAACGAATACGGGCGAATAGATGGTGAAGATGGTGAACCACGCGAACCATGGATGACCGTTATCCACAATTTTCTCAAGTAAATTTGTATAAAATCCTACCAGATGTATGGCATAAGCGTTATTCAAAAATAGTTCCAATTGTAATGAGTGTTTATTTATTCAATGGTTATGTTTGTTTGGCATTATTACATTTTTGTAATCCTCTTTGGTATTTTTCCGCGATTTAACGATTTGTCAGTATTAGACAGTGGTTTGAAAAAGTTTTTAAGATCTTGGCTCTATTCTCTACCCTCGGTCATCCGTGGTATTTATCGCGGTTCAGTATTGTCATAGATAGGGCAATGTAGTTATGTGTGATCATTTGTGGCTTTGAAAAGCAGTTTCTTAAGCATTTCGCGGTTTTGTTACCATGGAGACCTCTTAACTGCATATTGGGCCTATGCATTGATCCTGACATGATTTTTCACTATCTCCAAAGTAAAGTTTGTTTGGCATTATTAGATTTTTTGATCCTCCTTGGTATTTTTCCGCGATATAATGATTTGGCAGTAACAGACAGTGGTTTGAAACAGTTTTTAAGATCTTGGCTATGTTCTTTACCTTTGGTCATCCTTGGTATGTATTAATCGCGGTTTGGTATTGTTATAGACAGGGCAATGCAGTTATGTGTGATAGTTTGTGTTCCATAAAATCAATTTCTTAAGCATTTCGCGGTTTTATTACCATTAAGATCCCTTACCTGCGAATGGCGCCTATGCATTGATCCTGACATAATTTTTTACTTGATTGGCAATTACGTTTTTCATAATTACTATTTTTATCCTCTTTGGTTTTTTTTTGGCGATGTAATAAGTCTTCACCAATCACGAAGTCTGTAACTAAATTCGTTTTACATTCGTGTACTCTACTACTTTTTGTGTACCAAACATAAGTACGATACTTTGTACGGTACTTTGAGAATCCTGAAAAAAAGTGCGTATACGCATTTGTTTTGCGTATACGCACAGATTTTAAGCGTAGTGTGCGTATGGCTCAAATTTAAATAAGTAGTGTACGTACTTTTGACGTATGCGTAAACGTAGTACAAATAAGCATACGCATTATGAAGTATACGTATACGTATTTTTTTAAAAATACGTATTGAAGTACGCATACGTTTTTTGACATGCTACGCATTGAAGCATTGAAGCATTTGAAGCAATACGTATGCGTATACGTTTTTGATACGTTTTGCAGTTCTCTGGTAAGTATATACTTAGAATAGTCGTACAAATAAAATAATCATACCAGTTTGGTTCTATTTGCATCTAAAATGCATATCTGCAATGATTTTTGACTTTATAATAATTTTTTAATAATATACGCGCACTAAGAAAGAAAATTTGGAAAATTTTTCGCCAATCTTCTGAAAAGGCCAATGAAAAGTTTGTTTGGGAACATAACGGTTGTTGCGCTCATTCAATGTTGTATAGTAAGTTGATTCGCCGAGAATGTGAGAAAGAGTGAGAGTGCGCTGAGTGCGTGTATGTATGTGTTTTTTTTTCACAGAAACAAACACAAAATCAAATTGAGAATAGCCTCATCCAATTGCATTGAATTATTTGGCATATATAAAACACATCGAAAGCTTTAACAATATGTTGACCGCATTTCAAAATAATTAAGGGTACTGTATTTATACCTTCAGGTGTCATTTTTTAAAGGCTTACAAAAATTTAAATTACTGAAAAACTATAAGTGGTATTAAGGGGGTATTCCTTGTCGAGGCTGTTTTTTGGACCTTTTTTAAAAAAAATCTTATTTGAAAACGCAAACAGATTTTCCAAATTTGTTTTTTTTATTTTGTTACAAACAGATAAAAGTAAAAAAAAAAAATGTTTACTGCTTCGATGCGAGGGCTGTTCCAATATCGGCCGTCAATGTGGGTGTCCAAAAACAAGGTATGGTGCTGGCGGCCATGATTCAAGGTCTCCAGGATGTCAGAAATGAAAAGTGAAAATGGGGTTATAATCAGAATAGATGTAATTCTGGTTTGAATCTCCAAAAAAATTTTGTGATTTTTTTTGACAAAATGGCGGCCATTAAAATATGAAATATCTATTTTTGGCCCTTTTTTGTAGTTTAGTGTAAAAAAATAGAGGCAAGCTAACTTCGGCTCGACCGAAGTTTATATACCCTTGGAGCTTGATATCTGCCTGCCAGTTTGTTATATGGCACCACAATTTTGACCAAATTTTGAAAACAAAAAAGTTTTTCTCACTAGAACTACTTTTTCGACCGATCGTTTCTATATAGCATATAGCTGCCATATGCTATAGTCATCCGATTTAAATCAAACTTTTTAGAATTGTGTGTTAGCATATAATATTGACCAGCAACAAGTTTGGGAGCGATAGCATTGAAAACAATAAAGTTTTTCCTACTAAGACGATTTTTCAAAATTATCTTTTATATGGCAGCTATACTTTATAGCTGTCCGATTTTCATAAAACTTGGTGAAATTATGTGAAAACATAAAAAACTTATAAATACGAGGTTTGGGGACGATTGCGTTGAAGACAAAAAAGTTTTTCTCACTAGAACTACTTTTTCGACCGATCGTTTCTATGGCTGCTATACGATATAGTCATCCGATCCGGCCGATTCCGACAAATGTACTGCGCATTTGTACCAAAAGACTTCGTGCAAAGTTTGGTTAAGATAGCTTTTAAACTGACGGAGGAGATAGCATAGAAACAAACGGACAGACGGACCGACGGACAGACGGACATGGCTAAATCAACTCAGCTCGTCATGCTGATCAAGAATAAATAAAAAAACTGTGTGACACTTTACTTTATGTGGTCGGAGATGCTTCCTTCAATTCGTTACAAACATCTGAACAATTTTAATATACCCTCTCCAAGGGTATAAAAAAAATAGTTAAATTTTTTTTAAAATTCTGATTGAGGCTCAGACCAGAATGGTGACAATTCTGCGTCGATTTCAGTTTTGATCATCAAAATCGGTTCAGTGTAACTGGAGATATCATGGCCGCCAGCTCGAAAAATGTGGTTTCGAGATAAATGCGTTTAAAGTTTGAAGTAATATTAAAATGACTTGTATTTGTGAAGACATTGCTCCACTAAAAAGGCTATATCTTCTGAAGTATTTCGAATTTAAAAAAATCCTTTTATATTCTCAAATATCTAAGCTATAAAAAAGAAGCAAAAAAAAAATCGAAAAAAAATTTTTGCACATTCGATAGGTAATCTGTTAAATTCAATTTAGTTTATTTTGTTGTTGTTGTTGTACCTGCGGTTGTTATCGTATTTCTGTTCAAAGTTAACCAAATTGAGTTTAAACCTGAAGGCGGGGTTTTGTTAAGAATTGATGTAATTCTGGTGTGAACCAGGATATTTTGGATCGGTCAAAAAATGGCGGAGTTATGAGGTTTCAAAGTCAAAATTTCGAAAATCGACTTTTTTCCCCACTGTATTGATCCTAGCACCGTTATTTGTTGACCGATCAAAAATATTCTAGTTCACATCAGTATGGTGGGTATAAGAACAATTTAAAAAAAAGAATTTAAAAATCGGTAAGATTTTAATCTTTGCAACCATTTTGGAAAAAGTGGTTCCGAGATAATCGCATTTAAAGTTTCGACTTCTGTTTACAATGAAATAAAAATTATTTTTAATAAGTGTAAGAATTGGATTTGGTGCATTTGGGTGTTAGCTTTCACCGAAAAATAAATAGCTTGAGCTTGATATATGCCTGACAGTTTGTATGGCAGCTTTACTATATAGTATTCCGATTTTGACAAGCCTTGGTGAAATTATGTAAAATCATTGAAAACTTATAAATACAAGCGTTGGGAGCGATAACATTGAAAACAAAAAAGTTTTTTTCACTAAGACTTTTTTTCAGACCTAACTTTTGTATGGTAGCTATACTATATAGTTGTCCGATTTTGACAAGCCTTGATAAATTATGTGAAATCACTGAAAACTTATAAATACGAGCGTTGAGAGCGATAGTATTGAAAACAGAAAAGTTTTTTCACTAAAACTAGTTTTTCAACCGATCGTTCCTATGGCAGCAATATGCTATAGTCATCCGATACGGCCGGTTCCGACAAATGTGCAGTGCATTTGTACCAAAAGACTTCGAGCAAAGTTTGGTTAAGATAGCTCTTAAACTGACGGAGGAGATAGCATAGAAACAGAAGGACGGACGGAGAGACGGACGGACTGACAGACGGACGGACAGACGGTCATGGCTATATCAACTCAGCTCGTCATGCTGATCAAGAATAAATATACTCTATGTGGTCGAAGATGCTTCCTTCCCTGCGTTACAACCATCCGCACAATTTCAGTATACCCTCTCCAAGGGTATAAAAATGATCAAAATCGGTTAAGCAGCTCTCCAGAAACTTGTAAAATATAAAATTTCCAACAATTTCCAAGTCAAATTTTTTTTTTAATTTTTTTTTACAAAACATCCAACATTTTATAAATATTTATAAAGTTTTTGAGCAAAAAAGTGAAAAAACTGAGAATTTCTAAAAATACGAGGGTCCATGAAAACAATTTGCATATGAAAGGGTCGGGAATAATAATTGTTTTTTTTACAAAACAGTTAGGGTGTTCAACAGCCCGCGTAAAAGTGTAAAGCAAAAAGCGTAAACTCCAAAAGTTTACGCCACAACAACAAAACACATGAGAAAAAGTTTACGCTCTTTTTGCTGCCCTGGGGTATGTTTACAAAATCCGCGTAAAAGTGTAAAGAGAGTAAAGTGTTGAAGTGTTGTAAAATCCTTCAAAGTAACGACAAAAAGTACTCGGGTACTCTTCAAAATATGCGGTCACCCCTAGAATAATTAAATTTTTTTGTCAGTTTAACTGCATCTGGCCAGCAAATCAATTGAGACATCTTCCCCAAAATAGCTGTCTGTAGCTACACCTCAAGAGCCGTAATCACCTACTGTAAACATTGTTGTAGTTTCACTTATTGATGCAGCTTCCCCAAACTACCCCAAACAGAAAATTGCTCCCTGTAACTCAAGTTCCACTTGGGGTCGAAATGCATTCGACAAAAAGCATGGGGCCGCACAGACCCATTGGTCATTGAAAAATGGTAGCTCATTGGTTCGCCAATTGACTCATTTGGGCACACAGAACTTGGATCCTCGCCGCCAGCATGCAACAGCTGTAAGAACCTCCATAACGTCGTCTACCACTTCATCGACAGTATCATGGTTGTATCTCAAGATTTTTTGTATATTCATATTTCTTTATTTAGCTTGATTTATACACCAACAATCAATGCTTTAAAAATACGAATTTAACTTTGACACACACAAGCAACAGAAAAACTCACAGCTTGTCAAAAACAGCTGATTTACGCCAGAAATTACGAGGGCAAACCCTTTAGGGGCGCTCAATAGCTGCGTCGCGTAAATTTACACATTTACTTTTTTACGCGGGCTGTTGAACAGCCTAAGTACTTTTGAGCCGAGTGCTGTGGCTCACGAGCCATGAGCCGGTTGATGGCTCACGAGCTGTGGATCTCAGCTCAGAGCTGAGATTTTTCGCTCACGAGCTGGGAGCCGCCCAGTGCTTCCGGCTCACAATCAGAGACTCTCGGCTTTGAGCGAGAGCCAAAAAAAGAGGGAGCGCGAGGCTCGCTCGCGAGCAATTCTGAACCCTGTCTTAATCAACTTAGAAAACATATAAAATATCCAACAAGATAAGTAAGAGTTTCCAATATTGATTGCCAATAAGTATCAAGTCCCCAATCAATAATGGTAAGAAATAAACGAAGCTAGCAGTTTCCCTAGCAATCATTTTAAGATTAAATGATTTTAGACGCGCTAAATGTCCCTCAAATATGTTATGCATGATGTCGAAACAAGTCATTAAAAATACTTGTGCTTTTGACACCAGTTTTTATACCCTTGGAGAGGGTATATTAAAATTGTCCGGATGTTTGTAACGCATAGAAGGAAGCATCTCCGACCACATAAAGTATATAAATTCTTGATCAGCATGACGAGCTGAGTTGATATAGCCATGTCCGTCTGTCCGTCCGTCAGTCCGTCTGTTTCTATGCTATCTCCTCCGTCAGTTTTAAAGCTATCTTAACCAAACTTTGCACGAAGTCTTTTGGTACAAATACGCTGCACATTTGTCGGAACCGGCCGGATCGGATGACTATAGCATATAGCTCCCATAGGAACTATCGGTTGAAAAACTAGTTTTTGTGAGAAAAACTTTTTTGTTTTCAATGCTATCGCTCCCAACGCTCGTATTTACAAGATTTTAATAATTTTACATAATTTCATTAAGCCTTGTCAAAATCGGACAACTATATAGTATAGCTGCCATACAAAAGTTAGGTCTGAAAAAAAGTCTTAGTGGGAAAATTTTTTTTTGTTTTTAATGTTATCGCTCCCAACGCTTGTATTTATAAGTTTTTAATAATTTTACATAGTTTCATTAGGCCTTGTCGAAATCGGACCACTATATAGTATAGCTGCCATACAAACTGTCAGGCATATATCAAGCTCCAAGGGTATATAAACTTCGGTCGAGCCGAAATTAGCTGGCCTCTATTTTTTTTTAATCATTTGCAACTAAAGCTTCTGAATAATCATTGTCATTTCGTAAGCTTTCAATACTTTCTGAAGTGTCATGTTTCATTTCCATTTTTTCTCGTGTACATGCTCTACAATATCTTTTTGCACTAAACGACTGCACATACCCCAAAACACTGTTAACAACCTAAAATAAAATGGACTTTGCGAACTTTCTGATCTGTTTTGATGTCTATGCCTAATTCCAGTTTCTTAAGATCTTCCACGAGGTGAAAAAATGAGCGTTCATTGCCACATTCCTTAAAATTTATGATTGATATAAACGCTGCTGGAAAAATGTATTGCTGTTTAGACAAAAGGTACTTAGGCATCGATGGAAAACTGATATGGCAGCCACAAATGGAGAATACGAGACTGCCAAGTGGGTTGATTATTTGGAAATGATCAAAATACATAACGTAAGGAACAACAAGGCTAGACTGGAATGCTCGTATATTTTTTCGACAAATAACTCCACTGGCAAAGTTATTAATGCTATTACCAAGCAAACATTTTCAATATTTTGAAGTGTCACGTCTAGCATAGTGGGTATTTGAAAAATGGACTTGAACATGAAATGTAGAGGCATTATATAAATATTAAATGATTTGGACCCTAAGGTGGGGTTTCCATTATATAATACTTTTGAAATTCTTTCATCAATCAAAACAAAATTGGGTTCTTCATATAAATGTAAAGATTCAACGTTTTAATCAATCTATATTCTGTGGGTATGTCTTCGAAAGGACTTTGACTAAATTTTAAACTTGATTGCAAATTTTCATTTATTTGACTTTCGTCCAATTGGCTCTCAATTGTATAAACTATGGATGAAAGTAAAGAAGAAATCATGTTTTGCAAGTCATCGACATACTTTCTAGGTATACCATTCTGATCGCACAGCTTTAAAGACAATTCCAACGCCTTAACTTTTAACTCATGTAGAGAGAAATACCCATTTTGTTAATTTTTAGTAGCAGTAGATTTTGTATTGTATTCATTATATTCAGAACAAACAGAAAAGACGTTTTCATCAACAAAAAAAAGAATCATTGTTATACCCTTGGAGAGGGTATATTAAAATTGTCCGGATGTTTGTAACGCATAGAAGGAAGCATCTCCAACCACATAAAGTATATATATTCTTGACCAGCATGACGAGCTGAGTTGATATAGCCATGTCCGTCTGTCCGTCTGTCCGTCCGTCCGTCCGTCTGTCCGTCCGTCCGTCCGTCTGTCCGTCTGTTTCTATGCTATCTCCTCCGTCAGTTTTAAAGCTATCTAAACCAAACTTTGCACGAAGTCTTTTGGTACAAATACGCTGCACATTTGTCGGAACCGGCCGGATCGGATGACTATAGCATATAGCTGCCATAGGAACGATCGGTTGAAAAACTAGTTTTAGTGAGAAAAACTTTTTTGTTTTCAATGCTATCGCTCCCAACGCTCGTATTTATAAGTTTTTTATGATTTCACATAATTTCACCAAGCCTTGTCAAAGTCTGACAACTATATAGTATAGCTGCCATACAAAAGTTAGGTCCGAAAAAAAGTCTTAGTGAGAAAATCTTTTTTGTTTTTAATGTTATCGCAACCAACGCTCGTATTTATAAGTTTTTAATAATTTTACATAATTTCATTAAGGCTTGTCGAAATCGGACCACTATATAGTATTGCTGCCATACAAACTGTCAGGCATATGTCAAGCTCCAAGGGTATATAAACTTCGGTCGAGCCGAAGTTAGCTGGCCTCTATTTTTTTTCCTTTAATTTTTATGAATATTTTCCAAATGATTTCTAAATCGAGTAAAGTTTGTGAAAGTTTGGTTGCAATTCATTTGCACACAGCTTATTTTTCTCCACAACGAATGAGTTACTTTCAGATGTGAAGTCAACAATTGCAGACTCGCAAATGTTTTTCGACACTTGAAACACGCTTACATTTTAATTTAGTTATTTAAAATATTGATAACCGAGGTCACATTCGAAGACTTGGAATCAAATTTCATATCAATATTATAAAAAATAATTTTGGAGAAATTACCACTATTCCTGACAGGGCTTAGGATATCTAAGGATATTCTAATGACAAAACTTGGAAAATTTTAAAGCAAACATCCAAACTTTGAACAATAGAATTCAACTTAATTACATTTTTGTCAAAATAAATATTGTATCCTTGCAAATCGAGTTAATCGCCTTCTACAATTAGAAACGGCTGTAGAGTTAGCCCTGCTGAATAAGTCTTGTTTACCAGATCTTCAATGCGCCGTTCAAAGTCATTCAGAGTTACCAGGTGGAGAACTAAACATTCTTGGGCGTCCGCAATTGTGGCTTTTTAGTCCTCTTTCCACTAGAATCTTTGAAGCGCGCAGACGGCGGAAAAATTCCGTTTAAAAGAATGTAAATGAAATAGTCTTGAGAATCTAAAAAAATAATTTCTTAGTAGTTTTACTTTAATATAAAATTTACTTGATTTAATACACATCCTTATTTGTGACTGACTTTGCTTTTGAGAGCTGGTGCTTGCAAAAAGTGTTAGTGACATTCATATCATAGTACTTAAGGATGTTTGGTTTAAAGGAGTCCCACTTAGATAATAACGAAACTCCTTTTGAAGAGTGCAGCAGCTCGAAGTCAATTTCGATGTAGAATAATAAAGCAAGTATTTATTAAAATACTATAATAACAAAAAAAAATAGAGGCAAGCTAACTTCGGCTCGACCGAAGTTTATGTACCCTTGGAGCTTGATATATTCCTGACAGCTTGGATGGCAGCTATACTGTATAGTGGTCCGATTTCGACAAAACTAGTTGAAATTATGTAGAATCATTAAAAACTTATAAATACGAGCGTTGGGAGCGATTGCACTAAAAACAAAAAAGTTTTTCTCACTAAAACTAGTTTTTCAACCGATCGTTCCTATGGCAGCTATATCCTATAGTCATCCGATCCGGCCGGTTCCGACAAATGTGCAGCGTATTTATGCCAAAAGACTTCGTACAAAGTTTGGTTAAGATAGCTTTAAAACTGACGGAGGAGATAGCATAGAAACAGACGGACGGACAAATGTCCACAACATTGCTCGCGTCTAGAAAAATCTTCTAAAAATCGAAAACGCACTGCATACACACAATTGTATGTACATCGCGAATTTTAGAAAACGACCCAGTCGGACTTGGATGCATGACAGATGTCCATATTTCATGCCAACTTGTCACGTCAGAAGGCATGAGAAAATCTGAAGGTTCCGTTTCGTTTGTCTTAAGAAACGCCGTGAAACTCAGGGGTTGTTGTTGTAACCGTTAACCGTTTGGGTGACGTCACGCACCAGCCTTCGGATTCCGCGTTTCTCCTTACAACTTCAGTACTTCAGATGCACTGACTTTGTATATCGTAGGGAGGAAGACCTGGCCGTAAGCTTACGAATTCATGTTTTTTGCATGCCTTTGAGTAAAATGTCACCCCCATAAAGAACTTTACTACATTTGAGTTTATTTGCAATTTTTATTAACAATTAATTTAATTTACAAACCAACAACCATTTTTGTTTATTTCTATTATTATTATTGATGTTCGCCATGATGCCTTTGGTTGCTAATGGTAGGGATGATTGTTATTGAATTGTCCTTTAAAAGTGTGGTTGCTTATCGTTTCTGCAGGAATGACCTGTTTTAAGTAATAAAGTTGATTAATAATCACAAATTATAATATAATTATAATACTTTAGTGCTATTGAGTCTGTAGATGTGACTAAATTCGAGACTCACCAACAATATATTGCGCATTTATAATTAAAAAATTATTTTAAATATTCTCTGGGAACACGTCTTTTTTCTGCATAAGCCGAAATCTCACTGACTTAGGAATTTTGTTCGCTTTTCTCTCTCTCGTTTGGTCAACGTTCGCAAATCGTTCGGAGCTGACTTCGTTTTTCTACTTCGTGCTCATCCCACGACTAAGAGAGACTGAACCGTTTCACCATGGGCCGACTTTTAGCCTTACGAATACCTGAGAAAAAAACGTGTGAGTTTTTCATGATGATAAATGCGCTAATGTCATGCCAAAAAATTATGTAGTGACTATTTCCCTGAAATTTCATGCCACCAAATGTACTTATTTTGGTAAGCACATGCTGCAAAGTCCGACTGGGGACTCGTGCCGTTGTAAAAGAATGTTTGTATGAGTGTGTGTATGCTTTGCAAATATATGTATATGTACCCACCCAGTCGGACTTGGATGCATGACAGAAGCCCATATTTCATGCCATCGCCAAGCCCATATTTGTATATCGTAGGGAGGAAGACCTGAGCCGTAAGCTTACGAACCCATGATTTTGCATGCCTTTGAGTAAAATGTCACCCCATTATTGGCATTTAATTGAATATACAAAACAAAAACTATTTTTGTTTATTTCTATTATTATTATTGATGTTCGCCATGATGCCGTTGGTTGCTAACGGTAAAAAAAAATTATAAAATTTATTAATAATGACAAATTAAAGATAATTATAATATTTGAGTGCTATTGAGTCCTTAGATGCAACTAAATTCGATACTCACTAACAATATATTGCGCATTTATAATTAACTAGCTGAACCCGCCGCGACTTCGTCCGCGTCCAAGTTTTGAAAAAATCGTAGTAAGTAGGAAAAATTGTATAGCTCTCTGAACACTGTATTTGCAAATATATTACACAGGCCAACAAAATGACCACTTTTGTGAGGTCCAGCCCTATTTGTATTGAATTCTGATCCAGTTTTGTGCACTGATTCTAAAACTGGTCCTAGTTTTTCTCCATCAGCTCTTGTTTTCAAGATATCGCGGAAAAAACATTTTGCAGTATTTTTGGCTTTTACAAAATTATGGAGGTTACACCGAGCAACAATATCTGTATTTATGAACTCTATGCGAGAGTATACATATTAAGGTCGCCTACAAAAATCAATGGAGCATCATCAGCAAACCCAAAAGCGCCTAAATTGGCCTTTGAAGAGAAATATTCATCAAATTATAGCAAATTTTTCAAACTTAATCGCCGTTTGCCAGCCATTTGGGGTGAATGCATTCAAACTAACCAATTTTTCTTTTTACGTTTGCCCTTGACATAACGATGAGTCCCGGAAATCTGCGAACTATCAATACACCATTTTCCAAAAGAATTTTTTCAACACCCCACGCACTCACACGCTTTTAATGTTGTATTTTTTCAATGAATTGTGCAACCAAATACAAAAAACACAATATGCAGTTCTTATGCTGATGTTTCTTGGCAATAAATAAAAAACAAGTTGTTGGAAAATGAGTTTTTTGGTTTTTTCAAACTTTTTATTACAATATATTTGCACTTTCTATTTCGTTAGCAGTCAGAACTGGTATGACAAAAATCCGTTATTATGGCCCGTTAACATTTTCGCTCGACGGTTACCGAAATAATATTGCCAAGCTCCTGGGGGCAAAAGCAAGGCCATATGATGCTTTGGTTACAGTCTTATTAATTTAAAAGCCATGGCTGAGCTCTTTCTCCTAAGGCACATCTTCGTCTTGATGTGGGACGTTTAAATGTTATTCTTGTGAAATGTGCACTGGATGGGCACTCTGCAAGCATCCGAAGTCACTCCAGTAATAGACAAGCATCTATAGTTTAGATAAATAGGGAAGCTTTAAATCACTTGGTTTGACAATTTCTTAAAGATAAAAAAAATATATATTTTGATGTTTGATGTCTATTATTACCTAACATTACTGGACTCCTGGACTTTCTTCCCGATGTCGACTTCTCACTATCCCTCTGTATAGACCAGCAGTAATCAGCAAGCATATGACTGTCCCATCTTCCGCGATACCGAGCTTCCATAGTTCGCAAATCCTGGTGAAAACGCTCCTCACTTAGATCTCCCAAATTCTCAGGTAATTTATTTATCCTAAATTTTTTTTAAATTTAGGAGCACGTCATTAACGAGTGTCTCGAAGTTTTTATGCTTAAAATTGCCCAAGAAATTGTTAACTACAACCACAAATGAATTCCAGGCTCTTTTTTCAAGAGTGTTCATTGATTGTACGAATTCCAAGTTTTTGCACTACCTTGCATGAATGAGCATTTCTCCAAATAATAAGAATGATCAACTTCCTCGACATATACATTCGTTTCACAGATAGAGTCTTTACTACAATCTCCTTCCGCCAGGCATTTGTTGAAACTTGTAAAATCATAATAGTCATAAGGGGCTTAATCCGTAGATTATAGTGAGTGCGGAACCCATTTGGCTCATTTGTAGCCCAATTCATTTAATTTTAATGTTGTTCTCGCAAGGTTAAGCAAAAATTAATTTGGGGAAAATTGTTTGAATCTAGTACTGATTGAAAGTTATTGTACATTTGCCTGACAATTAATGTAAGGACTATGTTAGATCAAGTAGTCTTTTAATATTTCCTATACAGATTTTGTGTATCAATCTTGTTATCCTGCCATAAATTTTAATTCATTTTTTCGGGATTAAACGCTTGTAACTTTGTCCATCAAGAAGATTTAAATGCAACAAAATTTGTGAAACTAGAAGATCCTTTGGTCAACACGCTAAAGTGGTTTTCATTAAAATGCAAGCACCCCAAATGGCTGGCAAACGGCGATTAAGTTTGAAAAATTTGCTATAATTTGATGAATATTTCTCTTCAAAGGCTAATTTAGGCGCTTTAGGGTTTGCTGATGATGTAAATGTAAATATTGGCTAGCCAAGCTTCTCACGATCTCTTGTGCGTGTGTGCTTTAAATTTTTCGCACAAGAGAAAGGGACCTACAGTTTAACGCCGAGTCTGAACGGCAAAGTTTGAGAATTTGCTTTTTCATGGCTAGTTACTTCACAGCTGGCGCCAATAGCTGGTGAAGGTGACCGTATGTGTAAAAGCTATTTTCTAAAGAAAGAAAAAAACTTTTTATATTAGATGTTCAGAGGCGGGATCGAACCCACGACCTCCCGCCCAGCAGTCCAGCACACTAACCACTGGGCCGGGTTTGCTGATGATGCTCCATTGATTTTTGAAGGCGACCTTAATATGTATGTGAGTGTGGATATGCGAGTAGCGGTTGTGGAGAGGCAGCGAGTAGAAGGAAGACGAGAAGCGGGAGAAACGAGCGAAGGAATGAAATCGTCGTCGAAGCAGTGTCGTTACAGAATTGTTGAAGAGCAGACGTGTTGCTGAGTTGTCGGAGTTGCTAATTGAGTTGTTGTGTCGATTAAAATTACATATCAAAGCTGTTAAGATCATGAGACTATATTTCTAAATATCATAATCATACTGTACCAACCGAATAAATGGTTTTTCTTTATTAATAAACTGATGGTGTAAATCCCATCTTACATTTGGGGGCTCGTCCTCAATCGGTATGCAGTTGATCATTTGTGATAAATCTGTGTCGTCAAAAATTACGAGCAAATAAACTCTGTGTTGAACATTTCAAAAAATAAAAAACTTTCCAGAAAGTTCATGAGTGGATGCAGAAAAAGTGCGAGCGAAGGCAAAGAAAACGCAGCAGATAATTAACCAGACGCAGTTGCTGCCAAAAGAGGAGGAAGCCAAAATGGATGACAAAGATATTGAAGAAGATTCGAGTAAAACGGGAACAATACCCAAGAAACCTAAAAAGCCGATGGATGACAAAGGTGCACAAGTAAATGAAGAAAGCGCGGAGAACACGGAGACAACACTGCAACAAATGATCCAGCTGCTGACGCTTAAATTTCAAACAGACGATATGTCAAAAATCAGTGCAGAAAATTTCTCCACCATTATACCAAGCTTTGACAGGGTCAACATTCCAGTGCGCCATTGGTTTACACATTTTGACACCAATGCAGAGACCTATGGACTAAGGCCGGGCTTACATTGGGTCACAGCGCGGCACGTTTCAGTGTCACTGTGTCACAGCGCAATGTGAACGGCAAATGGCTTGTCACAGAAATCGTGTGTCACAGGAATGAGTACTTTTCAATGTGAACACCAGTACTCATTTGGCGTCACAGTGTTTCTGTGCCGGAGGGTGGCACGTTTGTGCCAAGAGTATATTGAACAGCTGATTGCAATGAGTTAGCTCAAAACTAGCTCACTAGAACTATTTTTCCTGTGACAAGCATATCGATCAAGTTCGTTTTTAAGGCACACTGTGGGCATCTTGGTTTGTTTTTTTGCGAATAAAAAATTTTGGTAAAGGTGAATATGCGTCATTTATTGATGATATTTATGTTAAATTAAATTTTTTATCTGCAAGAAATGAATGCGCGAAAGGCGAAAGGGCTAGTGGCCCGAGCTGTTGCGGCGTTGTGGGTGCAGGACGAAGATACGAAGATGACAATGATGATGAACCAAGCCAAATCGCTCTTGCTGGATCGTCCAAATTAATTTGACTCGAAGGGAAGAAGGCATGTTTGCCAAATTTAAAAATTATGTGCGCATGGATGCAGCCACTTTTGATCAGCTCGTATGCTGGGTAACGCTACTTATCAGAAAGCAGACAACGTATTGCGCTATTCGGCTTCAGGATCCAGAGTTGGCATCCCTCTCATACGAGTTAAGAATGTCAAAGGCAACAATAAGGCAATCCATTGCATTGGTGCTTTAGATAGAGAGCACCTTCTTATCCAAGAACCACAAGTCTGTTGTCTACAAAAATGTGAATAAAAATACAATTTCATGCCGGGTAGCTGCTTATGTATTGAATTGTTCACTTACTCGATATGTGTTTCGTAAACTGTTCCATTTGTCGACAACGTCTTTCTAGGTGACGGCAAGCTGATCGGCAATGCTGCTCCAGCCAGACTCCTTGGCATCACGATGTTTATAATTGGCAGTGGTCAAATTCCAGAGGCATTCCGACTCCTCAACGGATGCAATAAGGGATCGAATCGTCATTCCACAGCATGGCCACACGGCGATCGCGATTAATAGTTTCTGACTTCTTTATTCTTTTTTTTTTAATTGTTGCCGGTGTTATTAACTTTATTTATGCGTATCTGGCTCACAAACAGTTCAATGTTCACTTTTGTGAGCGAGGTGGCGCTCTGTGACAACGACAAGAAGCGTTCACATCAAAAGTACTCATTTGGATAGTCACAGCGCTGTGACATGCAATTTCTGTGACGCCAATGTAAACACTTTGGACTTCTGAGTACTTTGGTCACAGTGCGTCACAGACAACACGGTCACAGTGTGCCCTAATGTAAACCCGGCCTAAGTGATGCTCAAAAATATGTGCAGGCACGAGCAAAGATGACAGGCATAGCCAAACTAGTTCTAGAGTCAGAACTAGTTCACGACTACGAAGGGCTACGAGCAGTGTTGGAAAACGAGTTTGATCGAGACAATGTGTGCAGCGCCGATGTTCACGCAGAACTACGCAAAAGAAAGATGAAAAGTGGCGAAAGTTTTAAAGAATATTTACTCCAAATGAAAAAAATTACATCCCTTGGCCAAGTAGACACCGCATCTGTCATTCGGTATGTGGTCGACGGGTAAAGATTAAAGAGCGACTTCAAATATAACTTGTATGGATGCCAGGAATACAAACAGCTGGAAGAACAATATGATATATTTGAACGTGTGTCGCATTTGGAGAAACAGTACAAACACGACCAGAGGGAGAATGTACAACGCGAAAGCAATGTTAAGAAACTGCGATGCTACAATTGTGGCTCATCGGATCATTTGCGAAAGAACTGCAAGGAAGCTGTAAAGTGCTTTCGTTGTCAACAAAAGGGACACATATCCAAAGATTGCCCTAGATCAGCATCAACAAACATCCATGTGGTACACGACAATAGGCGTATGAAAAAAGTTGTCATAAATGGACTGGAGGTTAACTGCTTAGTGGACACTGGAGCGGACGTAACCATTTTGAAGAGAAGCGTCTACAATTAACTCAACCATATTGTTCTAAAGAAGGGTATTACGCAGCTGCGCGGACTGAGCAACCAGATAACTCGTCCTGATGGGTGTTTTACGGCAGATGTCATAGTGGATAACTAGCAGACCTCACATGATATTGTTGTAGTAGCCGACAATACGGTTGGATATGATGCGCTCCTTGGCTACGACTTCATGAGCAAATTTATATTCACTTTGTCGCCGGATGGATTCAAGTTTTCTTCCCCTTTGGGGGAGTAAATGGAAACGACTTGCTAGTAGTGCCTAAGCAATAAGAAAAGGAGATTATCGTTGAGGCCCATAACACCGGACACTTTGGCATTCAGAAAACTATGCACGCGTTAAGTCAGACTTACTGGATTTCACATTTGGAACAAAAAGTCACACAAGTGATAAAAAATTGCGTAAAATGTATCATCTATAACAAGAAACTTGGGAAAAAAGAGGGTTATCTAAGCTGTATCGATAAAGGAGACCAAACTCTTCACACGCTTCATGTAGACCACCTCGGTCCAATGGACTCGACATCCAAACAGTACAAATATATCTTTGTTATGGTGGATGCGTTTGCCAAATTTGTGTGCCTGTTTCCGACAAAAACAACTAGCTGCGAGGAGGCTTTAAAGAAGATTGAGACATGGTCAGCAGTCTTTGGTAATCCAGTGCGCATTTTATTAGATCGAGGCGCAGCATTCACAGCAAACTTATTTTCCGAGTATGTTCAGGAAAATGGTATTAAGCATGTATGGAGTACGACTGGAGTCCGGTCAAATTGAGAGAGTTAACCGCACGGTGTTGTCAATTATATCTAAATTGTCAGCTGAAGAGCCTTCGAAATGGTACAAGTTCGTCCCGAATGTACAAAAAGCTATAAATTCGTATAATCAGGCGTCGACAAAAAGATCTCGATTTGAGTTAATGTTTGGAGTAAAGATGAATAGTAAAGCCAGTGACAACATAGCTCAATGGCTCGAGCAGGAAATGTATGACACTTTTGATGAACAAAGACGTTTGGTTCGGCAAAGTGCTACGGAGGAAATACAACGCGCGCAAGAAACTTACAAAACTCAATATGACTCGAAGCGTAAAAACGAAGTTGGCTATCAAATCGGAGACCTTGTTGCCATACGCCGTACCCAGTTTGTTGCAGGTAAAAAACTGGCAAGTGAATACTTAGGCCAGGGTTCCCCAAGCAAGCGTTAAACGTCACTGTGTCCTCTCTCTAACACACTATGAAGTGTGACTTCGCATCTCGGCAAACTCTGCGCGCTGGGACGCACTAAAATCAAGAGAAATGGACGATATGACGTCAGAAAAGTGGGTGATATAGAGGGTCCTATCAACACATCGATGATCTGCGATCATATCAAGTTATGGAGATATGCTACTGTTAACGAGGAGGATTTGTCATCGAAGTCCGATGACTAGTCAGGAATGGCCGAATGTGAGAGTGGATATGCGTGTAGCGGTTGTGGAGAGGCAGCGAGTAGAAGGAAGACGAGAAGCGGGAGAAACGAGCGAAGGAATGAAATCGTCGTCGAAGCAGTGTCGTTACAGAATTGTTGAAGAGCAGACGTGTTGCTGAGTTGTCGGAGTTGCTAATTGAGTTGTTGTGTCGATTAAAATCACATTTCAAAGCTGTTAAGATCCTGAGATCATATTTCTATTAATCATAATCATACTGTACCAACCGAATAAATGGTTTTTCTTTATTAATAAACTGATGGTGTAAATCCCATCTTACATGTATACTCTTGCATAGAGTTCATAAATACAGATATTGTTGTTCGGTGTAACCTCCATAATTTTGTGAAAGCCAAAAATACTGCAAAATGGTTTTTCCGCGATATCTTGAAAACAAGAGCTGATGGAGAAAACTGAGACCAGTTTTAGAATCAGTGCACGAAACTGGATCAGAATTTGTCATCAATAGGGCTGGACCAAAATGGCTGTTGGCTAGTGTTATCTATTTGTTAAAACTCAATATCTGTTTTAATATCATTGGCTTCATTAGCATTGTGTTTAGACAGTTTCGAGTTTACGGTTGATTAAAATAAATCCATCTGGGAATAGAGGATTAAGTAAGGCGCGGAAAAGCAATGACCTGTACACATATTAAATTCTATCCCGTCCCGTCGTACCGGACACAAACAAATTTTCAAGTCGCGTGAAAATTCCTGAATTAAAAATTATTCCCTTCCTGTCTTGTGAATGCTGAACTGTCAAGGGACATTTTATTTATAAGTGCGCACCTATATACTTTTGTTTTAAATAAGATCTCCAGAATACTCTTTTCTGATCAATTTATGTAAATAATCGCAGTTTGAGATATGTTACTATTTAAACATGTGTACCTATGTGTCTTTACTATGCGGCAACCAAAACAGGGAAAATTCATTTCTTAAAGGTAGAAAAAATTAGAAGCAAATTTAACTTTTCTTTTTTAAAAGCGGAAAAAATAAATATATTTTTAATAAAGGTCACAGTTCCCGCTGGCCCCTGATTTTTATCTGCAAAAAGCTAAATTGAAAAATAAGCTGTTTTGGCAACACTGTATATTTTTCTCCGTCAAACACATTTTTCATTGCGAAATGTTGTTATGAATTTTAAGGTGTTTCAATCGATATAAATCTCTTAGATTATCAGCTCACAGCCTAGTTTATTAACAAAAACTCGCAAATGAGATAAGGAGACAACTAATTTTTAGCAGACTGCTCACGTCATGTGTGACATCACTTTCATTTTCAATTTTATTTATTGTTTGTTTTTGTGAAAAAAAAACACACACACATTCATATACACGCACTCAGCGCGCTCTCAAACTCTTTCGCGTTCTCAGCGAAACAATTTTTCCACAACATTGCCTGAGCGGAAGAACCCTAATGACCCCATACAAACCTTTAATTGGCCTTTTCAAAAGATTGGTGAACATTTTTTCAAGTTTTCTTTCTTAGTGCGCGTCTGCATTACTAAACGAAGGTCTACGCCAAAAATCGGACCTGTACGATAAGCCGTTTAGGCTCTGGCTTGATAATATGTCAGTCTGTCAGTCGGGCGTACAGCTTTATATATATAGACTAGCAAATATCCCGTCGCGCTTCGTTGCGCCTTCAACAGTACAGAACCAATGCACAGCGTAATCCCACCAATTTTCTACCCACATCCGTCCAACATCCCACCCATCTACCACCCACTTCCCGCCCACATCCCACCCACTTCCCGCCAATTTCCCGCCCACTTACCGCCCACAGCCCGCCCACATCCCACCCACATCCCACCCACTTCCCGCCAATTTCCCGCCCACTTACCGCCCACATCCCGCTCACATTCCACTCACATCCCACCCTCATCCCCCCACTTCCCGCCAATTTCACGCAAACATCCCACCCACTTCCCGCCCACATACCACCCGCAGAATTTTCCGACCCTTTTTCCTCGTGGGCGGATTTTCCGACATTAAAAAATCACATTTCAAATTATTTCGTATTTTGTCCTTACAAACCGAGTTTCAAGCCAATCGGATGAAAAATAGTTTTTTCATGCAAAATTTTCCAGGAAATTTCCGACCGTTCGGTCAAATTTTCCTACTTTGGAATATCACATTTCAAACTATTTCGTATTCTGTCCTTTCAAACCGAATTTCATGCCAATCGGACGAAAAATAGTTTTTTGCATGCAGAATTTTCCGACCATTTTCCTCGTGGGCGGATTTTCCGACATTAAAAAATCACATTTCAAATTATTTCGTATTTTGTCCTTACAAACCGAGTTTCAAGCCAATTGGATGAAAAATGGTTTTTTTCATGCAGAGTTTTCCGGGAAATTTCCGACCGTTGGGTCAAATTTTCCTACTTTGGAATATCACATTTCAAACTATTTCGTATTCTGTCCTTTCAAACCGAATTTCATGCCAATCGGACGAAAAATAGTTTTTTGCATGCAGAATTTTCCGACCATTTTCCTCGTGGGTGAATATTCCGACATTGAAAAATCACATTTCTAATTATTTCGTATTTTCTCCTTACAAACCGAGTTTCAAGCCAATTGGATGAAAAATGGTTTTTTTCATGCAGAGTTTTCCGGGAATTTTCCGACCGTTGGGTCAAATTTTCCAACTTCGGAAAATCTCATTTCAATTTATTTCACCTACCTTCCTTTCAAACCGCGTCTCAAGCCAATAGGATGAAAAATAGCTGTTTGCATGCAGAATTTTCCGGGAATTTTCCTCGTGGTCGGATTTTCCAAAATCGGGAAAACACGTGTCGAATTATTTCGCGTACTAAGCTTACAAATCAAGTTTCAAGTCAATCGGATGAAAAATGGCATTTTTCCCATACAAACTTTTCCGACGCTTTTCCGACTTTTCCGGGTGGAATTTTCCAAAACCCCGTCTTATTTCGCACTTTCACCACCAACAGAAACTTCTGTGAAAATTACAGCCCTCTATCTCTTACCGTTTGGGCTGTGCGATGATTGCCAATCAGTCAGTCAGTCAGTCAGTCAGTCAGTCAGTCAGTCAGTCAGTCAGTCAGTGAATCAGTGAATCAGGACACTTTCTTTTATATATAGCGAGACTAGCAAATAACCCGTCGCTTTTCGCTGCGCCTTCAATAGTACAACAACGCACACTCACTTACCACCCATTTCCCACCCACATCCCACCCACTTCCCGCCCACATCCCACCCACTTCCCGCCAATTTCCCGCCCACTTACCGCCCACATCCCGCTCACATTCCACTCACATCCCACCCTCATCCCCCTACTTCCCGCCAATTTCCCGCCAACATCCCACCCACATCCCTACCACATCGCTCCCAATTCCCGCTACATTCCACACACTTTACATCCACTTACCACCCACTTTCCACCCACATCCCAGTGGGCTTCCCGGCGGTATTTCCAACATCGGAAAATAAAAACATAAATTAATTCCGATTTTGACCTTTCAAACCGAGTTTCAAGACAATCGGATGAAAAATAGTTTTTTGCATGCAGAATTTTCCGACCATTTTCCTCGTGGGCGGATTTTCCGACATTAAAAAATCACATTTCAAATTATTTCGTATTTTGTCCTTAAAAACCGAGTTTCAAGCCAATCGGATGAAAAATAGGTTTTTTTCATGCAGAATTTTCCGGGAATTTTCCGACCGTTGGGTCAAATTTTCCAACTTTGGGAAATCACATTTCAATTTATTTCACCTACCTTCCTTTTAAACCGCGTCTCAAGCCAATGGGATGAAAAATAGTTGTTTTCATGCAGAATTTTCCGAGAATTTTCCTCGTGGGCGGATTTTCCAAGATCGGGAAAACACGTGTCGAATTATTTCGCGTACTAAGCTTACAAATCAAGTTTCAAGTCAATCGGATGAAAAATTGGCATTTTTCCCATACAAACTTTTCCGACGCTTTTCCGACTTTTCCGGGTGGAATTTTCTAAAACCCCGTCTTAGTACGCACTTTCACCACCAACAGAAACTTCTGTGAAAATTTCAGCCCTCTATCTCTTACCGTTTGGGCTGTGCGATGATTGCCAATCAGTCAGTCAGTCAGTCAGTCAGTCAGTCAGTCAGTCATTCAGTCAGTCAGTGAATCAGTGAATCAGGACACTCTCTTTTATATATATAGAGATAAATTATTATTGCCAAGCAGCTGACGCTATCAGCTGAAGAGTAACAGCTGGCAACAACCAGTCACCACGATCATCAACTAGTGGCGCCATCTAGGTGTCAAATTTGCACGTAAGCCGCCAAATTTAAAAATGATGCCTTTGCAACGATGCTGACGACGCAGACGATGAAGAGAGGTCGCGGAATCGAAGGGAGTGTGGAAATTTCATTGCAGGATGTTCTTAATGCCATACAGGATAACAAAAAACAGTTTTCATGCTAAGTTGGAACATATTGAAAACAACGTGCCTACCAAGGATGATATCTCGAGTCTGAAAACCCAGATTACAGATGAAATGGAAGCCCTGGGTGGTGGCGGAACTAGGGTCGCCAGGAATAGTTGAACAAATATTCAGAAACACCAAGAAGCTAGCCGGTACGCACATTTTCATTGAACGAGATCTCTCCGCCGAAAAACAAGTAAACAATCAGGTTCTTATTGCCCTAAAAAAAGATATAGTTGAGAAACACCCCACTCAGAAAATTATTGTCACGAACGACTCTCTCAGAATTGAAAATGTATGGATGTCCTACGATTTCAATCATGTTCTTGTAAGCAAGGGTCAACCAGCAGAGGCATTACTAAGAAACATGTTTCAGGACAAACTCGAAAATATGAATCTGCCTTATGAACATCTGCTAGAAAAAATAATATGTCAAAAAACTAAATAGGAATAACCAAAATTGTCAGTTTAAGGATAATCAACATAATGAACAATTGGATTACTCACAAAATGGATCAAAACACTTAAATATTAAGATACTTTCGTACAATATCGCTGGGCTTAAAAACAAAGTACTACCCAAAAAATTTTTTAGTTTTGTAACGTCTTATGATCTGTTCTTTCTATTTGAAACGTTTATCGAAAAAGACATGGAGCACTATGAAACATACTTTCCCAATCACACTTTACACTGGGTCCCCGCAAGCAGGTCGGCAGAACGAGGTCGAGCAAGTGGAGGGATGTTGTGTGGAATCAGCCAATCAACGTGATTAAGTTAGATTAAATGATTAAGTTAGAAATACGCACAAGCAAAGAGACTCTGGTTATATTACCGATATATATAAACTGCAACGATTGGAAAAATGAGTTTGAAGCATTATATGATTTTCTATCACAGTCAAAGTTAGAACATGCTATGGTCGTGGGCGATTTGAACGCACGTATTGGAGCTGAACAAGCTACCGTGGAAAGTGAGGAATCAGGTAGTCGCTTTGCATCCTGTAAGCTAAAGACCGAACGCTCGACAGCAAAGGAAGGAGTTTAATAAATTTGTGCGAGTTCTGCAACCTCACTGTAATGGTAGATCAAAAAGTGACGCTGCACATTAGGTCAAACATCCCCTTTATCTGTGCAAAAGTGATAAGAATCAAAGTGTCGTTTTATTTTTGTTGTTGTTGGTTTTTAATAGAAAATGCTTCAAAAAAAAGAACCGTGATGTCTGTTTGTCCTAAGAATAGACTACCGTTACACAGCTGTGCGTCAAAGTCAATCGATGCAATTTTCTCTAAATATGTGCCTGCGAGGTTGGTTTTGCTTGATCAGTTTTAAGTGCGTTGTACTGGTATTGTGTTGCTGATAATTCATTGGTGTAAAATGGAAAATGAAGAGACACATAAGTATATAAGTGTAAAATTAAAACTGCTTTATAATTTATGTCGCTACATTTTTAAATAACTCAATAGGCTACATCACCTCGGAAGGGTAGAATTATTTTCAAAATTTACCTTCCGTAAGCCGTAACAAAATTTGGCCCCATTTGGCATCTTTCAACTAAATACAAATAGTTTAAGAAAAATGTAATAAGTTCTTTGCAATTTATTTCATAGAGCGATTTTTTGCGTTTTACGAGTAATTCCATTTTTTGTAGGTAACTTCTGCATAACAAAAATCGATCGATGGTTGACAAAATTCGAACTGATTCAATTTCGAATAAAATGGAGAAACACATAAGCCAGAACATAAATTTTTATTGCTTAAGATCAGCTCACAACTGGAAAAAGTCTCACAGAAAGATAAATATCTTTTTGGACCAAAATCGTGCTTGGCTAAAAAAATAGTTGATCGCATATCAAAAATTGATACTCCTACCGTTGTTGGACGTCCACGTCTGAAAAAAAGAAGCCGCAGAACTTGCAAAAAAAACAGCTGATACTAATCTTCTCGTTCGTGCAGCAGCAACTTCATCTCGTAAACAAGGTGATGCCGATTTGGCTGCAGTCCTTAAAGAAAGTATGGAAAGCCCAACAAAGCCGTCAAAAATACGCAATATTTGCAATAAAGACCCCCAACTCCACTTTCTGCGGATGAAGCATTAGCTTTCCTTCTTGAATATAATTTTTCAAAAGACCAGTATAATGCAATGCGCAACGAATGCAAATTAAGAAACTGCGACATATATCCACACTACAGTAAAATTACAGCAGCCAAATTGAAATCAGGGTATAATAGCAAATGAGGCCCTCGCAAAATTTTCGTTGGTATCTATTTTACTGCATACGGCTGAAAAAATTGTTGAGATGCAAAAATAAGTTGTTCAAGTTTTTTCGATTCAAATTATTCAAATTAAATAGACGCTTACAAAAACGAAAGCGTTCCACTCTTCCACCTTAAGTCATTCAACTATTATGTTGCAGCGAAGCCATGGAAGAGCTTCACATTAGCAATAAAGACGAGAAAACTAATAAAAGTGAAGAGGAACTTTTTGATTTATGTTTCGAAAATGAATAAGATTTAAGCGATTAATAAATGTTTTAATGTTATTATGTTAATGATAATTTTAATTTTTGGTCGTTAATGGGTTAAATTGCAGTTTTTCTTACAAATTTATTCTTACTTATGATATTCTTACAGGTTTTAGTTTAAATGGCACGATTTTGTAGTGGCTATTAATTTCGCACAGAAAAAGTGGTCATTTGACCTATAGTGCGCTGATGAAAGTTTCACATTTGTACGTGGGCAAGCGTGTTCGACAATCGATTATTGTCTTATACAGGGAAAATGGCATGATGCAATTGTTGATTTAGTAGTTAAGCCTGAAATATTTTCTGACCATTTACCAATCGAAGTTACAGCCTGTTTGAAAAATGAGTCCCAATCAAGTACACCGCAACTGCTTCCCAAGCTTCGTTGGATAAACAATCAAAAGGAAAGATACGCTGAAAACCTGGATCAACAATAGAAACTTCTACGCAAAGACACTTGCAAAAACGAAATAGTGTATCTCACAGAAACCGTTAAGAAGGCAGCTAGTTTTATGCAGAGGCCAAGTAACCAACAATATATACAACCGTGGTTTGATATGGAGTGCGAAGCGGAAAAGAAAAAAACTAGGCTTTTATTATCAAATTTGCGGCACAATGACTCGTGGGAAAACAAGGAAAAATACCAAAAACAGCGAGCGCATTACAAAAAACTGTGCATAGAAAAGCAGAGAGAAAATTTAATAAAACTGTAAATCTCCATAGCGTCGATCAATGATAGCAAATCATTTTGGGCAACAGTAAGGCAATTGACGAGTGAGACGGAGAGATTATGTTGGAGGAACTGCAAGGAGCATTAAGCCGTAGTAAAGTCGGGAAAGCACCAGAAGAAGATCGAGTTCCAGCAGAACTTATCATCAACGCCACTAGTTCTTCTAAGGAACAATTAAGAGATGCATTTAACAACATATTTAACGCAGCACTGGTTCCCTCTAGCTTTAGAAAAAATGTTATCTTTCCGTTGCTGAAAAAAGGAGATCCAACTGATATACTTAATTACAGAGGAATGTCTTTTTTAAGTGCCATTACAAAAATATTTACAAGCATCCTATTAAATCGGCAAACTAGCTTTGTAGAACGAAATAATTTAATGAGCGAGAATCAGTCTGGATTTCGGAAGGGCTACTCAACGGTTGATAGCATTTTTGTGCTCACCTCTATAAATAAATGTAAATGTTGGCTATACAGCTCCTACAACGGGGCCAAGCCAAGCTTCTCACGATCTCTTGGCGTGTGTGCTTTAAATTTTTCGCACAAGAGAAAGGGACCTACAGTTTAACGCCGGATCCGAACGGCAAAGTTTGAAAATTAGCTTTTTCATGGCAAGTTACTTCACAGCTGGCGCCAATAGCTGGTGAAGGTGACCGTATGTGTAAAAGCTATTTTCTAAAGAAAGAAAAAACTTTTATTATTAGATGTTCAGAGGCGGGATCGAACCCACGACCTCCCGCCCAGCAGTCCAGCACACTAACCACTGGGCCACATACGGCCACATAGCTAACGATTATCTAAGGCGAATTCGCAGATGAAGCAGCTAAGACAGCTATAAATCGACCTTTAATTCTGCACCCTAACCACAACTACTCAGATACAAATAAATATATTAAATGTCACTACCAAAATATTTCAAACAAAATCTGGAATAACACAAACACACACTATAAAGAAATCAACCAAAACAAAATACGCCTCGCAAATTACGCACAATTTCAATTTGACGATACCCTTTCACGCCTTGATCTAACCAAAATCCTTCGACTCCGCTTTGGACACACACAACTCACACATAAGCATATATTTGACAAAGCCCCCACTCCTACCTGCACATTTTGTAACACCCACACAACACTTTCCGTAAAACACATCCTCACCGAATGCACTCACTTTTTCAACACACGATCCAAATACTTCCCTAATTCAAACCCATTTCTCCTATTATCCAATCCCACTAAGGAAAATCTACATTCTGTCACAAAATATTTAAAAGAAACCAATATTTACCTTTCTATATAAGTCCAACCACAATATCTAGTAACCAATTTACAAAATGTATATAATATATTAAGCACAATCACAATAACTATCTATAAATACATCTATATAAAATGTACAATGTAGCTTAAGGCCCTAGCCATAGCTTAATCTTAGTTCGTATGTAGTTTTCACAGCGCATAGGAACTGTTTGTAAATAAAATAAAATAAATAAATATCTAAGGCGAAAAACGAAGTTATACCTTTTCTTGATCGATTTTGAAGCTGATCGATTTTCAATAGAAGGAGTCTGATGTTTAAGCTTAGCAATCTAGGAGTCTCTACAAAAATGCTTAATATTCTGCACAGCTTGTACGAAAAAAATCAAACAGCGGTTTTGTGATGGAAAAACAATGTCTGATTGGTTTGAGACAAACCTTGGAGTAAAGCAAGGATGCTTGCTAAGCCCGTTGCTATTTGCTCTGTTTATAGATGACATTACAAATTTAATACCTGGAGGCGCAGAGTTCGGAAATAAGATATATAAGGTATTAATGTACGCTGATGACATGGTCATCCTTGCCACGTCACCTTAAAAGCTACAAGACATGATAAATGCAGCCAGCTCATACTGTCAGACCTGCAAATAAAAAAAAAAATACGAGCAAATCAAAAGTAATATGCATTCGCGAAGGCAGGGGTCGACGTGCTAGGTGTGAACATTGGACACTAAACGGAGTACAACTAGAAACGGTCAAGGAGTACAAGTACTTGGGAGTAACCTTAAAACCAAACATGTCTTTTAGCAAGCATATTGAGCATAAACTACGTGAGTCGAAGATCGCCCTTAACAGTACGTGGAACGCCCTATTAAGCCGAAAAAATGTGAGCCCCAGTATTAAGTACAAACTATTCCAAGCAACAGCTAGATCCATAATGTGCTATGCATCGCAGGTCTGGGGTTACATGAAATACGAAGAGGTGGAAAAACTACAACGTTACTTTGTTAAAAAAATCTTTCGACTACCGATAAATACCCCAAACTACGTAATTTATTTGGAAACTGCGCTGGGATCTATGTTCGAGTACACGCTGCAGTCTCATTTTAATTATATTGGGAGATGTCTTAACCTATAGGATATCTTTCATTTCTGTGCAATATGTCCAATATTAAGCGAAATACGAGTAAACGCCTGGGGAAAACCTGTGCTGACAAAAGAGGAATTGTCTTCCATTCTAAATGGGTCGAGCTGGAATACGCTGGGGCGCTTTCTGTCACATGCAACGACATTTAGGGAACAGATAATAGCATGCCATTTCTAAAAAATAGTCCAATATGCTTAAACACAATCGGAAGGTGGAAGATCCACTATTCCGTGACGAGCGGGAAAGGTGGGTGGAGTAACCTGAAGAAAGTGAAGTATTTGGCTATGCTAGGGATGTATAATCTAAACAGTTAAGATGTTGTATATTAAATGTAAACTATTTTATAAATGTTTTGAAGTTCTTAATCCAAGTTCGTTATATGTATAAATGAAAAACTAGAACATAAGTCTTTATTGCACACTTTGTAAACTTTTTTAGGCTGGACATACTATACTATATAGATAAATTATTTTATATATTCTTTGGGAACACGTCTTTTTTCTGCATAAGTCGAAATCTCACTGACTTAAGAAGATAGAAAGAAAAGCGAAAAAATTCTATGCACATCAAACGAAAATAATCTTTCGTCTTCATAGATATGGGAATCATTTATTCACGACTTAAATTCAAATGCGTTTTTAACAACTATCCATAACAATATACAAAAAATTTGTCTTTGTCCTGTTCTTATATGTATTAGTAGTAACTGTCGAACTTAACATTTCTTTTAGAGTACAGCTACTTACATACCCGCTACTTTCGAGGAGTAGAACTTTTGATATTGGCACGTATTGATTTTAAATCTTTATGTGTTTTTGAAAATCGTCCGTTGTGAATTGTCCAGTGTCTAAATGAAGTGCAACTTCCTGCAAATTATTAGTTTTTGACATTTTTTAGGTAAAATGTCAGTCTTGAGAAGCACTCCATTTTCTTGGATGGAACACTACCGAAAAAATTTGTGTAGGTATGAGATGGAGGATTTAAAACACGCTCTTTTCCTTCCTTCATACCCTCTTATATTATCAATATCAAAAAGTACTTCTTAGTGCCCAAATAAAAAATATTTAATTTAAAAAAGAGGCCATACATATAACTTCTAGAAAGTGTCTCCAATTTTAGCAACTAAGAAGGTTAATACATCAAATATCACTAGTTTACAGCAAAAAAGACACATTTCTATTCAAAAATATTTTTAGTGTAGTTTAAAATGGTGATCTCAAAAATCGATTTCAGAAATTTTTTCATGGCATGGTTTTTAAATATGATTTTTTAAAATGATTTTACTAGGTGCTTTTACGTTTTAGGCCGTATCGCACTTCGTAATTGTCAGATAGAGTCAAGAAAGATATGAATCGAAAGGTTATTTACCCAATCACAGACAGAATGCTATTTTGTTACTCCAAGTGACCTTATAGATATTATTTCAAAACTGAAAGACAAACTTTCTTCAGGTATAGATGAAATTCCTAACCCGGTAATAAAACACCTTCCAATTGAATTGCTATTAGAATATTGTTCACTCTTTAACAATATGCTTAACAATTCATACTTCTCACCACAATGGAAAACAGCTAAGCTTGTAGTAATCCATAAAATAGAGATAGATAAAAATAACATTAAAAACCTGCGCCCCATAAGTATGCTTCCGAACATAAGTAAAATTTATGAAATAATCATAAATATCAATATCAACAGAACTATTGAGGAAAACAAGCTTTACTGTGAAAAACAATTCGGCTTTAAATTTAAACATTCAACTTTACACGCAATCAACCTGCTAGTATCAGAGATCAACTGGGCATGGAACAAAAAAAATGTCACTGGAGCTTGTTTTATAGACCTTGAAAAGGCCTTTGATACGGTTTGGACCAAGGCATACTAAACTAGGTAGGCTCACTCACTCTCTAGCTCTCTTGACAACTTGTTAAATTTCAGTCAGTAAGCAACTGTTGTAGGCAAAGCATCTCCGCGGACGAATTTTTTGTGTTTTACTTAGTAGCTTAGTAGGCTTTGTATTGAAATATATTACTCTTTCGCTCTCGCTCTCTTTGACACAAATATACGGAGTTCTGAGAGAGCGAGTCAGCCTACCTTGGTTAGTATGCCTTGGTTTGGACTAAAGACTTGATAGTCAAGCTTATACGATATAACTTTCCCTTACATTTGCTAGTACTCATATATAATATGATAAGAGAAAGAAAATTTAGAGTTAACATTAACAACTCTACGAGTACAAGGGACTTTAATGTCACGAATGGCCTCCAACAAGGCACAGTAAATGCCGCAATCCTTTTCAGCTTATTTTTAAATGACCTCCTTCATAAAGTCGATAAAATAATAGCCCTTGCGGACGATATTATAATATATCATTCTGACGACACAGTGTCTAAAATAAACAACCACCTTCAGATGAATTTCAATTTGATTGAAAACTTTGCCCTTAATTGGCATTTAAAAATAAACAGCAACAAATGCGAAAGTATCCTTTTTCGCCCACCAGTGGCTAAATGCAATTATAATATTAGAAGGAATTGGAAAAAATTCCAAATCTCAACTTGTACCAACTCTCTCATCCCACTATCTGGAAAGGCAATTACATAGGAATCTATCTGGATAAATTCCTGTACTATGACGAACATGTAAATCTTCAAATAAAGAAAACGATTAACGCTTACTACGCGTACAAAAAAATGTTCGAAAGTAAACTTATAGATAGCAGAACAAAGACAATAATGTATCAATCTCTATTAAGACCTGTTCTAACGTATGGATGTTCGATATGGTACAATATTTTTCCATCCTATATGGAAAGACAGGAAATTCGAAAGGAAAATTCTAAGAGCATGTACGTCAATGTACAGAGACCCCAGATCCGATTTTCAAAAATATATTTCAAACAAAAAGCTATATAATGCCACAAAAATAGTCAGAATTGACAACCACATCCTTAATTTAACGAGAAATCACATAATGAGATGTATGAACGATGAAGTAAACATTTTAATAAGAGCGCACTTCTATGAGAGTGATGATTATTTCGTACGACAAAAATGGCTTCACCCCACCCGAAATATTCGTATACTTGGACAAAAACAAACTCACCCAAAATGCAGACGGCATACCAATAATGAATCACATTCATAGAAGAGCAAATAAAAAGACAATAACAGAACATGAACTATCAGAAACAAACAAAAGATTTGACATTTCTACTTCAGATAGGGACAAAAGAATTAGCAACCTAATTAGGAACAAATGCTGGTGGACTTCTAACTAAGGTCAATAGTCTTTTACTCCTTTTCCCTTTTTATCTTAACTTTAGAAATCCTTTAGGCAATGTTTTTGAAAACTTTTCATTGCAACCCCACAACAAAATAGAATAAATATTATTAATAAGTAGAATTATCTTAAAAAGAGAAAGCAAAATAACAATAACTTGAAGTGAGAGCTCGATTAAGGACTAGATTTAAGAATAAAATTTATGTTACTTAGTTTAATTAGTATGTATATGTATAGATTAAAACTTAAATAAACTAAATGAAAAAAAGGTAATTTATATGAATTAAAAATAAAACGCGTAGAACATTGTCTCAATATCGGTTCAAAAGTTTGAATTCAATAACCAAAAATATTTAAAAAAAATCAATTTTTTGCACGAAAATGCGAAAAATATTATTTATGAACGCCTGGAAAAAATATAAGAAATGAATTATTTGTATTTTTTATTATTCTTCTTAAGAATCGCACTACTACGAAGAAAAAGTGATAACGATGTCCAAAATCTATGAACAAACACAGGAACTGTGAGCAATTTAGTGCAAAAAATGTGATATTTCCGTGATTATTTGAAAATAACTTTTTGTAAGCTTTGACTTTTGATCCGTTCTTGATTATTGTTTTGCTCCTTTAATAAATTGACCAAAAAACGAAGGAAAACTCAAATTTATTTTTTGTGAACACACAAAATACTTAAATTTGACTGTGAGTTCCTCTACTCAATTTGATCCATCTACGGTACGTGCTACACGATTTTCCTCACCAAAAAATTTATCCGTCGTTCAAGTGCAATTCTTAAGTAGAATAAATAAAAATATTTTTTTTTGGTTTTGTTACAGTTTTCCTAGGCGTTGAAGAATGAAATTTCTTGCATCTTCGAGCAAAAAATCGTTTTTTTTTTTTAAATATTCTTGGTCGTGGATCTGAAACTACTAAAGCGATATAAAAACATTGTTTACGTTGTTACATTGTTTATTGGCAGCTTAATTGCCTTTCGATTCATATTTTGTTTGACTCTATCTGACAATTACGAAGTGAGATATGGCTTAAAATGTAAGAGCTCCTACCGAAATAATGAATTTCAAAAACGGAGCCATGAAAAACTTTTAAATCTATTTTTGAGATCACCATTCTAAACTATAAGAAAAAAAATATTTCTGTTGAAATGGGTCATTTATTTTTTTTATTTTCTTAAACTAGTGTATTTTATTAAAATTAGATTTCTTCTTACATTTTTATCAATGTTAATAATATACAGTTACAATAATAAACAGTTTTTTTAAATTAATTATTTAAAATTAAAATGAAATAATTTTTTTGTTTAAAAATTTCCTTTGTTTATATACAAAATAAAAACCACTCCAAACAATATATCTAAGTTATTAATTATTGGCTACCAGATTGGCACAATCGACCCACATCCCACCCACATCCCACGCACTGCCCATCCACATACCACCCAATTTCCGCCCAATTTCCGTCCACATCCCACCCAATTCCAAAACAACTTACCACCCACATCCCACCCACATCCCATCCACTTTCCAACCACTACCCAGGGGGCATCGTGGGTGGATTTTCCGAAATCGGGACAACACGTGTCGAATCATTTCGCGTACTATGCTTACAAACCAAGTTTTAAGTCAATCGGATGAAAAATAAAATTTTTTCCAAACAAACTTTTCCGACTTTTCCCGGTGAAATTGTCCAATTTTTCTATCTTAGTGCGCGCCTGCATAACAAAACGAAGGTCTATGCCAAATCTCAATTCTGTAGTATAAGCCGTTTAGGCTGTGGGTTGATAATTTGTCAGTCACTATGCCAGTCAGTCGGCCCAACAGATTTATAAGTATAGATTTCCTAAAGAATAATTGGAAAAAAACACGAAATTTAAACTTTTAAATGCTGACAAGAATTTGAATTGAAAAAATTCAAATATTATACTTTAAAAAACTAATGCTGAGCAAAGTTACTTGCATATTTTAACTAAAATACAAAGTCTCCATGCGGACCTTCTTTTTAAAGGCTGCCAAGCCGAGCTGCTAGTGGAAATGGTTCGCATATAGTTCCTCAATGAACTCCTCCGGCAATATGCTGGTGTCTACGTCGAACATGGTGATCCTCGGCTTAGGGCTCGTGTTTCGCTCAACAGCGAGGCCGACCTCTGCAAGCTTGGCGTTTGCGACCACCCTCTTTATCTCGCCCACCGACGGTGCGCGGATAATGGCTCCACCAGCTCGCGCACTTCGTAGGCACGGACGCCAAGGACTGGAGCCACCTCTCTCCGGATCATCTGGCTGGTCACCACAGCAGACCACGTCTGAACTGGTTTGTTCATCTTTGGGGCAGCTATGGGTACAGCCGATTCGGGAACGGGTGCGACACCAGTTTTAGCAGCGGGGCGTGCCTTCACCTGCGAGGTAATCTCCAACGCGGAGTTCCGCAGCAACATCGCTTCAACTAGCTCATCGTAGCGCGCACGCGCTGCATGAACAGCCTCAGCTTTCATCCTGTCTCGAAAAACTGCGTCGTTGACGGTTAGCTGCATGGGGCGGGCAGCCACATAGCGGGCAGCGGCAGCAGCTGTGACAGCGGCAAAAGCAGCAGTCAGCTTAGGCGCGTCAGTGGACGCATCAGCATATGCATCAGGAGCAGCGGCAGCAAGGGTAGTGCCAACGGGGGCGGTAGGTGCAGCGAAGATGTGCTCTTCGGTGGCTTGAGTTGTACCAGATGGCAACTCGCCCTCTAAGGTAGCCCACTTCATCTGCAGATACTTCAGCGAGCGCTTTACTCGTCCATGTTCTCCCTAGGCGACGGGTACTGCACGAGCTACCCTCGCTCATTATGCTGGCCATAATGATTTGACGAGCGACCTTTGTCAGCGGTTTTTGTAAGAGGAATTCGCGACACGCACCCCGCAAACCCCAGCAGACAGGGGCTGGCTAGTACAACGAGCGCGGACACAAACCCGTAGCCGATACACGAACCGCACGCACACTCTCAATAGGTCTCTGGTAAATGACGCAATTTACCGCAATAAAGATTTATGACTCTGTTTACTGCGACGAGGCTGCTTATCAGCAACTACCACAATAAAAAGAGACTTTTGTGCCGCGAGCACACAAAAGTTGGGGCTCCCGTGGGGAATGTCAACAAACACTCGCAAATCGACGAATTTGACGAATTTTTTAGAGCGCGCACACGTCTATACACCTTGACGACTTGAATACGACTGAGTAGTTAGGGACAGAACTAATCGGATTGCCCACTTTTTGTTTTGCGTGGCATTATTCAAAGGTAGGAGTTCAACCACGGTACCTTTATATGCACATAATTGCACATATGGCACAGTGAGTCTGGAGTGGTGACGCCAGACTAGCGCCCCTAGAAGACTAGAGTCCCCTAGGTACCAATTTGAATGTCTTCTTGTCGGGCATGACAATCCCCTTTGGTGAGGGGCGAGGTTTATTTAAAACCTCTGCTGATCTATGGGTCACAGCACCCGGATCAAACGCAACTCAACGTCGAGCCTCGACTGAAACTCTACCCGCGATTTGGCTGACAACCACAGCCACCACGATGCTCCTACAAGGAGGCCGACTTCAATGACTAGCCTTGGAAAACTACTCAACCCGTGGTATCGATAGGCTCGGTGGGCGGTCCCCTTTTGGCCCCGACAGGCACCGGAACGTGGAGCACTAGGAGGATTTTGCCAGTTTCGGCCTAGCCCGGGAACCCGCGAGCGATTACGCAACTTTGTCTTCCGTTCCGCGAACACTGCGTTAGCAAACGCATCTAGCAACCTCATCCTCCCCTGTGTCTCTGTGAATCCAGACGCCATTCTCGTGCCGTACTCCAAGTCACTGAGTCGTCTGGCATGCAAGAAGGTGTTTAGCGATCCGTGGCCAGTCAGCAAGTAACCGACGCATAGAGTAAATCCAAAATTACGCTCGCTGAAGACGTTTAGTACACTGGCTCGGCTTCTGAGTAACCACTCGGACAGCAGCTCACCCCGGTTGTAGTTCTCGTTTCTCCAAGCATGCTCGGAGAGCTTACTGAACCACATGTGGGATACTGCGTTGGGTTCAAGGCTAAAAGTCACAGGAATGCGGCTGCCTAACAGCAGCACTGCATCTAAGTACTTGAGGTACGGCTCCAGGTCGGTGTTAAATTGACAGTATGCGGAGGCTATGAAAATACAGCCAAATCTTCCAATGACGCTCACGCATACGCCAAACTCGGTGATCAGCGGTTCTATTGGCATGCAGATGGCATCTGGATCGTCGATGATGATGGCTGCCTTTTTTTGGAGATCCGTGAAAACGCGCATCCCAAATGGGAGGCCCGCAATCCTTCCTCCTCTGTCCAGGTAGGGCTCCTGCACAAGTGCAATCGAGTGGCCAGAGTCACTCATGAGGACTCCGAGGTCGATAGTCGAAGCTCGGCAACGACCGCAATTTGCTTGATGAAACTAAACCTTTGTAATGTCTTGCTGCCCCTCTCGCGAGCACCGCAGCGTATATGGGGCTTGTTTACGAGAGCATGTGATGCTGCATTCAGCTCCTACTCCGGGTACAGAGTATGTTATAGTCGGGCTTGACCTACTTTCTCACTTGCTCTTATACTGCACTTTAAACTTTTCAGCTTTAGAGTAGGATTGACGATTCCATATCTCGTAAACTATTCTGAATTTTGATTTTATGACTTTAGCAAAGTTGTTGCTCTTGGCTTGGCCTATAAAACATTTTTTCTGAAGCAAAAGAAAAAAAATTACATCCTCATACTTAAAACGAGAGCGTAAGTTAAAGTTGGCTCTAACCTTCGATATACCCGTTACTCATGAGAAAAATGCTTAACAGTGTTCCTGCGTTCGCTAGGGTGACCATCCAAAAAGTATGCAACATTTTTTAGGGTGGGAGGGGGGGGGGGGGGGAGTGCTTGGTTCACTTTTTTGCTCATAACTTGAGAACCGCTGATCCGATCCTTATCATCGATACATTTTGCTAATTACTAACTATCTCTAGAAGGTACAAATCGTCTATCTTCAAAACTGTAGGAGATATAACGTTTTTTTCCAAATTGCGGGGGCGGGAGGGGGCGTGGCCAAAATTTGAAATAAACTTGATCTGCGTGCAGATAAAAGAAGCATTTGTCCCATACATGTCAAACCTCTATCTCCTACCATCTCTGAGATCTAGGTGTTCACACAGACAGACGGACGGACGGACAGACGGACATGTCTATATCGACTCGGCTGTTGATGCTGATCAAGAATATATATACTTTATATGGTCGGAAATTATTTCTTCTGCCTGTTACATACATTTGCACGACTTTAGTATACCCTTTTTACTCTACGAGTAACGGGTATAATTACAAAAGTTGTCAAAAAAAACAAGTTTTCACCACTTTTTTACAGTTTTATCTTGAATCCGGTTACAAATTGGGACAAGTAGTACAGTTCGAAGTTGCACCTTAGACCAAAATAAACAAACCGTTACTACGAACAACCTTCATTTAATTACTGTTTTATATAGATAAAAGCCCAAAAGAATGTACGACTGTCTAAAATAGTATAGTTACAATTTTTAAGTCATATATTTTTTTTTACAATTTTATTGATTAGAAGCAAAACAATCGAAATTTTTGATTGTGTCAGCCAATTGCACTAAAAATTTGCCATTTTTCTAGTTTTGGTTAAAATTATACATACTTTAGGGCCCGCGACTACATCAAGCACCAATTGAATGAAGTTGGTATGCTCCAACCGTTTGTTTATTTAAGTCTAAGCTACGTTTTTGTCCTTCATTGCTTAGTTAAATTCGTAACAGTTTTCAAGACAAAGTTGAACGAGATGACCAAGATAACTTCGTCTGTGCCAAAGTTTTTATACCCTTGCAAATGTTTTGAAATTTCAGAGTTTAAGAACTCTAGCAATAAAATCTAAAATTTTTCTAACTGAAACTATTTTCCGGACGAAGTTTTCTATCAATGTTCAATGTTAATGTGCCTAGGGATTTTGAATTTGTTGCCGTAAGGGTAACTTTTCTAACATTTGCTTTATTTATTACCTGCTCGTATATCCCTCCATCTTCTGATAATCAAGTTTATATGCAACATATAGCTTGTATTAAAGATGTTTTTACCCAATTAAGAGACATTGACTCAATGGTTGTTTTTGGTGATTTTAACCTACCAAACATCACTTGGTCTAACTTTAATGGGTCGACTTATCTTGTACCATCAGCACATCATGACTTTTTAGATAGTCTGTTGGACATGTCGTTTTTACAAATTAACGCAGTACCAAACAAATTAAATAAACTGTTGGATCTCGTTTTCGTCTCTTACAGCGCGAATGTTGTTGTCTCTAGGTCTGCCTCTCTATCACTGCCCGAAGAAATTTACCATTACCAGCTATTGGACCTACCTCTTCGACTGTTATGATTTCCAATAAGTCTCGTCGTTGTTTTCGTACAGGAAACCTTACGTTATTAAATCAACTTCTTTGTGCAACAGACTGGACTCCTTTGTACAAATCAGTTAATTTAGACTTTGCTTTTAGTTTTTTCTATAGTTCCATTAATTCTCTTCTTGATATCCGTGTTCCTAATAGCGCTCCCTCTCCCGCGTCCATTAATCCTCCTTGGTACTGTACTTGACTTTCTAATTTAAAAAATATTAAGTCTAGATGCTTCAAAAAGTAGAAAAGTTCTGGTTGTGCCGTTGACTTTTCTAAATACTCAATTGCAAAATCGAACTTTACACTTTTCAATTCCGTGTGCTACAAGAAATATCTTGTCCGATGCAAAATTCAATTCGCAGAGGACCCTAAGCAATTCTTTAGCTTTGTCAACTCTAAACGTAGATCTTCTTATTTACCTTCTTCTTTTTTTCTGGGTGACCAAAAGGCTGACAATGATTCTACTGCCGTAGACCTGTTCGCCGACTTCTTTCAATCTACTTATTCCTTTACGCGCTTTACTAATACTTCTTATCCTTATAACGTTTCTTCTTATAACTCGATAACTACTCCCTCGATTTCAGAAAGCTCCTTACTTTCTCATTTAAAATCACTAAAATTTTCGTACTACCCTGGGCCTGACAACATTCCCAGTTGTGTGCTCAAAGAGTGTTGTATTTCTTTGTGCAATCCATTGCTTAAGCTTTTTAATCTATCGTTAGAATCTGGTATTTTTCCAAATCTTTGGAAGGAATCCTACATTATTCCTCTTCATAAAAAAGGTGGGAAATCTGATATATCCAATTATAGGGGCATAGCTAAACTATCCGCTATTCCAAAACTATTTGAACAGATATTCCCTAGAGCACTATTGTAAATCGATTTTATCACCTTTCAGTAAAGCATTTGATTCTGTGAACCATGATCTTCTCCTCGATAAACTTGATCGTTTAGGATTTCCATCCCCTTTTCTAATTGAATTTCGTCCTATTTAAGAGATAGAACTTAAAAAGTTCTGCTTCGCTCTTATACGTCAAAGCCTGTATTAGCTTTTTATACACTTGAAAAGTGTATTATAATTTTGACCAGAAGTTTGCAACGCATAGAAGGAATCATCTCCGACCACATAAAGTATATATATTCTTGATCAGCGTGACAAGCTGAGTCGATTAAGCTTTGTCCGTCCGTCTGTCCGTCTGTCTGTTTCGACGCGAACTAGTCCCTCAGTTTTGAAGCTAGCGAGCTGAAATTTTGCACAGAGTCTTCTTTTGTCTGCACGATGCTAATATGTCGGAACCGACCGGATCGGATGGCTACTTCTTGTAGCTGCCATACAAATGATCGGTCGAAAAATGGATTTTAATGAGAAAAACTGGTTTGTTCTCAATATTACCGCTCTCAATCACGGACAAAGTTAGCCTTGCCTTTCTCGTTTTTTTTATTTCAAAATACCGGGCGGAAAAAGTTTCGTTTTAGTCCCAATAGATAAAGTAAAAAGTTTGGCAGCGATCGGACTTCATTTAGTGGACAAGCGAATTTTTAGAGATTAAATCCGAAACTCATCCCCTTTAATTCCCATATATTTCAAATTTTCGATTTTGAGGGCGAGCGCGCGGCCACTAAATGAAGTCCGATCGCTGCCAAACATTTTACTTTATCTATTGGGACTAAATCGAATCTTTTTCCGCCCGGTATTTTGAAATGTATTTTTAAAGGCCAGTCTATTGTACAGGGTATTTCGAAGTCGGGCAACTCGACTGCAACGGCCTTCTTGTTTCGTTTGCCTTTTTTTGTACCCGTTACTCGTAGAGTAAAAAGGGTATACTAAAGTCGTGCAAATGTATGTAACAGGCAGAAGGAATCATTTCCGACCATATAAAGTATATATATTCTTGATCAGCATCAACAGCCGAGTCGATATAGACTTGTCCGTCTGTCCGTCTGTCCGTCCGTCCGTCCGTCCGTCTGTCTGTATAAACATCAAGATCTCAGAGATGGTAAGAGATAGAGGCTTGACTTGTATGGGACAAATGCTTCATTTATCTGCACGCAGATCAAGTTTGTTTTTAAATTTTGGCCACGCCCCCTCCTGCACCCGCAATTTGAAAAAAACGTTATATCTCCTACAGTTTTGAAGATAGACGATTCGTACCTTTTAGAGATAGTTAGTAATTAGTAATTTAAATGAATCGATTTGCTGAAGAAATGATAAAGATCGAATGAACGGTTCTTAAGTTATGAGCAAAAAAGTGAGCCAAGCCCCCCAGCTAACCCCACCTCCCACCATAAAAAAAGGTTTCATACTTTTCGGTTGGTCACCCTAAGGAGCGTAGGAACACTGTTAAACATGTTTTTTCATGAGTAACGGATATATCGATTACGCTCTCATTGTTTATATTTTCATACCCTTGCAAAGGGTATAACAATTTTGCTCAGAAGTTTGCAACGCATAGAAATAGTCATTTCTGACCCTACAAACTCCATATATATTCTTAATCTTAGGGCGACGAGCTTAGTCGATTGAGCTTTGTCCGTCCGTCTGTCTGCCCGTCTGTTTCTACGCAAACTAGTCCCTCAGTTTTGAAGCTATCGAACTAAAACTTTGCACAGAGTCTTCCTTTTACTGAACACTGCTAATATGTCGGAACCGACCGGATCGGATGACTATATCTTATAGCTGCCATAGCTATCGGTCAAAAAGTGGATATTAATGAGAAAAACTTTTTTATTTTTGATGTAAACGTCTCCCACTTCAGCGATTATTCATATGCTATTACAAAGATTTGGAAGTTTCGGTCGAAATCGGATGACTATATCTTATAGCTGCCATAGAAACTATCAGTCGAAAAGTGGGTTTTGTTTTAAGTTTTTTGTTTTAATGCTGGCGTTATTAAGCTCTGATGTATTAAAACATTTGCAAGGGTTAGAAGTTGGCTCGGCCATCTCGTTTTAGTTGACGTTACATAACCAAAAAATTATTTTTTTAAAATTCATATATCTATCAAAAAGCTAATTGACCAAATTTTTTCGTACTGACTTTTGGCATTACGAAAAAAAGTTTGATAAATATTCGCAAGTCAAAAATGAAAAAAAAATGTATAGAACGTGTTGACTGATCGGTTGCTTGTCAAAAGTTAGGTAATAAAACATATGGTTTTAATTTTTATTTTTTTTTTGTGGCCAATATTTGCGTGGATTACAACACCCATGATACTTGTTCCCCTACTTGTTAACCCTTTGACTAGGTAAAAATATATATTTAATTTTATTGTATTTTTATCCCAGCACTACAAGTACAAATAAGACTTATTTTGATTGTGCTAGTCACTACAGTGTAACAAAAATTTCCACAATTTAAATTTAAATTAATAATTTCTAACTTAACCTAATACACAGAATACATAAAAACAAAAAATAAATAAAAATAAATATTGAATATAAATATAAATACAAATAACTTAATTAAATTGTTGAATAAATTTAAATGTCGATTTGTAAATGTTTTTTAAGTTTTACATTAAACTGAGGGGTGCTTCTAATAGTTTTAAGGTTGTGAGGTAAATTGTTCCACAGACGAATAGCATTTACAAAGTACTGTCTTTTCGAGCACAGCGTTTTAGTTCTGGGACAAATAAAATTATTGGTTCTTTGTGAGAGAGCAGGTCTTAGTTTTTGAAATAAATAAGAAGGTTCCTGAGAATTTATGATTTTATGTAGGAATGTTAGAGTCCTGAGATCAATCCACTTCGTAAGGCTGAGGTCAAATATCTTGTATGACAGATGGGATATATGTTCCATACGCCTAACATTAAACACATATCTAGCAATGGAATTAAATGCCACCATTAATTTACCCATGTCTCTCGAGTCGCAGTGTCCAAAAATTTCCACACCATAAAATAGGGTGGGTACCAAAAATATTTTTGCAATAAGCAACTTAATGTTAACAGGCAGGAAAAACTGTGACACTGAGAGCTGCCGTAGAAGCCCATAAGTCCGACCAGTTGCTGTTGAAATATGCTTGCTCCACGACAAAGTGTTATTAAACATTATTCCTAGACTTACTGCCTGTTCCACGTATTGAATGGGAGTGTTATTTAGATGCAGTTTCGGCAACAGACTTGTATCAACAGGTTTTTTGTGAATGACAATACCATTTGATTTTAATGGATTCAGACCCAAGCCATTCTTTTTTGCCCAGTGGTTAACTTTATCAAGTACATCATTTGAAACTACTACACAGTCTTCAATTTGAGACAGCGAACGACTAACATATATTTGGACGTCATCTGCGTACAGATGAACTTCACAATTAGACAAAACATTCGGTAAGTCATTAACATAGACAGAAAACAATAGGGGTCCTAAAACTGATCCTTGCGGTACACCACGCGTCAATAAAGTAAAATTCGAGGTACATGAACCGGAAACAACCGCTTGGAGCCTGTCAGTGAGGTATGACCTAATAAAATTAACAGCAGTGCTTGTGAAATTATAAAGATTTTGAATTTTCGTGCAAAGAATGTCGTGGTTGACTGTGTCAAAGGCTTTGCTGTGGTCTAGCAGCGTTAAGAAAGTAACAGCGCCAGCATCCAACTGCTGGCGAATATCTTCTACAATGCCCGTAATTGCCGTTATGCAACTTCTGTTTTTCCTAAATCCAGATTGTTTAGAACTCATCAGCTTATTATTACTGAGAAATGTTTGCATCTGAGTGGCCATAAGGTTTTCTAATGCCTTAGCAAGAAACGGCAAAATAGATATGGGCCTGAACTCATTATTTGACTTTGGAATAGGTAGAATTTTAGCCCTCTTCCAGAGACACGGAAAGGTAGACGTTGTGATGGCAGTGTTTATAATGTGTGTGACCGGATCAAGTAGTACTGGAAGTAACATTTTTACAAATCTAGGGCTAACATTATCAAGGCCTTCTGCATTAGACTTAATTTTAAGAATACACTCTAAGACATCACATTGACTGACACACACAAAACTAAAGCTATTATCACAGTAAGGTTGAGCACTCAGGTACTTGTTACACGTAGCTTCAGGTACATTGAATTGCACAAATTTGTTATTTAGCTCATTTACATCAACTTCAATACCGGAATGACGATTACTTTTCCCGATTCCCAACTTACTTATTTCCCTCCACTTCTGCCTAGAATTAATGCCTTCCTTAAATTTTAAGGTATAGTGATTCTGTTTTGCAGTCCTAATCATCTTTGTGACATCACTCCGCAGCACACATATCATTAGTTTTATAACGCTTCCATCTACGATAAGCGATGTCACGTAGATAAATCTTTTTCTTGATATTGGCATTAAACCACGGTTGTTGCATCGGTTTGATCACTTTAGTTTTGATCTGCACGTACTTATTATACAGGTACACCAAATAGTTGTTTAGTAGTTGCACTTGCCAGTCTACAGAGGGCGTACGATATATCACCGACCAGTCAAAAGCAGTCACTTCCAACCCAAGTTCAGTAAAGTCAATATTCTTAAAGTCTCTAAATGTGATAGATATTTCATTATAATTAAGGTCATGTCTTGAAAAAGCAGGTACAGAGATCTGGTCATACAATAATATCTTATTCGATTCGTTAACAAAAAAAAGGTCAAGAAGCGTATCACAAAACATAGAGAAATGGGTGGGCATTATTTTATTGACTGCTTGTAGTCCCAGCGTCTGAAAATTTTCTAAAAGATGAGTCTCTCTTAGAAGATTGCTATTAAAATCGCCAGCTATAATAATGTCATTGTATGTTAAAGATAGGTCAGTAATTACGTCCAGTATTTGTGAATAGTCAGTATTTCGATTGGGTCTGTATATACAGCCAATTAGTGCTTTTGACAAGGAATGTTTGTTACATACTTCTAAAAATAAATATTAAATTTCACTATTACTGGTACTCTTGTAGATTAGTTTCGAACTAACTTTTTCATTTACATAAATAGCGACCCCACCTGCATGTCCAACACGATCGGAACGAAATAACGAGTAACCATCACATAACACAGACAAATCACTCAAGTCAGGCATAAACCACGTTTTAGATACACAGATAATATCAACATTGGACTGGACAAAGAGACTTCTAAACTCATCAATTTTTCGTACAAGACTTTGGGCATTTAAATGTGCAATTTTAAGGCCATGCTTGTGCTGTTTACTCAGGACTCTAACCATTGCGTTCGCTGTGGAACCATCCATCTCACACTCCACTGAGAGCACTAAACCCTATTAGACACACCCACTCGGTAAATACTGAAAGAGACATCGACTTAAAATTAAATATGAAACTAAAATACGTTTGATATATACCTATATTTATTTCATTTGAATTTTAATAGGTTGGTAGCTATTTCCGGCTGGCCCCATGTAGGGGGGCCACAGATAGACCTTACGGTCCTTTGTGAGGCCGGGTGCTTTTATGGTACCATTTCCTTCAGAAATCCAGTAGGATCCTTGACGTTTTGGCAAATGCCAATAGTTGTTTGGGGGAGCTCTTGGCTGCCTCTTCCAGAGTGGTGAAGCTTGGGGAGTGCAGATGAGGTGTTCTAGAGTTTCTGCTACTCCAGGTTCCTTGCATTTCCTGCAGGTGTCTGCTGTCGTGATGCCTAGCCTTATCGCGTGAGCGGCTGCTAGGCAGTGACCAGTTAATATGCCTATAAGCAGTCAGCAGTCTCTTCTTTGGAGCTGCAGCGTATAGTACGTGAGTTTTTTGTCTCTCTTCTTGCACATAATTTTAGAGATTCAGCAGCCGGTCGTGTTCTTCCACTTTTCCTCTGCTTCTTTCTCCGCTATCTCTTCCATCTTGCTGTATAGCGTCTGTAGGGAGATAGGTATGTTAAGTGTTGCTACTCGGCTTAGTGCGACCCCGGCTTTTGCAAGAGCGTCCGCCATTTCGTTTCCATCAATGCCCTGGTGGCTGGGAATCCAGTAGATTTGCACCTTGCTGGAGGTGCTGAGGGAATCTAATGTTTCTCTGCTTGCCAGAACATTTTTGGAGTTGATGGGGTGACTCTGCAATGCTTTGATTGCCGCTTGGCTGTCTACGTATATGTTGATTTGATCGTTTGGTGCGTGTAATTCTGCCAATTCGGCTGCTTTCCTTATGGCGAAAACTTCCGACTGGAATAATGTGCAGTGGTTTGGCAGTTTGTAGGAGAGTCTCAATTCCGGTTCCTACACGGCGGCTCCGACTCCTGAGGCCATCTTTGAGCCGTCCGTGAAAAGGTGCGTTGCTTCCTGAGCCAGCCCTGTACGCCAGTCTTCTGGTCCCAGTAATGCTGATGCGCCTGTAAAGTTGGTTCATGTTGTCCGTGCTACTGTTGATCTCTCTACCCACTGTGCTGTTTTCATAGCTTTGTAGAGCCATGGTGCCTGCCGCGATTTTTTTGCGTTAGCGGTGTTCCATTTATAATGGGTGGAGTCCATTGCGGTACCTTGTATCTCTTGGTGAAGAGAATAAGGTCCGTCTTCTCCGCATTGATGCTAAGTCCGGCTTCTGTGGCCCACTTTAGTATCTCTCTGAGAATAGAGTCCATGATTGAGCATATGCGGTTATCTTGGGTGCTTCCTGCGAAATTTTTTAAGTAATTCGTTGACCACAAGGTTCCATAGAAGAGGTGACAGGACTCCGCCCTGGGGCGTTCCGCCATGTGCCTCTCTTGTCATGGTTGTGGTACCCCACTCGGCTTGTACTCTTCTGCAGCTCAACAGGTTATCCAGGAGTCCAATGCCGTGTGTATTGCTAGGGCTCTTAGGCTTCGCATTATTGCTTCTGTAGTGACGTTATTAAATGCACCCGAAATGTCAAGGAATGCTCCCAGGCCAAATTCCTGATGGTACAGTGCCTTCTCGAAGGTGGCTATATGGGAGTGTAGCGCTGTTTCCACCGATTTCCCTTTCGTGTAGGCGTGCTGGTTCCCCTCCAAGGTCAGGTTCATGCCTTCTCTTATGTGAAGGTCCAGTAGCTTTTGCATTGTTTTGAGCAGGAATGATGTGAGGCTAATGGGCCTGTAGTCTTTTGGTTGCACGTGACTGCATTTCCCTGCTTTGGGCAGGAAAAGAACGCGTGCTGTCCTCCAGGCCACAGGTACATAGCTCCACCTCAAGCATGCTATAAAAATGGATTGTAGCCATGGGACGATTGCGCATTGGCATGGCTGGGAATATTCCATCTAAATCCCCATCCTGGGGATTAATAACTCGCGAACGAGTCGCTCGCCCATCGGATCTTTTCTGGAGTAATGATATTGTCTGGGATGTTGACTTGTTGCGTGTGTAGGTCTTTAGGAAAGTGGGCATCAAGTTGAGCGCATGTTGCTTCCCTACTGCTTTCTGTCCAGTGTCCGTCGTTCGTTTTTAGCTGACACTGCATGGGTGGCTGCTTTGAAAGCAGTTTCCTAAGTCTAGCTGTTTCGGAGACCTTCTCTATGCTGGAGCAGAAGTTTCTCCATGAGTTTTGTTTTGCCTTCCGTACTTCTTTTTTGAAGACGCGAAGTCTAATCTTGTATTTCTCCCAGATTATTTGCTCATCCGCTTGTTTGGAGAGTTTGAAGCATTCTTGCACGTCCTTCCTCTGCTATTTCAGCGCTGGGGTCCACCAGGGGGTCTGGTTCTCCTTTTGCTAACTTTGAGTTTGCATGAGGTTTTGAATGCTTTGGTTAGGTTGGCTGTGAGCGTCTCCACGGACCTCTCAATGTCGCCTACCGAGCAGATACTCGTTGGCTATGCTAGTTTAGATTCTACCGCTCTAAGGTAATTCACACAGTCTGTGTTCCGGGGGTTCCTATAGGCGTTTCTGGTTTGGTTGTGGTTAAACTCGATCTTAAATTGGAGGTACTTGTGGTCTGAGAAGGAGTTTCTATCAAGCACTCTCCAGTCTGATGCCTGTGTACTATTCCCTAAGGTCTGAGTTAGGTCTAGAACATTGGCCGATGTTGGTCCCACATATGTGGGCACATCTCCAACGTTTTCTATTTTAAGGTTAGTTTGTAGGATAAAGCTCAAGAGTGACTCACCTCTGTCGTTGATGTCTGGGCTGCCCCACACGGTGTGATGTGCGTTGGCGTCTGTTCCGAGGACGAGTGGTTGCTTTTTCCTGCTCGCCTCGGCCGTTAGGTGTTCGAGCTCAGCCGGTGGCGACTCTCTCTCGTGTGCCATGTAGCAGGATGCCAACAGTATTGGCTCATCATCGCGATCTTCCAGGGCCACAACTGTGAGGTCATCCGAGCTGTAATTAGACATAAGGTAAGCATAGATGCCTTTTCTTAACAGAATGGCTGTCCTTGCCTTACTTACTGCGGTGGGATAAAAAACGTTGTAGTTTTGTGACCTTTGCCCTGAGACTTTGTTCCCTGCCTCAATCCAAGGTTCCTGAACTAAGGCCACTTCGGCGGGCCCTGCCTTAAGGGTTATTAGGAGCTCCGCCGACGCGAGCTTGCTTTTATGCAAGTTGACCTGGAGGACCTTCAACTGCATGGTCGTTGTCGGCGTCCCCCGGCCCGGATGGGTCAACTACCATGGTTGCGTCCACAACCTCATCGTCCTCCAAACTGGGTGGGTCAGCTACTGTGGCTGATTCCTCATCCCTTTCGGTCTCAGCAGACTGTACTACCTCCGTGATATCGAGGCTGCTGGCTTTATCGACCATCTCGTCGATGCCCAGGTCTTTCTCGACCTCTCCAGCCTCTAGCGTGTGCTCCTTCTTGTCTTCGGGATGGCGCTTTTTGAGTCGTTGGTGCACGCTGCCTACTCCCCACGCCATCTTCCCGAATCTTGGGTAGAGCAAATCATCGGCCTCCTTCTTGATCTGGAGGACCATGTGCTGCCCGTTCTTGTCGGGCTTAGCAACATGCAGTACCTTCCAGTCAGCTGTTGGCACGTCTGGGTTTTGCCACCTTAATAGTTTCAGCGCCTGCTACTTTGGTACAACCCTTGGGAAGAGCGCTTTTGCTTTCGGCACTGACGGAATGCATGTTCTGTCAACTACTTCCAGCTGGGCACCCTCCCATGGGCTTTCCATGTCTGCAACGACGCTTGTGACCCACTTGAGGGTGAGGTCGTCCATACATTTGAGGATCTTGACTTCAAACAGCCAGCCTGCTCCGTCAAACGTGACTGGTTGCGCTGCTGGGTCGTCCATCCTTTTAAAAATCTCCTCGAACAGCTTCCCCTTCACTAGCTTCCACTCTTCCAGGGTCATTTTGCCGAAAGGGTCGCTTTTGTCGACGAGCCGTTTTGCCAGATGCCGTTTTGCCACGTCACTGGCTGACTCCTTTATGGGCATTTTCCCTTTAGGTGTGGAGCTTGGTGGAACCTTGCTCTGCGGTCTTGGGCGTGGCCGTTTGCTGGCTGGGGCCTCCGCTTTCGCTGGCTCAGTTGAGCGCTGCCGCTTGACAGCCAAGCTCTCCTCCACCTTGTTAGCGTATGCTGCGGAGGTGGCTTGCATCGCCTGCTTCTCCGCAAAGTGTTTCCGACCCTCCTTGATCTTTTGCTCGGCCCACGCCAGTTTGTTGCTCTCCTCTGGGGTTAGCTTACCGCTGCCCGTCTGGACTGGGGAAAGCAGCAGCTTTTCCTCGGCCTCCGTATTTATAGAGCCGCCGTGCGACTCGCAGTCCGAGTCTGTATCGACTGCGGTACCACGTCACACTTTGGCTTTTGTCGTTGTGGCAGTAGCCATACAACTGTCTTGGCCTGCTCCAACCGCGACAGAGGTGTGACCGCTGGCGACACGAAGAAGGGATTTCTCCCCACCGTGCCCGCCGGTGGTAGCAGTCACGCCTTCCACCGACGTTTGGACTGATATCCCAGCCCGAGTTTGATCCTTTAGGTTGTGCATTGGAAATGACCAACCATGATGGTTGCATTTTGTTCTTGGGTACCACCCCATAGCATTTTATGCCTACTGCCAGGTACCTCGTAACCATGGCTCTGGCTCAACTCTGCCCAACTAAAGCTGGACAGAGCTGACCATCACCTTAGCTACACACTGCATTTCCTGGGTGTAAGACGCGCAAGTGACACTGGGTATAGCACGCTTTAAGCCGAGGTACATACAGTGTCCATTGTCCAGCCGACACCCTCGGGAAAGGGTTCAGTTAGAGAATTTCCGTCAGCCTGAATTTTAATAGATTATCCAATAAATACAATAACATTTTTGAAAAGATTGCTTGAATCAGCCGATATAAACAATTTCCAAAACTTTTTCTTTTTTCTTTTTTAACATAGCATACTGAAATGGGTCTGCGTTCAAAGCGTACCTACTCCGACTGCGACTTCCGTGGATAATAGTCACATGTTAAAGGAATCCTCGCTGGCGCCCAAATTTCCCAACATCACCAGTGAATTTAAGGCCAGTCGAATATATGAGTCATTTCGTGCGTTGTCTGCTCTTCGTCAGGCTCCTCAAGTAGCTGCTATGCTCAGTGGAAAGCGTAGTTTGCGTTTCGAAAATGCCACGGACTCAATAGCGAAATTGGATCGATTGCGTGTGACCCGCAGCATGTCTGCGGACATGTTAAGTCGCAACATATCCATTATTTTGGAAAACCTGCTAAAACATTATGAACAGTCGCAGTTGCCCACGCATGGGCAGGGACTGCCCACAGTGGTGCGCACTAATATACTTATTCGTAGTATGGGACCCGTCTCTGAACTCGAAATGGACTACTCGATGGACTGCTACTTTAGACAGTACTGGCGGGATAAGCGACTCAGCTTTAAGGGACCCATCAAGAGTTTATCGCTTAGCATTAAAATGCTGGACAAAATCTGGAGACCAGACACTTACTTCTATAATGGCAAGCATTCGCACATACACACAATAACCGTGCCCAATAAGTTGTTAAGATTGGATCAAGATGGTGGAATTCTATATTCAATGCGGTAGGCTGGAAGCTTACGTCTCTGCTCTGATATCTTAGACCTTTCCCAAACATTACAGATTAACTATCAAAGCCACCTGTCCTATGGAGTTGAAAAACTTCCCAATGGACAGACAGTCGTGTCCGCTAGTAATTGGAAGTTGTAAGTATGAGCCTGTAGAAAGTATTTAAAATCTCGAATTATATATGTTATCGGTGGAGTAGCAATCCTTATAAAAAACAACATTAAACTACCACTCCCACACACACATCGCTCACTTACTTCAATACTGGCATAACTCAAAAAATACGATTTTTGACTTAATGATGCAGAAATGTGCGCGCTCTTCTGTACTATTTTATGCAAAAATTTTCGTATCGCTATCTCTTCTACTTTCCATGTGAGATGAGAATATGTCGCAATATCATTTTCCAGGTTAATTTTCATGTTGATGCAAGAACCGTCATATCTCAGTTGTCCTGCCGTCGATATTGACCAAACATACTTCGTCTTTCAGTTAAAACATCATATTTTCAAGATTATTAATAAGCATTCTAAATATATAATATTTTACTTTTGTTGAAACTAAAACAACCATTTTTTTAGGTTAAATCCATTGAGAACTTCAAACCTGTTTTTCTCAAAATGGATTATTTTGAGTTATGCCAGTATTGAAGTAAGTGAGCGACATATCAAAGAAGTTATTGGCATTCAAACCTTAAATGTCTGTGAAACGACAAATATTTACTCCTTCTATTTTCCAGGCGGCCAAGCGAACGCTATTAAAAAGCAGCAATTTGCTGATGATATTCGGAAGCTTACGAGTGTAAATGGAAATTTCATCCTATGTGGTGACTTTAATAGCAGACACCGTGATTGGGGTTGCATTCGCGCAAACTGTTGGGGAAATATATTGAACGAAAAATGATCATCTCTCCGTATTAACATGTCTTATAGCCTATTTCCACTGGCTTCATTTCTTGTCATTTTCATTTCTAAAAATTTTGCCGTTTCCATTGACAAATTGTCATTTGTTTAACATTCACAACGATACGTTGTGAAAAACAGCTGAAAAGTTTGATTTAAATAACAGGCGCCACTTTCAAACTCACGTGGAATATTTATCAAAAAATAACATACCCGTCATGACAGCAATTTTGAGGGGCAAACGCATTGTTATCATCCTGAACTATCAACAGAAAGCTAAATACACAACTTTTATTGACTAATTTATATTTTAAACAAAATTGCGCCTACTATTTAAATTCAAATTAGCAAATTATTGGTGATGACACTTTCCGTTTCCAGAGAGTAGCGAGTAATGCCAGAGAGTAGGTAGTATTTAAAAAAAAAAATACCAGATTCCTTCGTGGGGAATGTCAACATTTTTCATCATTTTTCAGAAATGAAAGGCAAAATGAAGTGACAATTCGTATGGAAGAAATGATATCATTTTCTTCATTTCTTGTCATTTCATGAAATGAAGCTTCATTTGTTCAGTGGAAATAGGCTATTACCCAGCAAGCCATACTTTAGTCCCTGCCAGCACTAGGTGTCAAGGATCCACTCTGGATATTTTTCTCTCAAACTGCTCACAAGTGCTATCCCAGGCAACAGTATTCAACCAGTTAAGCTCGTACCACCTGCCAGTGCAGATTGAGCTGCATAAGCTGCCTATAATAGAAGAATCTTTTAGATTCGACTATAAAAGAGCGAACTGGACGCTTTTCGCGGGTCATCTCAGCCAAAACCTCCAACTAGTTCCTCAAGAGACTATTACCCAGCCAGTGCAGGTCAATTCCATGGTCGACAAATTTACGAAAGCAATACAAGAGGCTAAGGAACTCGGTATCCCCAAAGTTAGAACCCGGTTCACCACAAAGCCCCTGCCGCCTCATATAAAATTATTAATAACACGCAGAAATAGACACCGTCGAAATTGGCAGAGATTTAGGAACGTAGTTCACCTTGAAGAGGTAAAACGGCTGAATCACAGTATTGCATAGAAATAGCAACTTATCGTAACCAGTCATGGAACTCTTTTCTATCCTCTCTGGACAAAGGCTCTTCTCCATTTTGGAAAGTTGCAAAAATTATACGAAAAAAACCTTCAAGCATCCCAACTCTTGCTGTGGGAGCAGTACACTGTTCGACACCAGAACAAAAATGTGAGGCACTCGCCGTAACTTTCCTAGGGAACCATTCGAGTACGAACTGCTTAAGCTTTTCTGATACTGAATTTGATGTACAAAATTGCGTAGACCATTTAAATACCCTAGAAATAAACCCCGATGAAAATTACCTAATAAATTGTAGAGCAGTCTCTGAATTAATAAAAAAGCTCAAAAATAAAAAAGCACCCGGTCTGGACAATATTGACAATCTATGCCTTAAAGCTCTCCCTACATGTAGTGGTATAGGCTACTTGACCGCTATAATTAACGCAAGCCTCCGACATGGATATTTCCCCAAGTTTGGAAAACTTCCAAAGTAGTCCCAATAAGAAAGCCAAATAAGCCTCCTGAGTCCCCTTCATCGTACCGGCCTATTAGCCTTTTGTCTGCAGTCAGCAAAATATTAGAAAAAGTCATCAATAAGAAGAACTCATCCTTTGTCGACAATACTGATCTACTCCCGAATGAACAATTCGGATTTCGTAGGGAACACAGCATAATTCATGCGATAGTCCGAATCAAAAAGATTGTCAAACAAAACTTAAATAGGCAGATGTCCATTGGGATGGTGCTCATGGATATAAAAGCTGCTTTTGATTCCGTATGGCACAACGGTTTCATCTTTAAGATGACAGCTTTTAATTTTCCGACAGCGTTCGTTTATGGTGTACATTGGTCGGGCTCATTCTACCGCGATAGATATCCCCGCAGGATGCCCCCAGGGATCCTGCCTCTGCCCCCTTCTTTATAACATTTATACATCGGACTTTCCGAACCTAAACGGCTGCACTGCCGCAATATTTGCTGACGACACAGCAATAATTTCCCCAGGTCTGTTACCAGCAGAAATCACACAGAACTTACGGGAAGCATTTGACTCCCTCCAATCCTTTTTTACAAGATGGAAAATTCTGGTGAATACCGATAAAACTCAAGCTATTTACTTTTCAATACCTTATCGTGTGACTTCTTTAATCTACTGATGGAAGATATACTGCGCAGGTGCCGACATGCTAACAGAACCGGCGGATTTATATATAAAAATCTAATGCTACTTGCATATGCCGATGATATTGACATTATCGGCAAAACTAAACGGGCAGTAAGCAATGCGTTTTCAGAGATTGAGAAGGAGTCTAGATTAATGGGTTTAGCGGTAAATGAGGACAAGACGAAGTACCTAGCATCCGCGGACAAAAAGTCATTGTGACTTGGAACTTCTGTCACAATATAGGGGTACAACTTTAATGTTGTAGAGGATTTCGTCTACCTCGGAATGATGATAACCAGCAAGAACAACATCAGTCTGGAAATCCGACGAAGAATCACTCTTGCGAACCGATGCTACTATGGGCTAAGTAGGGAGTTCAAGAGCAAAGACCTCAAGCGAAGAACAAAAATAGCCCTTTACAAGTCGCGATTGGCGTGTTTGAACGAAAAATTCTCGGAGGATTTATGGACCTTTAAAAGTCGGCGATGATTTCCGCATTCGAAGAAACGACGAACTGTATGAGCTCTATGGGGACACAAGCCTGGTCAAGCGCATAAAGCAGCAGCGGCTGCACTGGCTAGGACATGTCGCCAGGATGAAGGAAGAAGCTCCAGCAAAAAAGGCGTATAAATCGAAGGCGGCTGACTATGGAGGCGGCAAGGTGGGAAAACCACCACTAAGATGGGAAGACCAGGTGCGGGAAGACATTGCCGAGCTTGGTGTGACCAACTGGTGGCAGCTCGCACAGAACAGAAGCGAATGGAGAGCGTTAATCGCAGATGCCCAGACCGTCGAACGGTTGTAATGGCCATTAAAGAAGAAGAAGAATTTACTTTTCAAGAAAACGATTGCCTAGATATCTACCAAACAGCTACTTAGACCTGGATGGTACTGACATCCTCTGGGATAAAAAGGTTCTCTACCTAGGTGTCATCCTAGACCCAAAAGTTAACTTCAAGGACCATGTAGGGTATACCATTGATAAAATCAATTCTCTTATCAGAACTCTGTATCCCCTAATGAATAGAAACTCACGGTTATCCATTGAAAATAAATTATATTTGTTCAGATCGATATTTCAGGCAATAATTTTCTATGCAGCCGCAGTGTGGTCTGATGTCGCCAAGTGCCATATTAAGAGACTACAAACAGCCCAAAACACGCTATTAAAAATGATTTTCAAGCTCCCTCGGCATCATCCTACCTCCGATTTGCACCACAAAGCCAATGTAGAAATGATAGCAGACAGACTAAGCCGACTGACAGATAACTTCAATGATAGATGTAGATATTCAACACAGTGTTACAAAACACAGTGTTACAAAACAAAAAAAAATCTGCACATACTTTTTACGAGTACATATTGTTGGGCAGTTCGAGTATAGCATTTCCTCATACTTGGTTTTTCCTAACACCACCAAAATCTGAAGTTATGGCCCAAAAACCGCTTTTTGCTTTTTTACCTCACTTAAATAGATATAGAACTCGCGAATGGACCGTCTGATTGCTCATAACCTTATCAATTTACGAGAGGGATCTAAAACATTATAATCATTGGTTTGACTAATTTAACGCGATGGCTGAGAAATGCGGCTTACAGATCTGGCATTTTCAACTTTTTTGGGAAATTTGAACTTTGGCCATCACTGGTTTAACTATTTTATTCTATGCGATTTTTCCTTAAAGTTTGTAATAAAAGCCCATTTAATTCTCCGTCGAACGGTTGTTGTCCCAATGAATTTGGATACCGTTTGACGAAGTTATGCGCGATTTTCTGAGTACACATCGACAATCTAGTATTTTTTTTAGTGTGCTAACATATTTATGTTTGCTTTCACATAATTGCCCCTAAAAGTAAACTTAGTTTTGATTTGGCGCCAGATTCAAAACATATTTTTAAATACTTAAAATGCAAATATATATAAACTTCCATGTATCAACATTTTTTCGCAAATATTACCGGTCTCTGAATACTGTTATCTAGCATAACAATAAATTGAGCTATAGTGAGTAGATGTGGGCTGCAAGTGGTTGTTATTATTTTTTATTTTTTAATGAGCTGAAATTGGCATATTAAACAAAAGAGCCGTGCACAGCAAGAATCGTATACAGGTAGGCACGGTTAAGGCTTGTGAAAAGCAGATTGCTCTCATGGCGCAAGCCTTGCCCACGCCTGGTCATATCTGGTCTAATGAAGAGAATTAAGCTGCGGGTTCTATTTAATAATAAACCCCTTTGGTACCTCAGAAATAAGTTTTCAAGTCTACAATTTTGTATATATTGGGCCTTGTAATGATAACTGTCTAACCACGATTGTAGAAAACCGCGATAAAATACCATGGATGACCGATGATGAAGAATATAAAAACCACTACAACAGGATGGACGAACCACTGTCGCCAGCTCGAACGGAACAGAAGCGACTGTCGGGCAGTAATAGCAGTGGCCGAGATCGTCAGTCATATGTGGCATAAATTTCGGGCCAAAAAAGCTGGTGCTGCTAAAATTCCTTCAAATCGAGCCAATTACACAATTTATTATGCGCTGAGTTTTTAGACAGGATAACGGACATTACCCATCGCTGTTAAGTGCAAGCTGATGTCACTTTCTTCTCATTTTTACTTGGCGCGGTCCACTTTGGTTTTTGTTTGGTATTTAATGGTTCGTCCATCCTGTTATAGTGGTTTTTATGTTCTTCATCATCGGTCATCCATGGTATTTTATCGCGGTTCTCTACAATCGTAGTTAGACAGTTATCATTGGGCCTTGTTTGTAGACTTGAAAAGTAATTTCTTAGGTACCAAAGGGGTTTTATTATTAAATAGAACCCGCAGCTAAATTCTCTGCATAAGACCAGATATGTCTAGGCGTGGGCAAGGCTTGCGCCATGAGAGCAATCTGCTTTTCACAAGCCTTAACCGTGCCTACCTGTATACGATTCTTGCTGTGCACGGCTCTTTTGTTTAATATGCCAATTTCAGCTCATTAAAAAATAATAACAACCACTTGCAGCCCACATCTACTCACTATAGCTCAATTTATTGTTATGCTAGATAACAGTATTCAGAGACCGGTAATATTTTTGCGAAAAAATGTTGATACATGGAAGTTTATATATATTGCATTTTAAGTATTTAAAAATATGTTTTGAATCTGGGCCAAATCAAAACTAAGTTTACTTTTAGGGGCATTATGTGAAAGCAAACATAAATATGTTAGCACACTAAAAAAATACTAGATTGTCGATGTGTACTCAGAAAATGCGATAACTTCGTCAAACGGTATCCAATTCATTGGGACAACAACCGTTCGACGGAGAATTAAATGGGCTTTTATTACAAACTTTAAGGAAAAATCGCATAGAATAAAATAGTTAAACCAGTGATGGCCAAAGTACAAATTTCTCAAAAAAGTTGAAAATGCCAGATCTGTAAGCCGCATTTCTCAGCCATCGCGTTAAATTAGTCAAACCAATGATTATAATGTTTTAGATCCCTCTCGTAAATTGATAAGGTTATGAGCAATCAGACGGTCCATTCGCGAGTTATATCTATTTAAGTGAGGTAAAAAAGCAAAAAGCGGTTTTGGGCCATAACTTCAGATTTTGGGGGTGTTAGGAGAAAACCAAGTATGAGGAAATGCTATACTCGACCTGCTTTACAGCGTGTGCTAGGTCATTTCGAAAGTATATTTTCGCTGTAACACTGTGTAATTAATGAAATTTATAAAACAATAATATAGTCTAGTTATAACAAAGCAGAATAAGTCCATAGGCTTGAACTCTTAAGAACTAAGTAATAGATATTAGAAGCATGCACTTAATAAAACAAACAGATGCAACAGAAAAAAATCTTGACAGTATAATTCACTTCATTCACCCTGAGAAATCTAGCACAAGCCGGCGAGACTAAAATTGGCTTCAATATAGATTTTTTATACCCTGTACCCATTGAAAAGGGAATCATCAAATAATGTATGTAACAGGGAGAAGGAAACATTTCCGACCCTATAAGGTATATATAAAGATTCATTATCAGCATCAACAGACGAGTCGAGCCATGTCCGTATGTCTGTATATACGTGTCCATCTCAGAGACTATACGAGATAGAGACACAAGTTTTTGCATGTACAGTGGTGTATACCGTACCCAGATCAAGTTTGTTTCAGGTTTGCAAAATTCTCAATTGTACTCGGACTACTCGACTGCAATGCTCTAACTTCTTTTTTATTGATTTTTGAAGACAAAATCTGCTCGATTTTGAGAAGACAATCGATCTCGATTTCGAACTTCTCTAAATGGATTCATTATTCATTATGGTGTTTCCGTTTCCAAATGAAATGGAAACCGATTTTCTTCTCAAATGAATGAATCTATTGTCAGCACAAAACAGTTATCTTTAAAGTCAAGTAGAATTCAAATTTTTTTAAATGCCAGCGCTTATGTTAATTGCTTGTGCCGAGATATGAAGAAAACGCAATATTCAAGACAGCAAAAGAAGCAGAAATCTCTGTAATTATGTGGACATTCCTCTAAAGTTAGACTTCAAGTAATAGCATATTTCCAAAAAAGCAAATATGTACGTATTTTCACATATCTCTAGAAATCTCTAGAGGTTTTCGTATAAACGTTGACATTTCATATTCGGGTGTGTCCCAGAAATCTCTAGAGGTTTTCGTATAAATGTTAGCATTTCATATTAAAGCTGTTTAAATTTATATGTTAAGTGCTCAAATATGCCCGGCTACTAGATTAGATGACAAAAGTTGAGCGATTTGAAACCGCCTGCTCAAAGCCAAGTAGATTTGAAGCGTACGGTTTTCCATCCGCATAATCTAGTAGGTGGTCTGACTCTTGACACTTCGCAAGTAAAGTAGTCCTAGTTTAGTTCGAAGTTCAATCGTTTATACGAAAATCTCTAGAGATTTCTAGAACACCCCTGTATATATTTTGTTATCGATGCCACAACACATCCACCTTGATGTTTTCGATGACACAAAAAGACTACTCTGATTGATAAATCATGTGAATTCCAAATTGAAGGTAAGCAAGACTTTAATGGTATTTATTTTAAATTAATAAATTTGTTTTTGGATGGCTTCAATCGCAAGTGTCGTGGAAGGATTGCTATGAAGCCATGTTCATGAATATGTAAGAGGAGAATTTAATCTCGGTCAAAAAGATGCAGGATGCTGGATTGACAGTTGTAGTTGATCCAGGTAACTATATAAACAATGTTCCAATTGTTAAATTTTCGTTACCAAAAAGGGTATATGGGTCATTCTATTTCAAATCGAACAGTCTCAAAAGTCAACATTTTTTGTTTCAATAATCAAAAAAACCGAAATTAGATCCAGGGTTCGTAAAATAACACACATTTGTTTTTTACACGCCCAATATTAACAGGGAGAAAAAATTAAGCCTTAAAAAAATTTTTATTTTCACAATTGCAATGAAGAAAATTTCTGAAGATTTTTCACACGCGTGAGAAAAATATTGTGTGAAAAATTTTCTGGATTTTTTTTTCACAGATGTTAGCAAAAACTTTTTTCACTCGTGTTAGTAACACTCGTGAAAAAAATTCTCGTGTTAATAACATGAAACAAATTTTTATTTTCTTCTGTAAAAAATTGTTAGTAACAAGTGTGAGAATAAAAATTTTTTTCATTGACGTTAATTATCATGGCAGAAAAATATCTTTCGAGCATTTTACGAACCCTGATTAGATCTCGACACTCCCACCGAAACGTGATTTGCGGTTTTGCAAAAAAAATGTTTGTTAAATTTATAAACAATTTTAAAAATCGTCAAAACGAAAAAATGGAAAAAGTGTTTTTTATAAAAGTGATATCTCAGGATTGGGTTATCGGACAGATCTCAAGTTAATATTGATGGAAAGCATTTTACTGTATCTACTCAAATTATAATTTTATAGATTTTTAAAATATTTAATATTATTAAGTAATTTTTGCTATGATTAATTGAACTTTGTTGTGAATTAGGGTTATCAGAGCTTTTAAAGTGTTTTATACCAACACCAAATTCAGCATTCGTATGGCAGCTATATGATATAGTCATCCGATCCGCGCGATGTTGACATTTTTGGAAAGCTTGATAAATATAAAACAAACACGTGCCAAGTTTCAAGAAAAAAGCTTTGAAACTGACTTCGTGAGAAATTTTTATTTAAAGGTATCTTTTTATTTGTTTATAACTTCAAAAACTCATAACTTTTAAACTATAAAAGATTCCATCTTTTTGAAAACACCAAAATTTAAGTTATATTTAGTTGTATAATTAGTAAATTGCACATCCTCAGAACACTTGCCAAGTTTCAACCAAAAAGCTTTAAAACGGACTGCGTGGCGAAGTTCTCTTTAAGAGTATCTTTTGATTTGTTTATTACTTCAAAAATTAATATCTTTTAAACTATAAAAGTCTCCTTATTTTTGAAAACACCGTTTTTTAAGTTGTGTTTAGTACAATAAATTGTATATCCCCAGAAGCTATAACATGGTGGTTAACACTTAGAAAAAATTATATGTAATTTTTATCAACAATTACTTAATAGTATTAAATATTTTTAAAATCTATAATTAATATATAATTTGAGTAGATACCAGAGATTAAAACCGTAACTGAAACCGTAACCCGTAACCGCTAAAAACACTTTAAAATGCGAAACCGAAACCGTAACCGTAACCGAAAAATAATTTTTTTTATAACCGTAACCGTTTGACCTTTATTTGCATAACCGGTTATCAGAACCGTAACCGAAACATATATACGGGTTTATTTCGGTTTTTCCTCTACTGGTAAAAATTTCAATTAGATGTACATATGTACAATGAACATTTTTCATACATAGAGTTTATTCACTTATATTGTCTGCTTATTTATTATGCATATCCATTGATTTATTAAGCTAGGCATACCGACGCGGACAATTTTGTCGGAGCGGAAATTGTTTGAAAATTTCCAGAGCCCTGGACAATATAGTGTGACCAGAAAATAGCCAAAAGAGTCAGCTGTTGTTAGTTTACATAATAGGCCATCTAATTCAAATAAAATAATAGAGTTTAAAAAATTAATAATGGAAGTCACTAGGGAAAATTTAGAGGTCATAGGCAATGCCATGTTCACTTTCATGGATGTATTTTGTAGGGCTGGAGGTATAAGCAGTGTCTTTTATTTTGGCTTGCGTGAGCAGACCATGACCACCAAGACATACAGCTAAAACGACAAGCCAAATCCAGCCAAACTAGCCACAGCCAGCTCCATAGACTAGAGCCGGATCATACTCGCCGGGCGTATTGGTTTAATACGGATTTAAAGGTAGCTGGTAGATGAGCGCATAGGTAGCAACGGGAGCAATGGAGTCTACCTCAGTAATCCGGCGGACACACTATTATAACGTGGTGTTCATGGGTATGCACATCACCAGCCATAACAACTGGAGAAGCATACAGAAAAAGATCCTGAGCGATGTACATAGATGGGCTCTAACAAATTTGTCCGTCCCTGAGAAACTAGTTTAATTATAAAAAACTACATATGTTAGCTATTTATATACAGCTTCTTTACAACCACTTCTAGCTATTTCTAGCTATTATTCAACGCCGATTTAGCCCGCGAAAAAGTTGTCAACACTGTTCATAGACAAAACAGATCATGTCATCCGCGTATTGTTCATAAGTTTTGGTTGTGGACATTTTATGTTGTTTAACATTGTGCTCGGTGCCAAGGGCTAAGTAATTTCTCAAAACAAAATTAAAACTTTTTCTGTGGTGTTTAACTTAGCGAAAACGAGAGCGTAAGTTAAAGTCGGCTCTAACCGACTTCGATATACCCGTTACTCATGAAAAAACATGTTTAACAGTGTTCCTAAGTTCCTTGACCATCCAAAAAGTATGCAACATTTTTTTTGTGGGAGTGGGGGTGGCGGGGGGCTTGGTTCAGTTTTTTGCTCATAACTTAAAAACCGTTCATCCGATCTTTATCATTTCTTCGATTCATTTTGCTAATTACTAACTATCTCTAGAAGGTACGAATCATCTATCTACAAAACTGTAGGAGATATGACGTTTTTTCCAAATTGCGGGGGCGGGAGGGGGCGCGGCCAAAATTTGAAATAAACTTGATCTGCGTGCAGATAAAAGAAGCATTTGTCCCATACAAGTCATATTTCTATCTCTTACCATCTCTGAGATCTTGATGTTTATACAGACAGACGGACGGACAGACGAACATGGCTAAATCGACTCGGCTGTTGATGCTGATCAAGAATATGTATACTTTATAGGGTCGGAAATGATTCCTTCTGCCTGCTACATACATTTGCACGACTTTAGTATACCCTTTTTACTCTACGAGTAACGGGTATACAGATAACTTTTGGAGCGGCTGCTACGCTGGACAAAAATAAGTGCGTTGTTTTCAACTCGTAACATTATTATTGTAGGCAAAGCAATGCCGCTATGCCTTTAACATACATACCTATGTAAGAGCTGAATAGTTATTAAAATAAATGACATCCAATGTGGAAAAGAAATTAAAGTAAGTGCAATAATTACACACATACATACATACATACATGCAGAACATGTAATATGTGTGTATGTGTGAAATATCACACGCACGCAATGCGTTTTGCGCAAAAATTTGTGAGATGACGCGCTTTAAACGAAATTGAACATTTTTTATTGTAATTGCGCAAATTTTTCGAATTATACATATGTTTGTATGTACACATATGTATTATGAATTATAAATATGTGCAGTAGACAAGTATATGATTACGGTATCACGTGCAAAAAAAATCTGAAAATGAAATAGTTTAGTTTACAACAATCTCTCTTCATTTAATATGTTTCTTAACCAAAAAAGATTGCTAAGCAAGGTAAAAATATGGGAATGGTGGAAAAGAAATTCAAACATATTTCCCCATCTTTTTGAATTATCAAAAGTTTTGCTAGCAGTACCACCAACACATGTAAGGGTTGAGGTTTTATTTTCAGGAGTAAAATTTGTAATGGCGCTAACTTGGACAGTCAAACTCTGAATGATATTATGCTACTTATGTAGATGTCATTACAATCTCGTTTAAGATGTCAATTCTGATAATAACAATTCGTTACATTAAGGTACATAACGACAAATAGTATATAAGTTGACCAATGTACATATATACTTTACTAAACTTTACACGATGCTTTTCTGAATGAAGTAGTTTATCTTTTAATTTAAATTTTAAAAAAGGCGACTATAAAGATGGAAATTCTGTATAAGAAATTTGAACTTAGTAAATTTAATCAATAAATGAGAATATAAATGGGGCCGCTTTTGTTGGCATTGTATTTACATATGAATGTCAAAGTGATATTTTATACTTATAACCGTAACCGTAACCCAAACCCGAAACAGAATTAGGATAATAACCGTAACCAGTACCGTAACCGATATCCCAAAACCGTAATATAACCGTAACCGGAAAAAAGCGATCGGCCAAAACAGTAACCGCAACCCAAACCGTTATTCGTTGTGCTTTTAATTTCTGGTAGATACAGTAAAATACTTTCAATCAATATCATCTTGAGATCTGTCCGATAAACCAATCCTGAGATATCACGATTTTTTAAATTGTTTATAAATTTAACAAAAATTTGTTTTGCAAAACCGCAAATCACGTTTCGGTGGGAGTGTCGAGATCTAATCAGGGTTCGTAAAATGCTCAAAAGATATTTTTCTGCCATGATAATTAACGTCAATGAAAAAAATTTTTATTCTCACACTTGTTACTAACAATTTTTTACAGCAGAAAATAAAAATTTTTATACCCGTTACTCGTAGAGTAAAAAGGGTATACTAAAGTCGTGCAAATGTATGTAACAGGCAGAAGGAATCATTTCCGACCATATAAAGTATATATATTCTTGATCAGCATCAACAGCCGAGTCGATATAGCCATGTCCGTCTGTCCGTCCGTCCGTCCGTCCGTCCGTCCGTCCGTCTGTATGAACACCTAGATCTCAGAGATGGTAAGAGATAGAGGTTTGACATGTATGGAACAAATGCTTCTTTTATCTGCACGCAGATCAAGTTTGTTTCAAATTTTGGCCACGCCCCCTCCCGCCCCCGCAATTCGGAAAAAACGTTATATCTCCTACAGTTTTAAAGATAGACGATTCGTACCTTCTAGAGATAGTTAGTAATTAGCGAAATGAATAAATTTGCCGAAGAAATGATACGGATCGGATGAGCGTTTCTCAAGTTATGAGCAAAAATGTAAAAAAATAGCCAAGTAAAAAAAGTGTTGCATACTTTTCAGATGTTCATCCTAAGGAACGCAGGAACACTGTTAAACATGTTTTTTCATGAGTAACGGGTATATCGAAGTCGGTTAGAGCCGACTTTAACTTGCGCTCTCGTTTTCATGTTATTAACACGAGAATTTTTTTCACGAGTGTTACTAACACGAGTGAAAAAAATTTTTGCTAACATCTGTGAAAAAAAAATCCAGAAAATTTTTCACACAATATTTTTCTCACGCGTGTGAAAAATCTTCAGAAATTTTCTTCATTGCAATTGTGAAAATAAAAATTTTTTTAAGGCTTAATTTTTTCTCCCTGTTAATATTGGGCGTGTAAAAAACAAATGTGTGTTATTTTACGAACCCTGGATCTAATTTCGGTTTTTTTGATTATTGAAACAAAAAATGTTGACTTTTGGGACTGTTCGATTTGAAATAGAATGACCCATATACCCTTTTTGGTAACGAAAATTTAACAATTGGAACATTGTTTATATAGTTACCTGGATGAAATCCAACTGTCAATCCAGCATCCTGCATCTTTTTGACCGAGAATACATTTTCAAGAACATCAGGACAAAATAGTACATTGTTTGAACAGATTTTGACCTGAGAATCACAGTAGAGCATCATTGTGCCTTTCTTTGTGGCATAGATAAGATCACCACTCTTTGCCACAGCTATTTATATAAGAGTCTCCAAAATTTTAAAATTTGTGAAAAGATTCTTATTTTTAATCAAATGGTCTGATGCTCCAGAATCCAGGAGAAACGAAATGGTTTTATATACGAAACAGTCTTCTTTATATGTCCAGGCTTGCCACAGTGGAAAAAATTTTAACTTATTGATTTGTTTATTTTTAAACTTATATTTATTTTTCTGAAAATGTTGGCTTTTATTTTGAAAGTTTTTTTCTTTCCTAACAGCTTGCAAAACTTTTAGACTGTTATCTTTACTGGAATTGTTAATCTTAGTCTCATGATCCAGTCATCTGTTTTTCACAAATGCTAAAGTCAAACTTTCTTCGGATAAATGTTTCAATAGCTGTTATTACGACATCATATGGCGACGGTAAGGTCAAAAGTAAATGGGACACTTTATGCATTTCATCTACCTGTGCTCCAATTGCGAGCAACTCGGTAATCAAGTCATTAAACATATTGATATGGCTTAAAAGCAACATCTCCTTTGAGATTCAGAGATAATAACTGCTCACGACCCGACAATTGGGAAGCTAAACTTTTTCGTTCGTAGATGAAGTCTAAATTAAAAAAAAATTCTTTGCACTGCACTCACTGTTTGCAAAACCGAGAAAAGAATTACTTAAATATTCAATTATTGTATTCTTTGCACTTCTCTCCATTTTTTTCCAATCATCTGAATTTTCTGGCACATTTTGGTCGATTACTTTAATTAAGTCATTTTCACTCAAAAGGGATCGGATTCGGAATTTCCAAATGGAATATTTCTCTCCATCGAAAGGTTTAATGTTTCTTTTACCTTTTCCATTTTGATTTTTAAATATGCATATATATTTAGCCGCAGTTGTTAGGCGAGGACTGGGCCCATAACCTATTGAAAATTCAGCGTCCACTGACACAGTTCTGCAACACCACACTTAATGCTGCAGCCACCAGTCCACTACAACTGCAGAAGCCATCAAAGTGTTCCAAGAAATATGCACAGTTATTGGAGATTTTATATTCTATTTAACTTTTTCTCTTTATTTATATTAAGCCTTCGACTTGTCACTTCAACTTCACAAGACGGAATGAATTCTTTTCCCTCTTCCAAAATAAAAATTCACATTTCATTAATTCCTTTTTCTCCTCCGCGCGTTTCAGCGGCTTGTCCCGCCTTCTTCAGGGAGTCTGCATATATTTATTTTTATCACATTAAAAACATAATATAAACCAATAAACTTTTTTTTTTATTTTAATATTTATTTATTTATTATTTTTTTTTTTTTGTTTATTGGTATTTTCAGCTATCGCTGCCGCGTAAATAAAGTTGCTTTGCTGGTAGTCTTCTTTATGGTTGCGTGCTCTGTCTCCTCTTCACGTTGATGACGTCAACTGTTGCGCTAATGCTGTTGTCTCCTTTCTGTTTTTTGCGTCTCCTTTTTGCTCAGATATTCTTGTTTGCAGCGGTCGTATTGTAGTCCCCACATATACGACGTCGCATGATTCGCCCTCCTTGCCATTACATGCAATTTCGTAAACAACATTTTGTTGTTGTTCTTAGCTGAGTTTGTCTTTCGTGTTACTGAGTAGTTTCCTTATATTCGTGTGAGCTTTGTAGGCGTACGTTATGTTTGAATGTTGGTTTGGCATAATTTTTGTAATTGATTGTTTGTTGGTTTTTTTGTCCAGGTACGGCACACTTATGTAAATCGTGTCATTTGTTTCTTTATATGGGTTTGGGCCGGGATTCGTTTTTGTGGTGTCTGTGATAAGTATTTCGATCAATTGTCTGGGAAAGTTGTTCTTTAATAAGATTGTCTTTAGTTTAATGTATATTTCTGGTCTATATATTTGGTCGCTTAATGTGTATGCCTTATTTATCATATTTTTAGCTGTTTATTTTCTGTGATAGTGGTTGGTGCGAATGGAAATTTACAATGCGTCCTGATGCTGTTTCCTTAGTGTACCGTTTAAACAATAGTTTTCCTTCTTCTTCCTTTATTTCGGCGTCTAAGTATGGTATTTTTCCGTTTTTCTCCACTTCTATAGTGAATTGCATTCTTTGGTGCTGCTTGTTTAATGTCCTGATTAACAGAATGACAGCAAGCACAACTTTAGACCACACACACACACGTGCCTACTTAGCAGAGCAGCCCAGCAAACAGTTTCATATAAAAATACACGCTTTGTAAGCGTTCAAATATAAGAAAAACTCTAAAAAAACGCTGCTCTGACATGTATAAAACGCATCAAAGTAAGCGTTTTATAATCGAAACGCACCCATCCTTATAAGCTTAAGAAAGACGCTTGCAAAACATGTTTTATATATAATTTTTATACGCTTTTAACAAGCTTTGTAAATACGGTTATACAACACGTATTGTAAGTGAAATAATAAAGCGTTTTAAACATATATTTTGTGAGTGTTCTGGTTGGTTATTTGTATTATTAAAAAACTAAAATTGAATTAAATTAGCGTTTTTCCTGCTTTAAAAGGAAATACAAAGTCCTCTTCCTTCCTTAATATCAGAGTGAAAGTCTCTGCAATAGAATTTAAATATAAATGTAAATAGTTGACTTTAAACTGCAAGAAAGCATTGTTACTCATGACGAATGGCAATGGTGAATATCATGTTCGTCGTATATAATCTGCTTTCTTAATTTTTTTCTAATATTATTGCTGCTGACATTTAATAAATTTTAACGCGCAATTACTTTTTTAAAGAAAAATTTTCACTTGTTCGCTCTTCAAGAAAGACAATGAAAATGAGATACACATTTTTATATCCTTGCAAAGGGTATTATAATTTTGCCGAGAAGTTTGCAACGCAAAGAAATATTTATTTCCGACCCTATAAACTATATATATTCTTGATCAGGGCTACGAGCTGAGTCGATTGAGCTTTGTCCGTCCGTCTGTCTGTCTGTCTGTCCGTCTGTCTGTTTCAACGCAAACTAGTCACTCAGTTTTAAAGCTATCGACAGAGTCTTCTTTTTACTGCACACTGCTAATATGTCGGAACCGACCGGATCGGAGTACTATATCTTATAGATGCATTGAAACTATTGGTCGAAAAGTGTGTCTTTGTGAGAAAATTCTTTTTTGTTTTTAATGTAAACGCCTTTATGTTTGCCTGCAGCTGCCTAGCACTAAAAGATCAAAAGCGAGAGAGAGCGCCAAGAGAGCGAGAGAGAGTGAGCACGAAATCTCTCGGCCGCCGAAACGACATTCGCAAATCGCTTACCATAGCAAGTGTTTTGTAAATGTCAGAGGCTGTCATACGACAACGCCTGCAAAAGCAATCTTACTTTAGGCTTGATTTGTATACTGCTTACTAAATTGCTGGCTGGGTGTATACTGCTTACTTACATATGTGTGCTGCATGTAGCTGTTATTGCATCAGCTTCTGTTAACATACAGTGGCCTAACAGAGCTGATCAATTCTCATGAAATTCAAGACAGCTTCTTGTGAATTAGAAGAAATATTTTTATTTTGGAAAAAACAGAAATGGTTTTGTGCGTTTTTTCAACATACACATAACAAAATTCGCTTATAAAACTAACATTAATGATGATCATTATTAATGGACAGCGAACACTAACGAAAAAGATTATCTCCGCCCAACTCTTCTGTAGCTTCGCGCTGCTCTTCTTGGTTCTCTTCGCTTTGCTCAAATAGTATTTGCATGTTATTGATACACAATACCTCGCCTCCCGCTCTCTTTGTACTAATCTTGAACAATAGTATGTGGGCAGAATCTGTAGTTTTAAGAAGTTTGCAACTTTACTATGGTAAATTGAGTTAATTATGTATTTGTTTATGGCCACAGAAAGTGACGTGCAATTTGACAGATCCGAAGAGGAAGAGGCTGGATAAAATTCTGGAGGAATTTGGAACATCGAACATTCTAGGAGGGCAGTGAAGATATGTAACTCTGTACATCTTTGACCACGTCAAGCACAAGCTCCAAGAACTAGAGCACTTATGACTCTGTCCACTTTAGGCCGCGGGACTATTTTTTAGTAGTGCAGTCTAATATGCAACAAATAAATATCGTTTAATTACTAAAATATAGGAAGCAAAATAACTTACAACGTTCTTTATATTTAAGTCACAATAATATTTAAACAAAAACGATGCGCGCGGAGCCATTTTTTCTAAGACAAAGGTCACACTAAAACGAAAGCAAATCGAAATCAACTTCGAGGTTGATTTCGCGAAATCAATTAGTATGACCAAAATTTCCTTACTATTGATCAGCTGTTTCGCGATATCAATCGAAAGCAAATCAGTTTCAGGAATACCACTATTGTTTGCTCAGCATTTATTAAAACCAGCCACAGCACAATTACTCTTGAATAGTTTGATGTGAATTTCACTAAAAAAAGTGGACGTTTTTTAGTTAAGCCCCGTACGGAGAACGAAAGAAAATTCCTTTTGTCACAATATTTAATGTAATTAGAAACACCTTGGCTTTGCTTTGATGCTCATGTGCTGTTAAAAAGTGTTTCTATTTATGTGAAATACTGTGACGAACGAAATTTTCTGTCATTCTCCGTACGAGGCTTTAAAATAGAATTAGTTTCGGGAGCGATTTAAATGGCGACAGGCGATGAGGTAGGATGAACCAAAATCATTTTTCTCTTAAAGGTAGGAACTAGGGTTGTCGAAAATATATCAAAATATCAATATATCGATAATATTTTTTTAAACTGATATATTTATATCGTGATTTTTTTCACTAAATATCGAATATCGATTTTTTTTTGGGATATTTTATGATATTTGTGCGTTGGTACCTCTTTGATCTGGGTAGCGAGCGCAAGCGCATTTAAGAGACAGAAAATGGATTCAAATTTGATAAAAGCAAATTAGAGCGACATAAAAAAGGCACAGCCAAGTGTAATTTGTGCGGAAAAGTATTTGAAGCAAGCGTTTGCACGACCAAATGTCCCGTGTGTTGACTTTATGCAAGCCCAATAGTCGTAAAATAGCGGGCTGAAGTTATACTTTAGGTTGCCACAAACATCATGGGAAAGTTATCCCTTAATATTCTGGATTTCGCATAAGGCGGAAATGACGGGACTATCCAGACTAGCCGTAAGGTATCTTATTACCCCAGCGCCTTCGGAGCGACTTGCTTCTGCTATAAAATGCGCCATATGCGGCCCTCTTCTGGTCTAGAAAATTTGTTTTCCAAAATTTTTGTGTTGTTTTTATTTTTTAGCTTAGATATTCAAATTACTTTAAACTTTAAACTCGTTTATCTCGAAACCCGAGTTTTTCGGACTGGTGCCCACATTCTACTGAACCGATTTTTATGATGTAGGGCTTTATGGACGCAGAATTAACGTTGCTATCGTCCCTACCTCAATCTTTAAGAAAAAGTTTTTACTATTTTTTTTGTACACTGGACTGGAAAAAAAAAATGGTCAAAAATCGATTTTTCGTTTTTAAAATGCCGCCTTTTTTTCAAATTCAATTTTATTTTCACAATTCTGCTACGGACGATTCATACTAACAAACTTCCCATCTTCCGTTTTGCTTTCTGAAGATTGTAAATATTCAAACTTAAAGTAGTAGTAGTAGTAGTAGTAGTAGTAGGTTTTATTATTTTCTTATTATTTCGTTACAAAATTGTACTATATCTTTAATATTAAGCGTTGTAAGGCATGGTTTAAAAGAACCGTCAGCCTATCTTTTGACTTAGCACCCCACGTTGAACCGTCTGGTACTACACCGGGCTGCCAAGCTCGTCGCGAGATACCCGATCGTTCCCATTGAGTTCCGAGAGTGCACAGCCGTTCCGTTACAATGGATATTTTTAAATATTACGCTACAAGATTTTTAAAGCTATCGTGTATATGGGTCATTCTTTTATAAACCGAACAGCAAAAATTTTTTTTATTTTTCATTTTAATAAAAAAAAATCCGAAATTAGATCTCGACATGCCCACCAAAACGTAATTTGCGGTTTTGCACAAAAATTTTTTGTTAATTTTATAAACAATTTCAAAAATCGTCAAAAACGAAAAAATGGAAAAAAAGGTTTTTTTTTAAAACGTGATATCTCAGGATTGGCTTATCGGATAGGTCTCAAGTTGATATCGATGGAAAGAATTTTACTGTATCTACTCAAATTATAACTTTATAAATTTTTAAATTATTAATTAATATTAAGTAAATGTTGCTAAAAATTACATATAATTTTTTCTCAGTGTTAACCACCATGTTTTGGCTTCTGGGGATATAGAATTTATTGTACTAAACACAACTTAAAAAACGGTGTTTTCAAAAAGATGGAGACTTTTATAGTTTAAAAGTTATGAATTTTTGAAGTTATAAACAAATTAAAAGTTGCCCTTAAATAATAATTTCTCACGCAGTCCGTTTTAAAGCTTTTTGGTTGAAACTTGGCAAGTGTGCTTTATATTCATCAAGCTTTCCAAAAATGTCAACATCTCGCGGATCGGATGACTATAACATATAGCTGCCATACGAATGTTATGATTAATTGAATTTTGTTGTGAATTAGGGTTACCAGAGCTTTCAAAGTGTTGTATACCAAGACCAAACTCAGCATTCCTATGGCAGCTATATGATATAGTCGTCCGATCAGCGAGACCTATCCGATAAGCCAATCCTGAGATATCACGTTTTAAAAAAAAACCTTTTTTTCCATTTTTTCGTTTTTGACGATTTTTGAAATTGTTTATAAAATTAACAAAAAATTTTTGTGCAAAACCGCAAATTACGTTTTGGTGGGCATGTCGAGATCTAATTTCGGATTTTTTTTTATTAAAATGAAAAATAAAAAAATTTTTTGCTGTTCGGTTTATAAAAGAATGACCCATATACCTAAGGAAATTAATTTATTAACCACATTCTGTACTTCATTGCATATTCTAGGTAGTTTACTAACCCAACCCAACTTCCATCTATGTCACCATTCAAGATATGTAATGTTTCCTGGAAGGTTAACGTAGTTTTACTAAAACACCTAACTCGAAATTCGTTTAGTACTGCACATCGTCCTAGGAAATGGTGAATTGATTCGTCCTCCGTCATGTTGCACAAGTTGCAGAGCCTTGAAGTTGATTGCCTTTTAGGTTCAGCAAATCGCCCCTAGCTTTAAGAATCCATGTTATGTGTCTTTGAGTGTTTCTGTCGTTACAATATAGTGCTCCTTTTGTATATTCGAGATGTTTGTATATTCTACTGTCGCTAGCTCTTGCTTTTTCAGTGTAGCTCTTTATTTGTTCTTGTCTAAGCTTTTCTATAAGATTTCCGCATACTCTTCTCCAATCCTCTCGTGATGCATTGTTTCGTAACTCGTCGCCGTAGTGTTCGATATGTCTCTGTATGTCTTTTTTCCAAGCGATATTTCTTTCAAAAATTTTATTAGACAAAATATGAGGAAGTCTATTACTTCTGAATTCGTACAAAGTTTTTCCGACATAATTTAAGTGAAGGGAATAGGTATAAAAATGGCCATCTTCCATGCCCGTTTCCAATGCTACTACGTAGTTCGGTGTGCAGTCCGGTAGTTTTAGTATCCTTTTGCAAAAGTATCTATTAAGCTTATCCACCTCATCGAAGCACGTATTACCCCAAATTTGCGCACCATAGGTCTGCACTCCCCTGCAGGCTGCATTGAATAAATGCCACTTCGACTTAAGGCTAATTTCATTTTTGTTGATAAATTGGCTACATGTTGCATTAACAGTTGCTTTAGTTTCTTTGTTTCTTGTTTGTATATGTTTTTGAAAAGACAGCCGCGGAGTGAAGTTTATTCCCAAATATTTATACTCCTGTACTACATTAACTTTATTATTATTGAAATACCAGGACTCATTACTTGCCAGGCGTCCTCCGTTGCGAAAGATCATGATTTCTGACTTCATCAGGTTTACTTCCATTCCCCATATCAGACAGTATGACTTTAGTTTCCTGATCATTCCTTGCAAAACTTCTACTTTATCAGCTAGTATTACAATGTCATCCGCGTATAGTAATATCCTGATATTAATGTCGTCAATGCAGAGTCCTCCTTCGAGATAATCATGTAGATCGTCCAAATAAAGTGCAAATAGTAGCGGAGACAGTAGACATCCTTGCTTAACACCACTCTTTGTTTCGAATGTATCGGATAGCTCTGTACCAGTTCAAACTGCGCTATTTGTATGTTCGTATATTTTTTCTATAAACCGTGCTGTCCTTGTCGATACTCCCAACATGTGTAATTTATAAATTAGTAAACTTCTTGGAATTTTGTCAAACGCGGCTTTGAAGTCAACGAAAAATGCGTAGACTTTTTTCCTTTCTTCAAGTTTTAGTTGCACTATAGAGACCAGATTATATATATTGTCAATTGTTGAGTAATTTTTCCGAAAACCAGCTTGGTATTCTTTTAGCTTTGAGTTTTTCTCTGCCCAGTCTGAAAGCCTTTCATGTACAATACCCATCATTATTTTAGCCGAACAATTCATGAAAGATATTCCTCTGTAGTTTCCGGGGACATTCGTATCTCCCTTTTTGTGAATGGGGAATATAATACTAGTTTCGAATGCTTGATCTAATGGCTCGTAATAGTGTTTATAAATTCTGTCGAAGACTTTGGCAAGTTCAAGTAAATACTCACTTGTTGCATTTTTAAAAAACTCGTATGTAATTCTATCTTCTCCGGGTGCTTTGTTGCATTTCACTTTTGCCAACATTCTTTTTATATCCTCCGAAGTAATTTCTGCATCCACTTCTGCATCCTTGTGTAATTGAGCAGCATAGCTAATGTTCAAAGCAAACTGCCTGGGGTTCAAAAGCTCTGTGAAGTAGTGCTTGAAGTTGTCGGCCCCGATGCTGGTTCCAACTTTGAAACAGCTTCCTCTAACCTCTTTTGCCACGTTCCACCAGTCTTTGCTAGATTGCACCTTATCTAGCTTAGTTACAAGCCTTGCAACATATTCGTCTTTTTTATTACACAAAAGAATATCGTACGCGTTTTTCTTCTTGCTGTACTGGTTTTTGCATACATCACTCGCAGATTTTCTGAGTTTTTTAAGTGCATCAAAAACCTCATCTCTAGCTCTCTTACATTCTACGTCGAACCATTTGTTTTTAAATATAATTTTTCCATTCATGTTAGGTTTCTCAAGTACTGCTTTTCTTATTATTGCACTCATATCACATAATCTTAGTTCATGGTTTACCTCCTTGGCTTGGCTCAAACTTCTGTTCAGTCGGGACTTATAGGTATCGGTGTAGCGATCCCTCCAAATCAATTTTGGGAGCAGATTCATATTTTCTGTGTCTTTGTTGGGGAAATTGTATTTCCGACCAAATGACACTGTCTACCGTGAATTCTTCAACAAATCTTACGTTATCACAGGTTATGGCACATATGTCATTTACTGAATTTCCTACGGAACTTAGGTATGTAAATTTTCCATCGAAATCTCCAACTGTTCTTCCATTTAATACAATAAGTCCGTTATCTTCACAGAACAATTAGAAATTTTTGCCGTTACTGTTAAGGACCTTATTATTATTATTATTTGTTGTTGGGGAGTGGTGCACCGCGACCAATTTTGGTCTATTGTGCCCCCCCTACTGAATTTACAATTCCCCTAGCAGCCCTAATTTCTGTACAAAAGCCAGGATTTTTGTGGGTTCTAAGTTACTGATATTGCTTGGGTGTAGAATGTGTTTCCCAAATCTGCTGAGTCTGCGCCTCGCTAGGGCATCACAGTGTGCTAGTATATGCTCAGAGGACTCCTCCTTCTCTTCACAGTATCTGCAAAGCTGGGTGTTTGTTATTCCCAACTTGTACATGTGGCTCCTCAGTCTGCAGTGACCCGTGTAGAGCCCTGTCAGAATTCTGAGGGCATTCTTTCCTTGTTGGATTAACTTTTGGAACCTTTTGAGGTCGTGGTTCACTATTAATGCTTTAGCTTGTCTCATTCCCTTGGTGTTTACCCAGGAGGCTGTTCTAAGCGTATTCTCTTCCTTTCTTAGAAGTTCTTTTATAGAGTTGTTGGCCTATGCCGCAGTAGGGTTCTGGCCCTACCATTGCGGTGGCTGCGCCCTTGCGTGCCAGTTCGTCGGCCAATTCGTTTCCGGGGATGTTGTTGTGTCCCGGTATCCATCGTAGGATCAGGTTGTTCCTGCTGCCTAGTTGGTCCAATTTGTTCTTTGTCTCTAAGACTAGCTTAGAGGTGAACTTATTGCTACTGAGTGCTTTAAGCGCTGCTTGGCTATCGGAGAGGATAGCTATTTCTCTATTATGGTAGTTCTTCCCCATATTACGGTCTGCACAACGGGAGATGGCACATACTTCAGCTTGAAATATGCTTGTGAATTCTCCCATTGGTTCAGATATTTTCGTTCCTGGTCCTGCTACCCCAAGTCCGGTTCCTTGGGGCGTTAGGGACCCGTCAGTGTACCACATAATTGTGTGTGGTTTCATTTTATGTGTCTCTTCAAGTGAGATCCATTCTTTCTTATTACTTTGGTGTACAGTGAAATTCCTGTCAAAGTGATACTCGGCCACCATTTCGTCTCTGGGTTGGAGGATTAAAGGGATTTCCTTTTCCAGCTTTTCAGAGTCTCTGAGGCTTACTATGTGGTTTCTACCAACTCCTTCTGCTGTTAGCCTGAGCAGTGTTGCTTTTTTCTTCAGGCAGATGGTATGGTGGAGTGGTGTTAGCTCCATCAAAACCTCGATTGCCGCTGTCGGACAGGTACGCATGGCTCCAGTAATGCATATACATGCCAGCCTTTGCAGTTTTTGCAACTGCGTCCTTACTGTGAGGAGGTTTGCTCTATCTCCCCACACGACAGCTCCATAAGTGAGCATTGGTCTCACAACCATGAGGTATAGCCATCGGAGTATGTGTGGTGCCATGCCCCACGATTTTCCGGCTATGCTCCTGCATGTCGCTCTGAGCTGTCGCTCT